>JAEVFN010000037.1:1190000-1741825 GCA_030449075.1 Murraya paniculata | reverse complement strand
TGGTGCGAGCGGCCCGTGACAATATGCACATATATTATACAATGATTCAGCATGCCTGGCCCCATGCAGTAGAATTAGCTTATATGAGGTCTTGGTCAATATTATGGTTCTTTCTAAATTTAAGGCAGCAATTTAGGCACCAACTTTTCTAGCGCAATCGTATTAAAACAAAATTTATAGATCGCAAAAAATAATAAAAACAATAAAAAATATTAAAATAAAATTTAAGGCTTAGATAAAAAAAGATTGGTCGTATTTTGAGCTAAGCCCAAACCGGCCTTTAATATTTAGAAACCTTGTTTGGGCTAGGCAAGGGCTTTGCCAAGCCCTATCCGGGTCTGGGTTTTTAAAATGCTAATTGTGACCTTAATTTGTATAATTTGAGTGGAGATATTGGTATCCTTATAGTATTTTTATTGAACTGTTTTACTAAATGCGCCCAATAGTAACAAATAAAAATTTTTGACTTCTAAAAATAGCCCATTTTAATTCCACAATAAGCCCTTCTCATTAGGAATGGCAATGGAGAGGGGAGGAGAAGGGATCAACATCTCCTTACCCATCCCCGATATTATGCATTTGTTCCCGTACCCTCTCCGTCCCCATCAAAATTACTTGAAGGGATCCCCGTCCCCTCTCCGAATAATAACAGGGGATCTCCAAAGAGTCTCCGATCCCTGAATAACTAATACGTTTTAATTTCTGAACTTGATTTAATCATACTAAAATAAAAAATTTAAACAAAAGTAAGATTGACAATATATTGTACATTAACATTAATCTATTACCAAAATTATATTTCAAAATACAAATCATCAGAATAATTATCTTCGTTAATCTTTATAATCCTATAATAAAAAGAAAAAAATTACTTTTATATCAATAATGAATAAATGAAATGAGTATAGATACTGAAACTAATATTTTTAATAATTTACTTTTATACCTCCTGCTTCTTCTGTTCTTTGAATGTGGCAAATTGAGATATGGCGTCAAGTTTCAAATCTAAAATAATAAAAATAATATAAACAATGTAACTCATTATCTAAAACAGTTTTGGGTTAAGATCTTTGAAATAACATTTGGTCCAATAGCAATTCAAGACCACCATTAGTTATTAGGCCTGAAACTTTTATAGTATATTTGTATAAATATTTTGATATTTGTTATTTATACCAATATTTAATATTTTATAATTTAAATTCTGTTATTTATTTATTACATCATTCTAAAAGAAAATTATAATTAAAAATAAAAATGAAGAAATGGGGAAATGGGAAGGGAATGGGGATTCTAGCTTATCTCTGTCCCTTCCTCGAATAAGAAACTGGATAAAAAATTGTCTCTAACCCTTCTCCAAATAAGAAATTGAATATAAAATTGTCCCCTTACTCTCCCCGAATGAGGAAAATTCCCAAACGTTCCCGTTCCCATGGGAATTTCTGCCATCCCTACTTCTCATAAACCCTAGTGACATAAGATTCTCTGCAAAATAATTTACAATCATCAGACATTCGATCAATAGTGTCCTACAAAAGATGGTATAGTAATGCAACCATGATTTTTCTTAATTTAAACTTCTCTTTCTCCGTTCAAAATTCACTTTCAATTTGGATATAAATTTAAGAGTTTCTTTTACAATTTTCTCAATTTTATTTGTAGTGTCTCCATTCCTCTCTCTAATCTTTATCTATTTATTTATTTTCTTTTATCTATTTATTTATTTTCTGATGTTTAATATTGATATGAATATTCAAAGTGAAGCCCTTATAATTTTTTAATTGATCAACGTATTTTCACACCTACAACAACCAATAGCCAGTATCTATGTTTTCACTATACTAATGAAAAAAATGTTTTTACACTACAAATGAAAATTGGAAATGATACAAGAGGTAGGACTGTAATTCAATTTTGGGTTAAAATTGTAAATACAAGTAAAAGATGTTTTATAAGGAGTTTGGAGGGGTGCCAATATTTCTCTTTATTGTTTGATATGAACAGGTTTCTATCAGTAATTTCCCTGCAGTTGTTATTAGAGATCTGCAGTTCTGGTGCCGATAAATTGTACAGAAGTGATAGCATTTAATCTTAAAAGTTGGAATTGATCCATTGGTAAACCTTTGGATTTAGTGGGGAAGCACCCCTTAGGCAAATACAAGGATCTCCCTTTTTGTCTCTGTTTATTTTCAGATCAAATAGCTTGTAAATGTTCTCATTGAATTATTTATATAGAGAAATAAATTTTTGTGGTGAATGATCTCGCCCCTGGGCAAGTGTCTGTCTTTTAGCCCATGGCTTATTGGTATCTTGCGCCACCTGTGCTTTGGATTTGATTGGTAGTTAGTTAAAGAGGAGACCTGGGCTTCTAAATTACAATTACGGGTGTTCCCGCTGACTGTTATTTTTGCACTCGGAAGTATAACATAAATATTTGAATATTCAAATACCTCCCCCAGTTACAAAGTAGCTCGCTAGCTTTTGTTTGGATTGGAGATGCCCAACATCAATCGGTATGAAGATTATTTAGTGGCATATATATGTGTGTGTGTACTTTTTCATTAAATTAAACAAAATATGACTGATCCTCTTCAGCCTAACTATAACTCTAAGTCAAGAGAAAAGAAATTACAGAAGATAAAGGTTTTTTTAAAATAATAATAATAATAATAAATTACAGAAGGACAGTTGTCAGTATATCTTTGAAAGGCAAGGAAAATCAAATGAGTAGGGGATCCAAATCCATAATATAGATGCTCACTCACCTTCTTGCTTCTGTTAATTCATGTTTTCCTGGACTCGGTGACTCAACTCACTAGAGTTACTGCTTCAACTATCTGACTCCAAAAGATCATAATGAGTTTTCTCAAAATTTTAGGAAACTCCAAGAATTTGGCTCAACGTTCACTGAAAACGGAAGGGAAAAATAATAATGGATTATATGCAAAAGAATAAGAATATTAAGAAACTGAGCTTTGAAACCAAAACTAAATATCTAAGAATGGAAATATAAAGCCATGGATTCCTTTTTTTTTTTTTTTTAATAATTGACTCTTTCAACCATTTGGTGGTGGGCCTGAACAAAATGTTTAGTCTTGAAGAAATTGCTTGGGTCATGAGGAAATGAAAAAAATGCAATTGCTTACAATTATTAAGCCAACCGCGTAAAAAAAAGCAATTGCTTAGTCATGACGAAATGAAAACGAGTGCATGTTGATCTACCGATGTAAAAATTTTTTATCAAGAAGATAATCAGGTAAGTAAATTAAACTCAAAATAAGCTAAGGATTTCATCCATTTTCTATAACCACCTAACAAAAGTAAGCAGAAATTAAAACTTTACTATCTATCCAAAAATTATCAGTCCTTTCAGAAGCATATTTAAAGAAATACATACACAAATCAGTCTAGCTTTTTTTATTTTCTTTATGAAAAAAGAAAGAAAGTCATGATTAATTGGATCATAAACATGCAGGACGTATAATCAAGGAATTCTTTCTTTTTTTCTTTCTACTAAGAGAAGAGTTTTTTTTTTTATTATTTAACATCTAGTCGATACACACCAAAAATAATCCATCATATTAAGAATGGAAAAATAAAGCCACGGATTTCTTGTTTATATTGACTCTGGTCGGACGTAGCTTCCTCGAAATAATGCATCTGCCGAATGGAAAAATGCCCAGGTCCAGCAAAAAGAGAAAATTAATAATTATTTTGACAAATGTAATCTTGAGATGATGATTCTTCAAGCACAAATGAAAAATGATGGCTGCTGCAAGAAGATGATGAAGAGGAGACATTTTCGTTTGAAGAGAAATTAGTGAGTGTTATCTAAGGAGTACTCTTGCATGGTTCTTTATTATAAGTTGAGTACTTGACAAAAGTCTAATAAGAAGATTAGAAAAGATGAACTTCTACGAGTGCATCAGCTAAATAAAGTTAATTCAATGAGCGCAAAAAAATACTCAAGACTTCAAAAAGTTTGTCCCAATGGACAACTGGATCCCAACTTGTTAGAAATTGACATTCAAGCCTTCTTCCATATCTGTAAGTTTCATCTAATGAGTGGATGGAAATAAAGCCTTTATTATAACTTAATTCACTTATCTCTGTATAAATAGATAATATTAGTTTCACTGATGAAAAGGGACTTGGAGGTTTATTTCTAAAATAACAAGTGCCTAAATGACGTAGTACGGAAGTAATATTAGATGTTGTTCTAGGGTATGTTGCGGAAAACTGAAGAAGGCATGGTTTTCACAAAAGAGAAAATATCTCATATGAGAAAAAATACGTAATATTATTGATGAAAAAGTTGTGCGAAGAATCAAGCACAATAAGCCTATTTATACTAGTTAGGTTTATTATATTCTTAGTAAACTTATGATTCCTTATAAGAAAATGAATATGATTTAAATAAGAAAATATAAAAGTAAATCCTAATCAAACTAGAAAATGGAAGTTAAAACTTATACTCCTACTATTACTTTACTTGTCATACATCAGTCTCCTCCCTTAGAAAAACTCGCCTTTAAGTTGATTCAATCACATAGTAATGGTGAAGGACCATGACACTCGAACAAGTTTGGAATATTGAAAGTTTTGGAAATATTGTAGTTGTCTGGTAGGTCCACGACATAGGCATTGTCATTGATTTTCTACTCTTACTTGAGCTTGTTTGTACCCTGCAACAGGAAGTCTATCCTTTTGTAGATGCAGCATCACTTGATCTTCTACAGTAAATGATTTGAAGTGCCTATGCTTATTGTGTCTGTCTTGTACTTATTAGTAGATTCTTCTAATTTCTTCCTGACTTCCTCATGAACATTGATTACTTTGTCTACCACGTGATCAATAATGATACTCATTCTACGTAATTTAGGCAAAAGAAACCAAATCTAGGGTATGTAAACAAGGTCTAATGTAGACAATCTCAAAATTTGACTCCCCACTTGATCAACTGGGGACATCATTGTAAGAGAACACTACTTGAGGGAGAACATAATCCTATTGGCAGAGATTTTCTTGAATCACCTTTGTAGAATATTGCCTAATGTGCGATTAATAGCTTCAATTTGTTCATATGTTTGCGGAGGACAAGTACTAATATACTGTAAAGATATATCTAGTCTCCTCCACAAGGTCTTCCAAAAGTAGCTAAGGAATTTAGGTAATTACAAATTCCGTAAACAAAACAATCTTTCAAAAGAACTATTGGGTAATCTTCCTTGCGTTAGAAGTCTTCTTGCAAGGGATGAAGTGCACTATTTTAGAAAATCGATCAACAACCATAAAGATAGAATATGTTCCTCGTTGAGTTCATAGAAGTCCCAATATGAAATCCATATATAAATCTTCCCAAGAGCCCTAGGAATAGGGAGAGGAGTGTATAAACCTATATTCTACGCATGACCTTTAGCTGTCTGGCACGTGGCAATGTTTAATGAACTTCTCAACATCTCTTTTATGATATGGCCAGTAGTATCATGCCTTTACTAGTGCAACGCTTTTAGCTCAACCCATATCTCCTAATCCTCCACTATGTAGCTCTCGAATTATATGCTCCTTAAAGATTCTTGGGAATGCATAGACGATCTCCAAAGAATTATAAGCACAAAACCAATGCGGGTTATAATATCTTATGACCGAAGGTAGCAATCATTATATCTTCAATTTCAAAACCAATCTTAGAAGTTTGTCACTTTCTGTGGGACCTACTGTAGTGCTATGTGGTTGGCTCACTTCTGCTTTTGAGTAACCAATAATAAGAGAAGGTATGCACGAATCATGAGCCGCGGTGATAGCGCGGAGAAAAATATAGGAGTGGAAACGGAGCCATACCTGATGAAAAATATTGGAGTGGAGACAGAGCCAAACAGAGCCATACAGAGCCATCCTCCCCCCCCCCCCCCCCCCCCCCCCCCCCCCCGTTTCACAAAAGAAAAAACAAGGATGCTGGTGATACATAAAATTATGATTTGCAATGTAAAAAACAAAAATTTATCTTCACTTTCCCTTGCATTAATTGTTTATTTAGTAGTTAATTTACAAGTCAAAATCTTTTTTAGTTAAAAAGTAAAAAACAAAAATTTTACAAGTCAAAATCTCTTTTACTTAAAAAAAGTGAAAACAAAAATTAAGAAAACGAAGCCGGCCAGAGGCAAACTCAGAATTATTCTATCATTTAGTGACAGTGCTTGGTGTTTCAGGATCAGGGCTTGCCTGGTTTTAACTTTCACAGCTCAGCTATTTCTTTACAGTCAGTCTCTATAATCAAAGGCTAAACCCGCTTGCAGTCCCCATTTTGCACAGCTACTGCTTCTGCATGACCGGCACAGATGATTCAGCATGCGCGTGCGCAACTGAAATAATTCTGTTAATTACATTTTTTTCACCGTAAGCATCCATCGGCTGTGGGTTCCATGCATGGCTAAACCCACTTGTATTCACTTCATGACCTTTTTGGAAAAGCGTTTACATACATTCATACACATGTATGTATATAAATAATAGCATGAATATGAATATAAAGTGGATAAACTTCTAACCTTGGTTCGGAAATTGAAGATTGATTTCCTTCATTAAAAAGAAAAAAATGACTACAAGAGACCTATTATATATAGGTACTACTTCTATCAACGTTAAAAAAATTGAATATGTGTGTACATAACTGAAATGATGTGAATGTAATAGTCACAATATTAATAAGAATTTAGAATTAAGAATGTGGATAATGTTTTCTTTTTATTATTTTCAAAAATTCGAAATATAAGATTGGACGATAAAGGTATATATAATGAACGCTAGGAATCCAACGCAACTTGCCGACCAATTATGAATTATTATTCCAATTGAAAGTATAATCAATAAATCAATGTGCTGTTGTAAAAAGTAGGGAGAGAAACTAGACAGACAATCGCACATGCATTTGTTGAACACTAGCACATAGGTGTAAGAAAAAATCTCTATGTAAGAAAATCTAGCTTTCAAATTAACTAAGAAAAATTTATGAATTTAACCAATACTAATTATTTGACGTGGTCTCTTTTAAATCAAAATCTTAGTTTCGCCTCAGGTGCTTAATAAATTGTGTTGACGTGTAAATTTTTAGTGCTGAGTATGTTTATATTTATTATTAAACTGTTATTTCATTATATTATACTATTTGATTTAACATGCACGAGAATTTTGCTTGTGACGCACAGGTAGAGGATGAGCATATTCCACACAAAATGATAAAATCTGCAGCAACAAAGTTCACAATCATGGGCCACTGTCACGTGCTTTGCTCATTATTGAATTTCCTCTCCCTTCTCTTTCTCTCTCTCTCTCACTCACTGTGTTTCCTTTTTGTCAACTGGGATCCGAATTATTTCCATAAATTAATAGAATTACTTTAATGAGCGAGGATTCTGAATCAAACATGAAGACATAAAGTATTAATTTACTGAAAAAGGAGGAAGCTTCTGATTCTTTTCCCTAAATCAAAATCAGTGTATCAGACCAGATGTGGTAATTGAATGAAAAAGAAAATCTTCAATATAAGATACAAATTATTAAGTTTAGTACTAACTTGATGTTTTTGACCAATACAAGAGCTTGTTTTGATCATTAAAATTGTAATCTGGTCATGCTAAGAACCATAAGAGATTTGTACGTGGATAAACAATTATAACACTAAAGAGGATTTTGGTATCATCCTTGGAAAAGCTTTAATTCTTCTACACTTAGCTGGCGAGGTAGCTATATTGGCAATAGTTGTTGTTGGTTGACTCCTCGAAATTTCCAAAATTGCCAAACCTTCTTATGAAGCCCCTTGCTGTAACCAACAAGAAGAAGAAGAAAAGCCCATATAATGAAGCTGAAATGTGCATATCGGCATGGCAAAATAATGGAGACCAATGAGACAGAGCAAAGAGATCCTGAGATCACAGCAATTGCCTTGAAGACTTGAAGCTCTGATTTCATGGCAGCAAAATATGCAAAGGCGTAGATGAGTAGAGCCAACAGAAACGGGCACATACTCATCGGGTGTGTTTCCATCAAGGATTTATTTTTGTCTTGAACATTATTGATCTCAATAACTCCGACAAGCAATGGAATTAGGAATAGAAAGATTGTGTGGTATGGTGCCGATGATGATGACAAATTTTGCACACTGCAGAACCTTCAAAATAAGAGATAATTACTTAATTTTCATAATAAAGTTTTACATAAAAGTAATATATGGTTGCAGTGTTTGCTCTTTAGCCCCGCTTTCTCTATCATCATTCGATGGTGGATCGTTCTTTGTTTGTCTATATGGGGTAACGCTCTTTTGGCCCCTTGATTTGGAAACTTTTCCCCTCGTTCCCTCATTTAGTATTTTAAATCTTTTTAGCCTAACTATTTTAACCATAGTTAAAATTATACAATAGAAAGAGGTTAGAAAAAAACGGAACTGAATTTGTTTTTTTATGTAGTCTTATTAATGTAAAATGAATTTTTTTTCTTTATGTAGCCTTATTAAGGTAAAATCATAAATATAAAAGAAAGGTTTTATAAGAAAAATCGAGGGGTCGTGGAACCAACCATAGAAGTTACCATCTTTGTAAAATTTAATGAAGATAATTTTAGAGTGGTGCTTTTCACACCCTTTCTAAATACTTATAATAAGGCCTCACATTTTGTAATCATAGTTATATTGTTAGAGGAAATTATATGAAAAGACAAACATCAATTTAAATGAATTAAGTATTTTTACACTTAAAAATCATGAAGTGATATAAATAATTATTTTAAAAATCAAAATAATTTTGGGACAATAAAATAATAAATTATAAAATGACAAGATTTTTGTTATAAAAAATTATGTTTAATATTTAATTATAAGAGTTTTACATATAATAAGTGGGGGGTTTCATACGAGATTTAAAGAGGTGCTAGGAGCTTAACTCTTAAGTTTAAGAAATTGTAAAACACAAATTCTCAAAAAAAAAAATTGCAAAATACAAAATCAAAGCCTCCAGCCCATTCCCATGCCTTAATTTGTATAATATTGGTGCAAATTGAGACAAAAGTTTGTCAGATTGAAACAAATGATTTTATATCATGGTGTTGCATATATGCAAACAAGATTTCGGACATTGGAAACCTGAACTTCTTTTGCCCCCGCTGAATATATGTTCTACAAATGAAAGTACATGCTTACCTAATAATAGTTGGTCCATTCATATGGGTTACACTGTTCGACATGATAATAATGTGTAACCTGCAAAAGTCATATTCTCTGATTATGAATTAAACATTTATTTCCCACTTGAAACCCACCAAAATTTTGTAATGAAACCAAAAGGAACTTATTTATATGTAATTGGGAGAAGAGAAGAGAAGAGAAGAGAAGTGAAACCTTTGACGAGGGCCGCGCCTCTCTAGGAGGAACTGATGAGAAACAGCAGTTGTTCTCCCAACTCGGTACCCACCATTAACATTAAACCTCCGCCTGTTCATAAATCTCTCTTCCACTACAATTGTACGCAAGTTAAAAGAAACTATGCAGGAAAAGTGCTACTCTCTCTCTCTCTCTCTCGCTCTCTTCTCCTTTTATACGTGGAAGCAAGAGAGAGAGAATAGCACTATTCCTTTATATTTTTGTACTGTTCCCTCAGTCACGCTCCCTTCATACTTGTCCTTTATATTTGAGAGTCATTTTCATCTGAATCTTGCTCATTGTCCAACATATATATCCTCACTCTCTCGTTTGATATTTGAAAACCACTCTCGCTCTATTCTCTTTGTCCTCTCTGAAGGAAAAGTGAGAGGGATAGAGAGAGTAGCACACGTATCGCACACGCGGAGATTGATATTTTTTATGACTGGAAGTTGGACTGCAAAAACATAACGTCCCACCATTCAAGTTGGTACAAAATTGAGGGATACAATGCTCGACATGATAATCGTAGTGTGTAACCTGCAGCAAAGAGTCATATTATCTAATTGATATGAAACAGTTGTGATTCTCTCAACTCGGTACCCACCATTAACGTTGAACCTCCGCTCTTCCATTTCTTTGCTTTCTCTTTCTGCTAATAAATCTCTCTTCCGCTGTTCAATTTTTATTAATGGTACTCGATTATCATGATCTGCCAAAACAGAGAACAAAACATAAGGAAAGGAGAAAATGATTAATTCTACAAACCCCATTCAGGGGAGGAAATAAGCTACTGGGTTTAAAGAAGCCACGATCTTCTAAAATTCAACTTTTATTTAATAGGAAAAGAAAGAGAGTTTTACGTACATCGATCATAAGTTGTTATTAATACACGAACCAACTTCTTACACTAGTCTAACAAGGTAGCATCAAGTTCAAGGCCATACTCTAAATGCTGCTACCTGAGTTTGTAGTAGTCCTGAGCTTGTAGTAGTCTTTGTTATGGCGAGAAAGAGAGCACCAAGAAAAAGGGACAAAAGTAATAATTAAGATTGATACGAATAAAAGAAAGAACTATATGGAAAATTTAGCTCATAAATAATAACTGAAAAAAGCCAAAGTTAGAGATGTAAGAAAATTGTATGTACCCTGAAGGATTTCAGTGCTGTTATGATGGCTGCCGAGCTTTGCTTTAAAATCATCCTTTTTATAGTGTTTTTCTAACTACGGGATCATTTTAAAAAGGCCATGATTTAATGCCACGTGGCCGACAGACAAAGATTCAATTGTCTCATCCGTTAACTCTTTTTTCAAACGAAGAAAGGCGAGAGTGATGAACTAATCAGCTGCTGTGAGTTGCACACTATCAGTATGCTCTGCTTTTCATTCTTCACCGTATTGACTAACAGAAAAATAATTGACTTTCCAACGCTTGCTCTTCTCATTTTCAATCAAATTTCCTCTTTTATTTATTAATTTTATTATTTATAACTTTCTTCGTTCTCTATCAGTCAGATTCGCCACGAACTTACCTGCTTTTTGTACTTTTGAGTGCTTTTACCGTGCCAATAGGCCGATTAACAGTTCAAATTATGCGAGGATACATAGCAATATATCAGATTAATAGTAATTTTTTTTCCTTAACTTTTCATAATTTATACCCCAGTAAATTAAAAATGGAGCCATATTTCCTGTTCAATTTATTTAATATCTGTCATGCGATTCAAGCAAATTGATTAATATCAACAGATTTTTTTTGTTAAATAACTAATTTTAGTTTATTTTGTGAATATAAAATTATTTAAATGCATTTAATATGTATGTATCTATTTTAATTATTCTAAGACAAATTTGCCCTTAAATCAGCTCATAGGCAACGAATATTTTTAGTATCTTCACAAGTGTCAATCATTGAAGTTCACAAGATTTTGAGCAACTGATTGAATACCAAACAAAGCAGGGAAATAAAAAATTAATATGAATTTTTTGTACTTAATTTACTTTTAAGAGAGGTAAAGCTTATATACTATTTCCCTTTTGATTAGTTCTGTGTTTTTCATTTTTTTTTATAATGATACTTCCCTTTTCTGTAAAAAGAAAAAACTTAGATGATTCCAACTCTTATTGTTTCAACTATATTATCATCAAGAAGGTAGATTATCTTCAATTTAAAAAAATATATATATTATCATCAAAGAAGCTTAGAAACTTGGAGAAAAAGTAACATCAAATACAGACACTGAGAAATATTGACTAGCTGAAACCCAATAACTATACATTGCTGTTTTAATTAACGTCAAAGATGTCATCAATAATTAAAATATAATTAAAGAAGTGCCTAAAAATAATAAAAAAAATATTGAAGGCCTCAGCGTCAAATCTTAAAATTTGTGAGAAAAAGAAAAAAAACAGATAGCGAAAAGAAATAGACAACTCTTTGAAAAGAAAGAAATAAAAGATTCTTCCTCCCATTGCAGTGTGAAGCTTTTGGCTTTTTCCGTTATTATTAAAAAGGCTCCATGAGTTGGTGAAAGTCAGGTGGCTCATGAATTTTTATATTTTATATTTTTATTTTATTGCTTTTTAGATTTCGTGGGGCCTCTTAGGTACTTAATTGTTGGTGGATCAATGATAGTTAATTGCTGGTCAATTCGTATGGGTTACATTGCACATGATCATAGCGTACTTGCAAAATGTCATTGGCCACAATCGTCTTCTCAATTAAAGTGGAAATTGTCAATGATCTCATTCGGATTGGCTTACACAGCACCCGTAAGAATCTTAATGAGGAAAGTTCTTACCTAGTTCCCGAACATCCTTAGCCACTGGGGGAATTGGTCCAATAGATTCAATTGTCCAATTTTTTTTTTTTTTATTTAACGATATTACCCTTCCAATAAAAAATATAAAATTGTCCAGAAAAAGTATTTAATTGTACCATAATAATTACGGTATCAGTTTCAAAACCTATATAATCTTACATTTTCAATATCCCGAAAATGCAAAAAGCATAAATTTTTTAACCATCAAATTTCATGAGATATTTATTACAAAGACATTTTATTAGTTTAATTGAACATTAATAATCGTATTAATGAAATAAAATAATTTATGGGTATTTTGATACTTTTACCTTATTAGGATCAAATAATTAAAATAAACTCATGTTAAAAACACGTTAGTGTCATCCATTATCATTTTGAACCTAAGACATTATTTTTATTTTTAAAATCAATTTACAAATTTAGCTATTTAATATTAATGCGATAAAGATTTATAAACTTTTTTATTGTAACCTTAACAGCTGCAAGATAAACTACTAAACCATGTGATGTTTCATGTTGATTTACTTGGCTGTTACGAACTCAATATTTTAGAATAACAAGGAATATCTTCATATATTAATAATTTATTAATTAATCAATAAATTAACAATTTATTAATTATATTGAGTTAATTAATAATATGAATAACTCTACGCTTCTCAACTATTAGTGGATGCCATCTCACTTGTCGGGATAATAGTTGGGTAAATATAGTGTTACTCATATTATTATCTTAATAATAATAACATATAATATATTGAAATGATACTCAGTTAACTATTATATATTATTTTTAGTCTCAAAGACGTTACTTTATCGATGTTTTATTATAGACTGGATCAATTGACATTAAAGGTTAACTATTTTTCTTTCCTTTTAGTAAAATTTATTTGTGATATGTATAATTAAATTTAATATAACTATCACTCACATACATGGTTATTTTTCATAATAAATACATATGCGTCGTAATATTATTAAATTACTCACATGATTATTTTTCATAATAAATACATATGCGTCATAATATTATTAGATTGTTGTATATGACTGACATGGTAATATATTTTAGAATTCCTTATAATCTTTACGTAGCCTACTAACTTATTGAACTATTATTAAAAAGAGGAGCAAAACTTAGGTAAGACCTACCACCTCAACAAGACCGGTCATTAATGTTCTGTAATTTGATAGACTAATGGGTTTTATTGTGATGAAACAAATGAGCCACATTTTGGGATCCATAAAATTATACTGCAAAAACAGTTGGTTCCATTTTAGAACCCACTGCTTTACCAAATAACAGAATATTAGTGGCGGGGTCGAGGTTGTAGGTCGGTCCTTATGTAAAATTTTTATTACACAAATACTGAAGTGTTGGATCAATTAAGTTGGTGTAAAGTGACATATAACAACATCATTTTGAACAAATTAGAAAGATGTGGACAGTTTGTTTAATTGCAATTAATCAAATGACGAACCGAGGAGCACTGAACAGGATAAATGACATTGTGGTTCGGCTTCAAATTCGAGATCACGCTTCAACATAAACTCAATTATATATTTCAGATTCCCAGTTAAACTCAATTATCCGTGCAATGTATGAAATAGTATCACCAAATTAAGTGTGGAGACCAATTAAATATAAAAAAAATGTCGCATCACCAGCATCGATATAATTATTATTTTCAATATCAATTAATTATTGGTAATTTTTGTATGAAAGTTCTGTGTTACATGCATCATCGGACCAAAACAAGGAGAGGCTACAATTAAATTAATTAATATACATCACATCAACAAGTCCAGAATTCTTTATCGCCTAATGTGTGTGTGTAGAGGTGGCCAATGCGCCGGCATCAAATGGAGGCTCACGTGTGTTCGTGTTCATGCCGTCTCGTGCTTGGTCTGATCCGGCACACGTGTCGTGCTTAAGAAAAAAGTCCATTAAACTTTTTTTTTTAAATTTTTTTAAGAGTACATGTCGAGTTGTTGACGTATTTTTTTCAAGTCTATATATATATATATATTTATTTATTTATTTATTTATTTATTTTGTTTATGTGCATTTATTCAAATTTAATGGATCGAAAATTCGAAACTCAAGTCCATATTAGATAATAATAGACTAATAATAATAAGAGAATATAATACAATTACTAAGTTTGCCCCTGTGGTATTAGAATTCTTTTTTAATACTTAACAACAACAATAATAATAAATTTTTCTTAAGGGTTAATTTGATTGTTAACTTAGACTTACATAGAGTCATAAATCATAAATCATAATAATATTAATGCATATTTGTAAAATCATGATATTTATAATTTTATTTATTGATCATGATATCAATTATTTATTTAATAAATTATAAACATAAATCAATTATAGTTTTTTTTAAACAAAGAATTAAATGAATTTAAAAAACTTGTGCTAATAAAATATTTTAAAAGATTCAATTTCAAGTTATTTATAAAATTATAAAATTTAAAGTTTACTTTTATTAAAAAGTGAAATGTATTATTGTAGGCTTTTTCACGTGCATTGCTTTAGCCCATTTCTAATCGTGCCATGCTTCTAAGCCCCGCGTGCCTAAAATTCTAAGCCTGGCCCAGCCCGTGTGAGTGCCGTGCTGTGGCCCGTGCTCCACCGAAATGTGCTCGTGCATGCCATGCCACGTGCCACGTGCCGTCCGGCTGTTGGCCACCTCTATGTGTGTGCCACCAGTGCTAACTGATTTGGGCTAGCAAGTTTAGCTTTAGTCTTGATGCAGTGTAACAATCATGGCCATTATTCTCTCCGTTGATGTATTTGAGAGTGTCATGTCATTCACTAATTGACCGGTAAAATAATGTAAATATATAATTCGTTTGAAATTTGTGAAAAAATATTAACTAATTAATGACTGACATATTTTATGCCACATCATTTAAGATAAAAATTAAAATAAATTTTTAATAGACTTAAAAATTAAAATAAATTTTTGAGATGTCTATCGTTACTCTTATTAGTCTTATAACATTTTCATTACATGCATGTTCTACAATTTTTTCTTGAGCGGGGAAGGAAGTTGTATGTGCTTTTTCAGAAGCTGCAGATGGCAAAATAAAAGAGATCATAAAAATGAATGACCATCGGTATTTTGTAGGCAGTGTTAGATCAATCCAGCGATCAAGAATTATGATCCAACATGGGCATGTGCTATAACTTAAGTTACTAAAACGACATATAACAACGTCATTTTGAACACATTTGAAATAAGATCGACAGGTCATTTACAAACAAATGATCGATTGCGGCAAATCTCAACGTGGGGCCACGACCCAAGATGCTCTTATTGGCCATTACACGTTCTACTGATATCGGTGCGTGAAGAGTCTCACAATATAAAATCTGTGTGGGCAAGTGAAAATAAAATTTAATTTCAAATAGGCAATCCCTTCTTATATATCTAGCAATAATAACAAATATATTGATAATATCGGACCATACCACTTTAAGACTCTCAAATACAAATGACACGGTATCCACATACATGGCCCTGCTTTCCCATTGAGGGATTAATAATTATTGTGTAATTCATGTATTTATCAAACAAAAAACTGAACCACTTGAGCCCTATCATTTGTACCTATGCTCGAACTTGAAAGGAAAAAATATATTTGGTGGCAACTTGTCCTAAACGAGACATATATTATGTTCGAACGATTTGTGTTTCACAAATTTTTGTTACACTTTTTCCTATAACATTTGAGCACAAATGATCAAGGTAACAACACAAATAATAATATATCAGTACTGCGCATTTAAACTTAGTGCTCAACTGATTTTATGCTACGCGTTGAACTAATTAATAACCCAAATTTATATTTTAATTTTTAAGATTTTCTATTTAACTGCCATTAATTTAGCACATAACAGAAATTCTACTGAGCCGTGAAATCTTCAATGCTATGGTATTTATGATAAATGATAGTGGGACCAACCGAACTAAAATAATTATTGTTTTTAGTTGATTTTAGTGTATGTGAATGAAAGCTTCAAAATCAAACTAAGAACAACAAATTTATTTTTTGTTGGGAGATAGGGTGCTTCACTTGGTGGGGGTGTATGAGCTGCTGTAGTTTTTTGTTGTGATTAGGAAGGAAGAATAAAAGAGTGGTAGATATGGTGGAAGCTTGGGATTTGACCTTAGAGAACTCGCTTAGTCACCTTAAGCTTGCAAAACAAAGAAAAGAAGGTCAGAGGTAGAGTCAGGGGGGGCCGAAGACCATACTCCGACGCTCAAGTCAGAGTTGGATTCTCTCAGGTTGGAGAGCTTGCAAGCGCTCTGTAATGGTGGCTGAAGGTGGAAAAAACCTCAGCCCTTCTTGTGTGTGTGTTGGTTGTTCTCATGAAAAGTAAAACATGAGTATTTTATATGGAGTATTCCGGCTGCCGTGCCACCTGACATTATTTTATTGGCGTCTCTTGCTATAATTGTCAGAGATTTTTTCATCCTTCACACGTATGACTGCTGGAGTATTTAAAAATATGCTTGGAGAACAAGTTTGAGGCGTATGCATATTTTAGGTGTAGAATAGTGATCCCGCGTACCTCTGTTAAAACTGTTGGGAATTTGTAGGTGTCGCAGGGGAGGACGGGTGGTCCCAACTATTCTTGTAACAACTTTTGGCCTGTCTGTAGGCGTGACAGGTCGCTGTCATCTCCTTCTCAACACAATATTCCCCCATTGATTCCTTGTTTTCTGCTAGAAAATCAGCCGATCTTTTTTGAGATAATATCTGTTCCTTCTCTTGAAACCTTTTAAAATATTTTTTTGATCTTTTTACCCTTACTCGGTGTATCTCGGATATCTCTCAGAACACCTGGGATACTCGGAGTAAGCCAACATCCTTTTGATAACATTAGCTATAGAACTTTATATCGTTGCATTCTTTTATTTAGCCTCCTATTTTTTCCCCCAAACAATTATCATAAAAAATACAAACGTGCAAATCTCTAATCAAATCCCACGTAAATCGATAATCGTAGTGTACCTGCAAAATGTCACAGGCCCCAACTAAAGAGAAATTTTTGTATCAAAAAAGACAAAAAAAAAAATAATAAAGTGCATGTAAACGCGAATGCATGATTGAGAAGGTTCCTGCCCGTTTTAAGACTGTTTACGGAATGACCCCCTAGGTCAATAATTTTTTCATAATACTCCCTCAAATTCCTAGTGCTCAACGTAACCGATACGACAACATTTTTATATCATTTAACATTTTTGCCCATAAAATTGTCAATCAATTGAAAATATAAATGTCAATAAAATTATAAAAATTAAATACTAAACTCAAGTTTTCAAGTTCTTTTCCCTATAGGTGCTTGGTAGGTTAAAGCTCTTATATGTATGTATGTATGTATGTATGTATGTATAAGATGTATGTATATATATATCTTAGAGGGGACATATTTAAATCCGAACTTAAAAAAATAAATTTTCAATAAACATTAGTTATTGAGATTATTATGAATTTTTTTGGGTTAAATATATGAACTTTTATTGACCACTAGAAATATCATTATTAATTTTATGAAAATTATGAAGAATTGTGTTTAGGACCAACATGATATTTTATTAGGACTTAAGTTATTTTTTCAAAATGTTCCGCTTGTCAAAGTAGAAGGTCATCAGTTGTCGCATCTGGTTTTTATACGTCATCAGTTGTCGCATCTGATGTTTTATTAAGACTTGTGTATATTTATAGACACAATCCCACCCCCCCTCCCCCATCCCACTTTGATGCCCGTACACTTGTGATACCCAAATTTCCCCTTATCGTCTTTCTACCCACTTCCCTCTTTTCTTTGCTTCATCAGCAGCAGCAGGCTCAACAGCATCACATCCTAAGGAGAATGCAGAGTAATCTTCAACACCAAAACCGATCGGCTTCATCACCTTTCACGTATGGTTTTTAGTTTTTAGAGATTTTTGTTTTAAATTCTTGACTCGTCATTAATTTCCTCATGCAAAGAAATATATATATATATATATAAATAAAAAAACAGACTTGCCCCATGCCCTCAAAACTATCTTCGTCCCTGTCCCTCTCCATCGGCCGTTGTGCGTTGTTTTTCTTGTAAATCCGGCACAAAACCCAATCATCGAGCTGCATGTATATATACATATACATATGTAAAATTAAACAAAAATCTTCATCAGGATTCGGGACTGGATTGAATTACACTCACAAAAACCAAGAAAAAAACTTTGAAATTATAATTTACAAAGTTATATAAGACTCAATTAATTAATTGATTAGTTACTTATACCCTTAGAGAGTGTTTCTTGTTAGCTAAATCAGCTGGACGCTGATGGGGCGGCGGCTTTGTTCCAGAAATATTGTCGACGAGGCGATATTCATGCATAATCCAATTGGTTTTAATCCGTTTGGGTATTTCCTGTCCCTACGACTAAAAAAATACCATTCTTTCTCGCCGAAAGTAGCCTTACCTATAGATATATGTGTGTGTGTATATATATATATATGGTTTAAAATTTAAGTCCCTCGGCTAAGCGAGATATTGTGAGTTAAAAATCAACAGCCTTCACTTCAAAACTAGCTTTCCCAACGCTTAAGCTGCGTTTCGTAATCCGATACTGAAAGCGAAACATCGGTTAATCCAAGAAACTCAGCCTACCTCCGGTCCTGGTTCAAGAAAGGCTGGACAAGCATCTCGGTGGGCTCCGAAACCGAAATATCGGGTAGCTAGTTTGACATCTAGTCAGCACCAGTAGACTCATTACACCTGAAACCGAAATATCGGGTTACTAGTCCAGTAAAACCGATTGTCCTTATGAAGACATAAATATTTTTCAAACCAATTTGTAGCTGTACCGTTTCAGCTATTGCGTTTATAAGTTTATTAGTCATGCATGAATAATGATTTGCGTGGTTACATTTCTGATATATAAATGCAATCACTACAATTATACAAATGGCATGATTTATTTCGACCTCTTTCTGGTTTTGTAGCGAGGGAAGTTTCGTTTCATCGATGCCGCACCAGTTCATTTTTGCGTACCTGATTCCAGTTCTCATTGGTATCCTGGGAGCCAATGTTCAAGGCGCAACAGAGCCCATATTCAAAACACACACACTAAATATGTGGAGTTTTCTTGTGTTTCAAGCAATGTACTGCTTTGCCTTGGCAACCGACATCAAGTCTCTATTTCAACAAGAAAATTCCACCAAACGCTCCGGCATTATTGCTATTACCTCAGGATCTCTTTCTGCAATCTCGTTGGTCTCCACTTTTCTTCAAGGCTCCAGCGGTCATATCGTTTTATACGTCTCATGGGCATGTGCCGTTGTTGTTGTTGTTGTGTACTATCATGGCAGATTATTTATGAGGGCTGGCCTTCAGCTTTACCGCGACAGCTTGAAGCCAATTTTTACACTCATTTGGAATTGGTTTCAAGCTTCTTGTCTTCAGCTTTACCACGACAGCTTGAAGCCAATTTTCACACTCATTTGGAATTGGTTTCAAGCTTCTTGTCTTCAGCTTTACCACGACAGCTTGATGCCAATTTTCACACTCATTTGGAATTGGTTTCAAGCTTCTTGTCTTCAGCTTTACCGCGATACCTTGAAGCCATTTTCCGCCTACATGTGGAATTGGTTTCGAGCTCATATTCTTCAGCTTTACCACGATACCTTGAAGCCATTGTCAGCCTACCTTTGGAATTGGTTTCGAGCTTCTTGTCTTCAGCTTTACCACGATACCTTGAAGCCATTTTCCGCCTACATGTGGGATTGGTTTCGAGCTTCTTGTCTTCTGCTTTATCACGTTACCTTGAAGCCATTTTTCACTAACATTGGTAATTGGCTTCAAGCGAAAGAAAACATCTCTTCGACAGACCAGCAAGGACCGCAAGCAGCAGTGTAGAACAAGTAATTCAGCAAGTTAATAGCGTCTTTATGCAGCAACGGGATGCCTAAGATAGTAGGTTAATTTTAATTGTATGTAGTTTGCAGAGAATCTAAACTAAATAAAATTAAATTTCGTTAGAATTCGTTTTAATATACGAAATGATTGTGTTTGTTTCTAATACCGTATCATCTATACATTTTAATTGTATGTGGTTTACACACAGTCATGAACATGAAGTATATATTCCCATGATTTTGGAGAGTCTATCTCCATGTACATATCTGTCAATGTGCACACTCTCTTTACTGCTAGTATGAATATGCTTCTTACATAAAACTTAAATATGAAAAGGGGAATAAATTGAAAGCAAAAAGCTCAACATGTGCACAGAGAGAGGGGGAAATGAACTTTGTCAATGTCTATAATCTGGTTGCTTCCCGATCAAAACCACCATTATATTGGTAGTGTGGAGAGTAGTATATGACAGCTTGTGGCTATGAAATAATTGAAGGTTGACTTTCTTTTAGGAAATCTCAACGGTGTAAGAGAAACTTTATTGAAATGAAAGAAAGAAGTGATGCCTATCGAGGGTGGTGAGCCTTACCCAAATGGAACGATAAATAACATAATAACAAAAACAAAGCAAAACAAAATCTAGAGTAATGTATGCAAATACATTCATCAAGCTATCTAAATATATAATTAGGAAGACCTTCAGCATCATTAAGATAGAATGACAAGAGTCTCTGATGGAGGCTCAGACCACCATATTAACAAAATTCAGAATAATAATCTTCCCTTCTCTAAAGATATGAGTAAAATACACCTCCATCTTCTCTATGATCAATAAGCAGTTTTTCCATTAATCAATCAAAGACCAAAAGGGGAGGAAGTCTATCATTGTGTAAATGAATAATGCTAAGCATTTAATCACACTCAATCCAAACTCAAAAGTTTGAAACCATCAATGCTAATTAAGATATCATCAAACAAGGACGCTGAAACGAGCTTTAACACTCTGAGCCCTAACTAAAAAAGAACCTTCCAAGTCAAGAGAGAAAATTCGGGAGGAATGTATGTATATGTACGTGTGTGTAGTTATTTTGTCCTAACAGAAACAAGAAAGAACACCTTTGATTGCCTTTTAAAAAGCTACGAATTAGAAGGATTTTAGGAATAACAAAATTTTAAGACAAAAAGAAGTATAATTATAAAGTTGGATAAACTATCAACCTGTAGAAACAAGGAAATATTTATGAAGGGCTTTTTTAGGATTACTATGAATGTTATTATTAGTGCTTATTTTTAATGTTATGGTGATTCTCTTTAAGAAAGATGGATTTATGAGTATCTCGAAACTTGGAGTTGTAAGTAGAACCACTCATAATGAATTATGTATATATCAAGATAAAATATGGATCCCATAGGGCTTCTATTGGCACCATTTAATTTGCACCCAATAAAACAATTAAAAATGCACATAATTTTTATTGAAAACAAGAGTTAATATATGCAGCACAAGAGTTAAAAAAATATCAAGGCCAAAAGTTTTTGCCCACAATTTTTAGTCAATATATGCAGCTAGCTAGTCAACTCAAAAGTAAATTAATAATATTAAAAAAGAAACATACCTTAATCGCAATATAATTTGAAGGGGAAGAAGCCTATTATTAACTTATAATCGCAATATAAGCACCAAGAAGAATACAGGCACACACACTCTTACAGGAGTTTCTTTCCTTTTAATTATATATATGCGAACTTATATTAGCTGCATATCTAACCAAAACAATGATTGAAAACAAAAATATATGTAAATTAACAAACCTCTGCTTGTGGGAGAGACAGAGACTGCATAGCTCTCCATTTGTAAAGAATGAGAAGAGGAATGGTTGTGGTGGCGGTGATGGCTTCCATGTTTACTTTATTGCCATGCCTTCTCAATAAGGATAACTATAGATAGCATATGCACATATATTATACAATGATTTAGCATGGCCTGGCCCCATGCAGTAGACTTGGCTTATATGAGGTCTTCGTCAATATTATTGGTCTTTCTAAATTATGCATGTTTCCTCTTGAAGGCGGCAATTTAGACTGCGTGTCACTCCCTTATTGGTACATATGTAAATTATAGTTTGAGAAGCATTTAGATAAATTATAGCTTTGAGACTAAAAAAATCTATTAATTTAGACGGCATTTCACTCTTTTACTGTTACATGTGTAACTTGCAGCTTTAGAAAAATTTAAATAAATTATAGCAATTTAACCAATACTAACTAATTGACATGGTCTCTTTCCCGGTTAAAATCTTAATTTCATCCAAGATATTTAATAAACTGTGTTGATATGAATTTTAAGAACCCAGTGTATTTGTTATTGAAGTGTTATTTCGTTATATAAAATTAATTGATTTAATATATATGGGAATTTTGCTTGCGATTCACATGTAGAGAGAGAGTTTTCAGATAAAAACTGCAGCAACAAGTCCACAATCATGGGGCCATTGTCACGTGCTTGCTCATTATTGAATTTCCTACCCCTTCTCTCTCTCTCTCACTGTATTTTCATTTTTTTCCCCCAACTGGGATCCGAATAATTTCCATCTCTGAGTATTTAGATAAAGCAGCGGTGCTTTAATATTTATATCAGTTTACATTCCTAGAAGCTCAGTTGAATAGAAGCTAAATGCAGAAAAGAGAGAAGAGACAAGGCAAATATACAACGAAGACAATAAACATGGCCGCCGCTGCTGCGGCCGCTGCCGCCCGTCATTCACAGGTATGTGTGTGCAGTGTGTGTGTATATGTATATAATTTTCTTTATTTGGGGAAAAATAAAAAAAGCTTTATCGATTTATGTATTTACCTTAGTAAAGTTAGTTTCTTCTTATTATTATTATTTTAATTATACTGATTAGTAGTATTACCAGCCTCGACAAGAGAGAGAAATTGAAAAAAAAAAAAAGAAAAAATAGCCGATTAGGGGCAAAGTTAAAATGATAAAATTTTAGTTTAGCCAAAATTACAAAGGTCAAATCATAAAAATATGTGATAAAAGTTGTTTGAATGGACCTTGGGCCAAGGATTGCAAGATAATTTTGCTTGCTAGGCCGGGCTTGGCTTGGACTAAGAGTAAGGAAGGGCCAGGCCCGTGACAAATGGGAATTGGTTTAAAAAATGATTAATATGTAGTATTTAAATTAAAAAAAATCTTTAAATTTGTATTCCACTGGTTACATATATTTAAATTATTTAAACTTTTAATACCTTTAAGCCCAACTTTTCTAGCGCAATCTTATTAAAACAAAATTTGTAGTTCGCAAAACATAATAAAAAAAAAAATTAAAATAAAATTTAAAGGTTGGATAAAAAGATTGGTCTTATAGTAAGCCAAGCCCAAACTAGCCTCTAATATTTAGAAACTTTGTTTGGGCTTGGCACCCGTTTAGTATCCTTATGAAACCCTTTTGCTAAATATGCACAATAATAACAAAAATGCCCCTTTTAATTCTATAGTTAACCCGTCTCGTAAACTCTAGTGAAATAAGATTCTTTGTAAAATATTTTCACAATCATCACACATTCGTTTAACAGTCTCCTATGAAAGATGGTATAGTAATGCAGCCATGATTTTTCTTAATTTAAATCTCTTTCTCCTTTCAAACTTCGCATTCAATTTGGATGTAATATTTAAGAGTTTTCTTTACAATTTTCTCAACTTTGTTTGTAGTGTCTCCCTTTCATTATTAAATTATCTCTTTAATCTTTTATTTATTATTTATTTTGTAATGTTTAATACTGATATGAATATTCAAAGTGAAGTCCTTATAATTTTTTGACTGACCAACGTATTTTGACACCTGCAACAACCAATAGGCAATATCTATGTTTTCGCTATACTAATGAAAATACAAATGTGTTTTCACTTCACAAATGAAATTTGAAATGATACAAGAGGAAGGAATCTAATTCAGTTTTAGGGTTAAAATTGTAAATACAAGTAAAAGGTGTTTTATAAGGAGTTTGCAGGGGTGCCAATAACTCCACTCGTATAATTTTAGTGTCAAAGACAAATTTTTTAATGTGAAATGGACGACTTTATATCATGGTGTTGCATACATACATGGAGATAGACATGTTGGATTTTTAGTCTAGCATTATTGGATTTTTAATCCAACGTTAAATTTATATATAAATAATTATGTATTGCAAACTGTCAAATAAAGTTAAGCCCAATTAAAAATGATCTATTTAGGTTTTTGGTATTATGAGCTTTAATGTATCTAATAGGGTGTGAACCTTTAATGTGTAGAGACCTAATGGTATTCTAATTCTATGATGGGTAAAATTAGGAATACCTAATGACAACAGAAAAAAAATTATTTATATAAACGGTCATGGTCCCCAGGTCACACGTATCTTTCTATTGTCTACTGACATCCTATCATCAGAGAAAGAGGGCAGTGAGAAACTCAAAGGATTTTATAAGAAAACGTGTTAATCTGGAAGGCCAACCAAACAACCCTATAGAGGAATTCAACATTATGGATTCAGGAATGTTTCCGCATATTTCCTTATTGATTATTGGTGATACAATATGAATATTCTTGAGTTATAGGTGATGATTTTCAACAAAGGTTCTTTTGTCATAACAAGATATTTGTAGTACTTAATGTTTTTACCCTATAAAAATATATTTTGCAGAATGCAAGGTGATCCTTACCCAACACTTGGTCCATTCATATGGGTTACATTACTCATGATATTCTTAGGGTACCTGGAAAAGTCAATGACCCCTATCGAAATATATTCTCAATTGTACGTTTATCTCTCCACTTCAACCCGCAACATGTAATGAAACCAAAATCATAACAACTTGTAATGAAACCAAAAGGATATCATTCAAGTAAGCAAACGATATATATTTCAGAGAAGAAGCGAAACCTTTGAGAAGCAGTAATTGTGGTTTTCACTATTCGAGAAAGCATCATAACATTATGCCTTCGCAATTTCATTTGTTCGCTTCCCCAGCCGAAAACCATCCATAGCCCTAACCTTAATTCGTATAATTTTGGTGCCAAGACCGAATTTTGTCAACATTAAACAAACGACTTTAAATCATGGTGATGGATACATACATGATCGATAGACATTGTGTTGCTTGAATTTTTTTCTTTTTCCCTATAAATCTATATTTTACATAATAAAAGTTGACTTATTCCTTAGCTAAGAGTTCTGCGGTTCTGCCATTCATTTGGGTTACATTGTTGGACATGATAATCATAATGTATCTATAAAAAATTGAATAAACCGGATGAATATATCTCAATTGTACATCTCTCCACTAAAGTAAGATTTTTGAATTTGTTATATTGGAAGGGAATGTAACAAGGCAGTGGATGCTCCCCGTTGTAGCTAAGTTTTCTCACCGTTGTGCTTATTTACTTATTTGGGTGGATGAAAGATATTGTAATATTGTATGTTTGGTTACCAAGAATATCAGAGAGAAAGTTGAAACGAAAAGTAAAAGAAAAGAGATGAAGAAGAATCTAGAATTTATTAGATTCTTAACTACAACAAGATATACTCAGGGTCTCTGTATTTATACATTGAAAATGTATTCACTTGAGTTTGTTATTGCTGCAATACATTCATAACGAGTTCGTTAACAATAAAACCAAACCAGCTAACAGAATATTCCATGTCAACTAGGAAATCATCAAGTGTACTCATCCTCACAACTCTAATCATGCTCATGCTTTGTAACATCCCCTCTCAAGCTAAACTGTCCTGGATAGACATTTGGCTTGCTGCGAAGATAGTGAAACTGATCAAAAGTTAGTGGTTTGGTAAGCACATTTGTTGTTTGATATTCACTTGGAACAAACTGCACAACAATCTTTTTGGCTGCAACTTTCTCTCGGATAAAATGAATATCGAGTTCAACATGCTTAGTTTTAGCATGACAAACAGGATTATAGGCCAACGCAATAACTCCTTGATTATCACACCACATTATGGGTGCTGCATCAAGAGTAATATTCAGTTCATTAAGTAAAGATTGAATCCAGACAACTTCAGATGTGGTTGAGCTAAAGCTCTATATTCAGCTTCAATACTGGATCTTGAAACCATTGGTTATTTTTTAGAACACCATAAGACTAAGTTGGAACCAAGATAAATTGCATATCTAGCAACTGATTTTCTATCATCTTTGTCACATGCCCAGTCAGAATTACTAAAACAGTTCACGTGTAAAGTTCCACAATGATAAAAATGCAAACCAAAATGAATTGACCCCTTTAAATACCTCAAAAGTCTCTTGCATGCTTCCTAATGTTCTGCTATTGGTTAAGACAGAAATTGGCTGAGCTTATTAACAGAGAAAGCTATCTCAGGTCTTGTTAGAGTTACATATTACAAGGCACCAATGATACTCCTATACCGAGGTGCATTGGAAATAGTTGGACATGAACCTCTTGTAAGAGTATGTCCTGTAGACATTGGAGTAGGCACTGGGCTACAATCTGCCATACCATGCTTGGCCAAGAGATCAGCTATATACTTGGCTTGAGAAAGATAAAATCCAGTTGAAGGCTTTGATACTTCAATCCCAAGGAAATAGTTCAGCTCTCTCAAGTTTTTTAAAGAAAAAATAGTCTGCATATTATGAATAGCTAGTTGAACCAGCTGATAGTTAGATCCAGTAATTATGATATCATCAACATACACCAAAACAAGCAGAACATGACTATTTTCCCATTTATAAAATAGTGAGATATCAGATTTTGAGTTCGGAAAGCCCCACTTAGTTATCATAATAGTCTTCAGTTTGTCAAACCATGTTCTAGGAGCCTGCTTCAATCCATAGATAGCCTTTCTGAGTTTGTAGACATGATTAGGCTTAATAGGATCAGCAAATCCTTCAAGCTGTGCCATATACACATCCTCAGCTAAAATGCCATTTAAAAATGCATTGTTGACATTAACTTGCCTAAGAATCCATTTGTTCATAACAGCTAAACTCAATACTATTTTAACGGTTGAAGCTTTCACAACTGGACTAAAAGTTTCTATATAATCTACCTCATGTGTTTGATGAAAGCCCTTAGCCACTAGTCTTGCTTTATATCTAAAAATGGTGCCATTTGAATTGTATTTAATTCTGAAAACCACTTGCTTCCCACTGCTTTAACAGGTGTTGTGGGTAAAACTACTTCAGCTTGATACTCCTTTTGCATTGCCTTAAACCATTTTGGATCAGATATTGCTTGGGAAACAGTGCAGCAAGATAAGATTTTGGCTTGTAAATACCAGCTTTGGATCTGGTGATCATTGAATGTCCTACTGGTGGTGCAGCAGGTATTACATGTGGTGAGTGTTAGATAATTGGTGTGTGCTAGAATGAGTTTCAAATGATGGTGAAGATGATAGATAAGGAGAAGGTACCTCTCTAGGTGCTGTTGATGAAGAAATTGAGGGATCATCTGCTGAAGGAGATTGCAGAAGAGGTTGTATTAGAATATGAGTAACAGAAGAATTGGAGACAGTAGAGGAATTTGAGATTGTATCTGTTGAAAAACAAGACAGAGTAACAGAAGAAAAATCTGAATCAGACACATATGGAAAGGAACTTTCATAAAAAATTACATGATTGGAGATATATACGCGACCAAAAGAATGAAGACATTGATAGCCTTTATGATGAGACCTGTAGCCAATGAAGACACATCTACCTAATCTAAAACCAAGTTTGTGTCTGTTATATGGCTAAGATAAGGATAACAAGTACAACCAAATGTTCTGAGAAAAGCATAATCAGGTTTTTGATGAAAAAGCTTTTGATAAGGAGAAAGATTGTGTAAGGTTGGTGTAGGTAACCTATTGATGAGAAAAACAGTCGTGTGAAAAGTAGAATTTCAGTGGCAAATTTGCTTGAGCTAACAAATATGTCTGTGTTTTCTCTCGATTCTACCATTTTGATGATGAATATGAGGACAAAAATGCCTAAATTAAATGCCATGTTGAGCAAGATAAGAGGAAAAACTTCTGAATTCTCCTCCCCAATCTGTCTGAATAGTTTTGATATGCTGATGCAAGTGTTTTTCAATAAAACTTCTAAAGATAGTGAATACTTGAAGTGCATCGGACTTTGCAGTTAGAGGAAAAATCCATGTGAATCTGCTAAAGTCATCTAAAATTGACAAGTAATAAGAATAATCTTGAGTGGAAGTAACATGAAATGGACCCCAAAGATCAGCATATAAGAGTTGAAGAGGCTCCGTTGTTTTTGTTGGAACAAAATAAAGTGTAACAAATGACTTTTACCAAATTGACAAGCATTGCAGAAACTTAAGTTCTTGGTATTATTCAACGTAATATCAGTACAATTGTTCAACACAGTTTTGAGAGTATGAAAAGCAGGATGTCCTAGCCTTTAATGAAATTGATATCTACTGGGCTTGCATGAGCTATCAGGGTTGACTTACAGGAGTGATTACTGATTAAGGAAGGATAGGTCACGATATCAGAATCATTACAAGACAAAGAAGGAAAATAAGCAAACATAGACTCAAATTTATTGGAAGAAGATTGACAGAACAAAGTTGAACTATCTTCAGAGAATTGAGATGCAAATTGGACTTGATACAATCCTCATTTTGCAACTCCTTTAAGCAAAATAATCCTTGAGTTCATGGCCTTGACAAAACAAGAATTTGCAAGAAATTCAATGGTCACATTATTATCAGCTAAGAGTTTTGAGACACTTAGTAAGTTCTTGGTTATTTGGGGAACGTGAAGAACATGATTTAGCAATAAAGGTTCATGTGTTGTTGTGGCTGGCAATATTGATCCAACATGTTTAATATGCAAATATTTCCAACAAGCAAATTTTCATGTTCAGTATAAACTTTGGGTTCAAAAAGTTTACCTGAATCATTGGTGATATGATTAATAGCACCACTGTCAATGTACCAGGTAGGATCTTTAATTATTTTAGGAGCAGGAACTGGAGAAGCTGAAGATGAACAACTACTATAATCCCCGTTAAAACAGAAACCAGGTGCAGAAGAACGGGCACTCGAGAAGCTACCAGGATTAGAAACATAAAATGCAGCTGGATCTAGGTACAACATATAACCTTGATATCCAGAACCTTTTGTATGCCAGAGCTTCCAAAATTATGATGACCAAAAGCATTCCCAAAATTAGAATTGAAACCTTTGCCATAAGCTCCATTAAAAAATCTTCCACCAGTATTTCCAAAACCCCTACCAAAATTCCTCTAACCAGGCCTAAAATTGCCATTAAATGTTCCTCTTCCTTGATTCTTGGAAGGTACAAAAGCAGAATTGTACCTATTCCTACACTTGTTTGCTCCATGACCAGGTGCAAAACAAATTTGACAGATGATAGTTGAATTAACATCACTAGACTGTCCCATACCACTGCTATGAGCAAAACTTCCAAAACTAGTGTTGTAAGCTCCTCCATGATCCACTATTGTATTTTGGATTACCACTAGCATTTTTTCCAGAATTAAATTGCTTTTGAGTTACATTAGCTGACAAACTATGTGTAATGTCACCAGCAATTTTACCTTTCTTCTGCTTAACTCTAATTTCATGACTTAGCAGTCAAGAGTAAAATTCATCAAGATTAATTTTGTCACCTCTAGCAAATACACTAGTAACTAGAGACTCATAATTAGAGGAATCCAATCCAGTCAAAATATATTGAATAAAGTCACTCAGTTCAACAGGTTTCCCAGCCAAAGCTAAGCTATCATATAATTTCTTCATTTTAGCAAAGTAGTCAATCATAGACATTGAACCTTTTTTAAGTGTTTGAATATGCATTTCAAGAGGCATTATTTGAACTTGAGATTGTGAGATAAACATACTCGTGAGTGTATCAAAAAGCTCTTTAGCAGTAGAACAGTGAATCACCGTAGCAAGCAAATTTTGTTGAATAGATGACATCATCCAAGTCATTATCAACTAATCTGTCTTCATCCAAGCTGTGCACTCTGGATTAATCTCTCGATTTTTTGTTTCAGTTAAATCAGCAGCTCCAGTGTTAGCTGATGAAAGAAATTGCTCTGACAAATTCGATCACCATTGATGAAACTTTCCAATCCATTTCCTTTGATTGATGTTAAGATTTGAGTTCTGCAAACAATGAAATTATTCTGATCTAGCTTTACAGGAGTAACAAAACTATATGAACCAGAAATCTGATTAGAGCTTGTCATTGTTTGCTCTGATACCATGAAAGAAATTGTAATATTGTATGTTTGGTTACCAAGAATATCATAGAGAAAGTTGAAACGAAAAGTAAAAGAAAAGAGATGAAGAAGAATCTAGAATTTATTAGATTCTTAACTACAACAAGATATACCCAAGGTCTCTGTATTTATACATTGAAAATGTATTCACTTGAGTTTGTTATTGCTGCAATACATTCATAACGAGTTCGTTAACAATAAAACTAAACCAGCTAACAGAATATTCCACGTCAGCTAGGAAATCATCAAGTGTACTTATCCTCACAACTCTAATCATGCTCATGCTCTGTAACAGTGGACGATTTTCCCACAACATTTACCTTGTTTCCTTTGAGTTTTAAATCCACAAATGAATGAGAATTAATATTGTCGCAAAAAAAAAGTACTTGTAGTGAAAGCAAATGGTGTATAATTGAGAGAAGAAGAAAAACCTTCGACACTTGCTATGCCTCTATATAAGGAATTAAGGAACAGTAGTTATGATCGTCTCTGGTCTCTACTCTTTAGGACAACATTTATATGAAGCCTCCGCACTTCCATTTCTTCGGCTTCCTGTGCTTGCAAATCTCTCAAATTGTACATTCTACATTCTCTATATTTGGTTTTATATTATTAAAATTCTTTTCTTTTTGGGCTGTTTATTTTTTTCTAGAGAAAGCTCGTTGATCCAATATAAATCTTATTAAAAACAAGGACTCAAATAAATTTGTGATTTTGTAAATTGTCTAGTTTTGATATGCTTAACAGCTACTTTACTGAATCTTCGTTTGAAAGTGCTTTAATTGTACATTTCCGGAAGAGTTCTCCGAATGCAAAGAAAAATTGTATTTTTACATATAGAGTTTAGATAATATATTTTACTAAAAGAATCACTTTTAGATATTTCACTGTGAATAATTTATAAGGCTGTAAAAAAATGTAATGTATGTACTCATTTAGAAAATAAAAAAATGTAATGTATGTACTCATTTAGAAAATACCCTCTAGGTCTTATTTAAAGGCAGCAAGATGCACTTATGAAATGAATTGTTGAGTAAGGTGCTTCTTTTATTAGATTTCACAATGATCTTAATGTACGTTTGAAGAATTTTTTTTAATTGATTTGGTTTATAAAAAATGGCACTACAACAGAAAGAAATATTTGCATGGGTAAATATCCTCACAAATACATATATGCCCTCGAGAAAGGTCATTTCTAAGGGCTAAGGGAAATAAGATAAGACTAATAACTGCCATCAATTTTCTAGGTTCATATTTTACCTATGCCTTCACAAATATTAAATAATAAGCAATCAGATTTTGCATTGCAGTTTTTGTTTAATTAGTCAAAGGTAGTGGCACCTTATTTTGTAGAGTGAAGGTGTAAGTTATGGAACATGATATGAGAACATGCTTGGTGTTTGCTACTTTTTAGATTTGTGATAAACTAAGTTGTATTTAAAGCCCAATGTTATTAATAGGGAGTGTCATGAACATTATTATTTTGACAACTTGGAATTTGTACACGAGAGTTTATTGATTTTTCAAATAACCAATACTTATTTTGGAAGTCCAAGTTTCCTTGAATTAACCTATATTTCTTTTGATTTCCTTGTTCTATTTAGTTCAAATTATCGTTATAAACATTTATGACTGTAACATTTGGTTTCAGAGCTAGGCAACAAAAAAGGAGGAAATCCTTACAATGAAACTGAAACTAAAGAGGATACATATGATGGACGCTATGATTCTTGAACAAAAAGAACTTACTAAGAAATTATTGTGCAAAATGGATGAAATAACAAGAACCTGGGATGCAAAGTCCAATTCATCTGGCCATAATATCAAACATGTATAAGAAAATACTACGTCTTTGGTTGAAGCTCAACGTCTCCAACATGAATGGCTGTTGCATGACGGAGACAACATGACGGTAAATATTTCATCAATCAAGTGCCTAAATTAACGATGATGTAATCAAGAAAGAATTTTAAAAAGAGATTCGCGGCATCGTTGTATCTAATTATAAATTAGAAGAGAAGAAGAAAGACATTTAAAAGAAAAGCCAACACCTGAATTCTAAAATCGAAAACCCAATTCAATATAAGCCGAGCTTCAAGGAACCACTATCATCGCACAAAATTACTGTAATTTTACCACAGTTTATAAATAGAAAAGCACAAAGATGCAGTTTTTATCTATCAGAAAGGGACCGCACTCTCATTTTCAATTCAACATGTTTATTTGTTAACATGGATTACTCACAAATGTTTCCTTTAGCAACCAACCCAAAAAATTTTGGATGAAGAGATAAAAAGCTTGCAAGGGTCCCAAAATCACCACTAAATCTAGGCATAATCAAAAGATACATTAAAAAAAATGATAAGTGGTGTAGCTTTTATCTAAAATTGTAGGATAAACTTTAAAAGTTTCAGTAGGTCATGCCAATCATTCTTCAAATCTTGAATTTTCTTTAACCAAAATAGAAGCTTTAGAAACTCTGATCCCAAATTTAATCTTTCAAGTGCAAAGAATTGATTTGTCTCTACGAATACTAGAATTCCGAATTAGAGCATCAAATACATATATTATTTTTTTATGATAATGCGGGTTGTCGGGTAGAGAGAATAAGAGGAGAAAAAATTTATTAAGTCAAAACAATTGCAGTCTTTCCCTACCATTTAGTCAAACGATGTACTTCAGTTCGTATAAAACTCGCCGTTTTATTTCAAGCAAATATTATGTGACAAAAAAAATTTAAAGAAAAAAATACGCATCTAAAATTTAGGCTCCATACAAAGGCGCCGCGCCGCTATCACAAAAAAAATAATAATAATAATAATTAGGAAATTAATTTATAACTGAATATTAATTTTTTATCTGCATACATGGCTAATAAATTTTATATAGTTAAATTATTTGATAGAATTCTATCAAGTCTTACTAAAAATCGAAAAGTTGATGTCCTTATATACTGCTGATGTGGAATAAAATATAAAATAATAAATAAATACATCATTTATCTATGTCGACGTGGCATAAAGATTTAATTCTATGATAAAAATTATGTCAAGAAGCACTTCAATTATTATTTCATGATAGAGTCCTTACATTAAATTCACTTGTATTTGTTATAATCATAATTTTCAAACCTCAAGCTTGTATCTACTTGTATTTGCCAAAAATTTAATGTACATGAATCCGTCACAAGACTTCGTCAATGACAAACTTCTATTAAGAAAATTCTGACTTAAAAGCCTCACTACTACACCTCATTCTTAATTCAAAATTCTCTTTTAAGTAAATTAAATTAGTGGTTGCTTGCAAATCAATGACTTCATAATCACAGGCGGCGTGATTATGGCCGCCCCAGGCACTAGAGACGTAAAGCCATGTTATTCTTGTTAAAGAGAATGCAAGGTAAAAAAGACAAAGCAAAAACACTAAGTAATTAATGTATAAAAAATTAATATCATTAATTAGATTTAGCTAGCTAGGTTATAATAATATTTAAAGATTAAACAAGATTGAATGTTACTGAAAGGAAGCATAAGTAATCATAAGTAATCATTTATTACTCTTTAGATTTTCTTTTATAAGTGTTTGAGATTCATGCACGTGCGAGGGATCCGAAAAGCAGTTAAAATAACATTTGTTTGACATCAGCATCAACCGTCAGCAGGTGGGCGATCTATGTACGGCTCTGTTGTCCATTCCAATATTTTCTCATCATTAAATAATGATTAAATAATGTGACCATAAAAAGTCAAATGTCTCAATCGCACGCGTTGCTTCCGACAGAGACATGTTCCGCTCTTTTGTCTTTTGTGTCCCATATTTTTACGATTTATTAAAAGACCCTTATACTTTTAAATATGTTATATGTTTGGCCCATTTCTTAATTTGTTATATGTGTTTAGACTTCAAAGTGATGCCCAAGACATGATATAATTCAAATTGAATTATAACTTTTATAAAATTGAAAATCACTAATTCAATGAAGTTTAATAATTTGGCACTTATTATTTTTGGTTGAAATTTTTTTTCAATTGTATTGTATTAAGCCCTGAGTGGTGCTTGATGTAGAGAAAGATAAAAGAAATTTGCCCTCTCTCTCTACCCACCCATTTTCTCTCTTCCCTTTTCTTCTTTATTTCTCTCATATTTCTCTCATCATTCTCTACATTTAACATTTTTCTTAAGCCCCTCCTAGATAAAATTTTTGGGTCCGCCCACTGTGTGACTTGAAGCCCTTGCTCAAAGCATTTGAACCACCAAACAAAATATCTCTACTCTGTTGCGGCTCTTTTATTCATTAGTTAGGACTGGCTCTAGAATATTGGGTCTTAGGCGAAATTTTATTTATGAGGTCTCTTTACATTCAACAATTTCAACATTCAAAGAAATATAAAGAGTTCAAAATTCTATTAATTTTTAACTATATTTTGAATATCAACAATCGACAAAATAGTAAAAAATTTTCAAAAAAGAAAATTAGTTAAGAAGATATCTTTTTTCACTTCCTTTAAAAATATTACCTTAGGAATTTTTTTTTTTAACTTCAAAATTGAACTAGTAAATGTAATAATTTTCTTTATAAAGAAGAGCGTAAGAGATTTCATAATGTTAATAATTAAGGCTTTTTTTTTCTTAAATAGATAAAGAATTTGATATTTTTCTTGAAAAAACAAATAATGAATTAACCGTTAGACAATAATATTAATTATAGCCCTTTAACATTAAGATTATTAAATATAGAATTTGTATAAGAATTCTTAATTATAAAATAATTATTAATTATGAGAGGCCTAAAAAATAAATTTCCCTATTATAAGTAAACTTAAAAAATGTATTAATTTGAGTATATCATATAAATTAAAAAAAGAAATTGATCTTGTCAAATATTAAGGAATGAAGAAGTGGAGTGCCGCCATTAAATCATAATTGGACCACAGCATGCGCGTACGTGACAGAAATAACTTTGTACCTTTTCAAACAAAAATTATTATTTATATTTTTCTTTATTACGTCATGCATGATTCATTCGCGCACGTGGTAATTGAGCTGAAAGACATTTTTTTGACCATTGGCGGCGGGGACTATGCACGGCTCTGATTGTCGTCGTCCGTTGGGAAGAGACAATGACTGGTTGAGCGTGTTTTAACAAAGAAATAATAAAGAAAAAATTAGATGAAAGTGGAGAAGCAATCTAACGTTAATTAGATGAACAACAGAAGACGACTGCGGCCAGCAGTGTAGACCACATATTTGCAGCGTATGTTTCCAACAAGGGATTCTTTGTGCCTTGTACGTACACTCCCACAATACCAATGAGAACCAGAATGAGTTCCTCAAAAGTTTTACGAAACTCCATGATTAACGAAGGTAAATTTAGCTCACCTTGGCTTCGAACTCGATCTGTAAACTTGATATCACAGTGATGAAGACAAACTGACCAACAGTTAGCAAAGCACTCATATGAACAAAGGACGCTTGTCAATATATATTTAAAAGGCAAGGAAAAATCAAAATGAGCAGGGGATCCAAATCCATCATACAGATGCACAGTCACCTTCTTGCTTCTGTTAATTCATGTTTTCCTGGACTCGGTGATTCAACTCACTAGAGTTACCCTCCCAACTATTTAACCCCAAAACGACATAATGAGTTTCTCAAGATTTTTAGGAAACTCCATGACAGACGAAAGTAAATTGCTCACTGAAAACCCAATGGAAAAATATAACGAATTATATGCAAAAGAAGAAGAATAATTAAGAAACTAAGCTTTGAAGCAAACTCAGTAATTTGGATATTTAATAAAAATATATTAATTTATCAATAATATTACTACATTATTATTTTTTAGGCTACATCAAACTCCATAGTATCCGTCAAAAAATGAAGTAAACTTATGTTCTAGTAGGGTATTGCCAAAAAACATAAAGAACTATGAAAAAAAAAGAAAAAACCAAAACATTAATTAGAGGAAAGTTGAAAACCTCCAAGATTGGTTTTGAAATTGAAGATTGATTGTTAACTTCACTCATGAGATACAACCTGCATTGGTTTTGTGCTTACATTACGTGTTGTGTCGTCACTATGTTGAGAGATGGGGGATGCAGTATAGTAGTAATGGCAAATGGACCTGCAAAACGAGGTTCTTCTTTGATAAATGATACTCATATAATTATGACTAATATTCTTCAAGCTACCATATTGTTTTGGCGTTGTAATTTCTTGTGCCATTACTTTTCAAGCAAAGGAATTTTCACAGAAATCGGGTTTTGGATCAGTCTTACAAATATTAAGGCTACCTTGTAAAAAAAGCAGTTGCTTTGTCATGGACAAATGAAAACGAGTGCAAGCACAAATAGTGATGTTGAAAATTCTTTATCAAGAAGAAAATCAAATAAGTATATTAAACTAAAAAAATTAAATAAAAAAAAAGGATTTCACCTTGAGTTTTCTGTTCGGATCTACCACATCCATTTTCTATAAAACACTAACAAAAAGCCAAGCAGAAATTAAACTTTACTATCTATAAAAAATTATAAGTCATTTCAGAAGCATATTTGAAAGAAATACATACACAAATCAGTCTTGCTAATTTTTTTTTAACTCATGAAAAAAGAAAGAAAAGTCAACGATTAATTGGATCATAAAGATGCAGGAAGTGCAATCAAGGAATTTTTTCTCTTTTCCTTTCTGCTAAGAGAAGAGTTACTTTTTTTTTTTTCCTATTATTTAAAATCTAGTTGTATATGTGTGTGTATTTGTATATTCCAATTAGTGCATAACTGCACATATCATACCTGAGGCTGTTATACCCCATTTACATTTTTTTTTTTTGTCTTCTTCTTTTGAGAGACGTTTCTTCCATTACATAATTTAGACACCGACCAAACTAATAGACACATCAAAATCCATTATAGTAATTGTAAATTATACTTAAATGGAATAAATATAATTTTAAAATCTAAAATTGATTCGATCCGTCACACGGCATTACGAAAATGGTAACCTAAATATTTTAACCTTATTTAAAATTACATAAAAGAAAGAGGTTTTATTTGAAAAAAAAAAGCCAAGCTGAATTTTTCTTTCTTATGTAGTCTTATTTTAGGGTAAAATCATAAATATGAAAGAGGTAGCGAAAATTGAGGGTGGTAAAACCGTAGAGACTACAATCCTTGTTCAATATAATAAAAATTTTCGTTTTAGAAAATTATAAAACATAAAATCATGGCCTTAAAAAGCATGGATCAAAAGGCTCCGGCTCGTGCCAAGCCCAGCCCAGCGCCCTCCCTTAATTTGCATAATTTTGGTGCAAAGATGTAACAAATGACTTTACATCATGGTGTTGCACATATACAAACAAGATCTATTTATATGGACATTAATGTAAAGCTCAACTTCTTTTTCATTCCCCTAAATGTATATTTTATGGAATGAAAGTAGATGCTTACCCAATAATAGCTGCTGGATTACTCATCCTTATTCCAAAGCAGCCTTGTTGTTTTTAATTAGGATCCGGATCTCTGTTATGAATTATATATTAATCTCTATTTGAAACGCAATGAAACCAAAAGGAAATGATAGAAATTAAGCAAATTACTTATATACTTATATATAATTGAGAGAAGAGAGAGAAGTGAAACCTTTGACGAGGGCCACCGGCCGCGCCTCTCTAAGAGCAATTGATGAGAAACAGTAGTTGTGGTTCTCTCAACTCGGTGCCCTCCATAATTAACATTAAACCTCGGCAGTCGGCACTTCCGTTTCTTTGCTTTCTTTTCTGTTCATAAATCTCTCTTCCACTACAAAAGGCATGTTAATAAGAGCTAGCAAGACTTTTAAAAGATTTGGGGGCATTAATTAATCAACTTACTATTGACAAGTTACCGAAAATAACTACACAACAAGATCCTCACTGGTCATGTATGGCGAAAGGAATGCTGGAAGTACTGTTGAAATCAATCGATATAGCTCAAGAATTGAACAGAAAGATTCATATTCGAAACCATGTGGAGACCGCTCAAGATTAGAAAAGATTAACACAAAGTGAATGACAATTTGATTACGATCAAAATCTCTTGATTTGTGTCAATTAACTATGATTGATTTCTCCAAGAATGATTCTTTCCCTTTATTACTGTTACTCCGTGGTGTATATATAATGTAATACTTTGCACTTTTACATATCATTCAAGAAAAAGAAATACAAAAACTCTTTTCCTAATTCTTGCACAGTGTTATTTTTCCTTTTATGGTATAGAGCAATGGCTTCAAGCCCGCGATCTGAACCTGTGTTGTCTCTTCAATCCTTCCATCAATGTGCAAGTTTGGTTTCCACCAAACTGACCAATCAAAACTACCTAGTATCAAGCTCTTAGATTCTTCCCTTAGTATACGGACTTAGTCTTGAACATCATATCACAGATGTTGTAACTCCACCCAAACCTTGAAGGAGGATGGAAAAGAAATTGCCAACCCATAATTCATTGCTTGGAAAACAAATGATGGATTACTCATGACTTGGTTGGGGGGTATGATGACTGAAGATGTGATAAGCATGATCATTGGCATTCAAACTGCTCACGAGATTTGGCTTACCATCAAGGAAAAGATGCTGCCTGTAACAAAAGGATAGGAGTCCTGGCTGAAAGACGACCTATATTCATTGAAGAAAGGCTCTTGAAAACTTAAAGATTTTCTCAAAAAATTCAAAAGCATATGCGACAACGTAAATGCCATCGGCAAGCCAATATCTGACGAAGATAAAATTTTTCAACTTACTCCTGCCTTCGGTCCCAATTATGCTGACTTCAAAATGGCGATGCTCACTAAGCCACCATACCCAACTTGGAAGCAATTTATATTAGCTCTTCAGAATTATGAGCAAACTGTAATTGCTCAAAGAGAAGACATGGTTCCTAACCAAAACTAAGCTTTTTTAGGTGGGCATGGTCATGGACGAAATCAGCAACGAGGACTAGGTGGATATGGTAGAGGTTCTTCTAATAATGGTTGAAGAGGAAATAGAAATCAGCATTACAATCAAAAGCCAAACGATCCGTAAAATCAATCACAAAATCATCGCTCTCAAAAATATCCTCCAAAGCCAAACAATACTGAAAAAAAAAAGGGAAATCAAGCAGAGAAAATTGTGTGCCAAATATGCGGGAAATCAAATCACTCCGCTGCAATTTGCCGTAATAGGTATGAATATTATTACCCTGATGAAGAAGTGCCTCAAGCGCTTGCTGCTCTGAATGTCAATGATCCAAAAGATCAGAATTTTTATGCTGACAGAGGGGGCACTTCTCACATAACAAATGATCCAGGTAAACTCGATAAAATCTCCACTTATAATGGTAATGACAGGGTTTTTGTGGGAAATGGCCAGAGCCTACAATCTTCCTATATTGGTGACATCTCCTTACATAATGCTAAAAAAGGTTTAAAGTTGAAAAATGTTTTAGTTGTCCCTAAAATAAAAGAGAACTTACTTTCAATGGGACAACTAGCTGATGATTATAAATGCAAAACTGAATTTCACTCACTTGGCTTTGTTGTTAAGACTCGGGAAAATCAGATTCTAGCAAGGGGCCATAGACAAGGCAACTTGTACGCGCTAGAGGAAAAGCAAGAAGTATTACCAATTTTGGCACTAAAAAGAGATATCCAAGTTCTTGGACGCTACAAACTCTATAACAATAAGGAGATTACTATTTCTAGTTAGATTAAAACACCTGGCGTTTGTGTATCATGCCAACTAGGCAAAAATTGTAAACTCTTGTTTAAAAAATCCAATAATATCTCTATGTTTCCTTTACAAAAGGCTCATTGTGATTTGTCGGGACCTGCACCTATTAATTCTAGTCAAAATTACAGTTATTATGTTTTATTTGTAGACAATTACTCCAGATTCTCATGGTTATTTCCTTTAAAAAGGAAATCTGACTTTTCGAATTCTTCGTAAAATTTCAACGACAGGTTGAAAACCAATTTGATAGAGCTATAAAAGTTTTCTAGTGTGATAGTGGAGGTGAATTCACCTCCTCAATCTTCCAAAATCATCTACACCAATGTGGCATCATCCAAGAAATTTCATGTCCTTATACTCCAGAGTAGAACGGAGTTGTGGAACGAAAATACCGACACATTGTAGAAATGGGTGTTATGATGATGTTTCATGCATACTTACCAATAAGAAGCCCTTGCCAATATTTACAAGGCAATTCATAAAAAATAACGTGTCTGGGGAACTTAGAATTCTTAGTTGTAGGTGTTTCCCATATTTACAGGATTACAATAAGACTAAGTTTGATTAAAAAAAGAAAAATCCTATTTTTTGGATATAGTCCCTTATACAAGGGATATTGTTGTCTGAATCCATAAACAAATAGGGTTTTTATCTCCAGACACGTTATTTTTTATGAAACCATTTTTCCTTTTGCTAACCAGAATTCTTTTTCTACATTATTACAGGGGCCAAGCAAAATTGTATCTTTTCCTTTCACTGATTGGCTTGAGTGCACTAAAAGGAAAAGAACAACTACAGAGAGTTTATATTCACAGCAACAAATATCGTTGCTCCTTGCACTATAGATTTCTGTCAGGAAAACACACTTGATCAATTGAATAATTCAATCAATCAACCTGAGATAGTGCCTGTGCCATTTCTAATGAATTATAAGAGAAATCAAATGTTGTTGCCTCAAAATTGCAAAGCCAACCTCTACAGCCATTACGCCACTATTAGAACCACAAGAATCATGTTTACAGCAGCTGAAAAATTTCCCAAATTTGAACATCTCTCACCAACCTAAGCAAATTCCTTCTCATAAAGACTTGCCAGATATATCAAAAAGACTTTCTGTTGAGTTGGCCATTCAGCCTATCGAAGTCCCACAACTTGTGTCAACAAATATACATTCTATCCTTACGAGATAAAAGTCAAAACTCAATCTAAATCTTGCTCTGCAGGCCGCAATAGCAGTTCCAACCCAGCCAAAAACCCTAAAAACCCCCCTAAAAAACTACTTTATAGGTTGCTGCAATGGAGGAAGAACTAAAGACGTTGCATTATAGCAAGAGTTGGTCAGTGGTTCCAAGACCAGAAAATACAAAGTTAATTGGCTTAAAGTGCGTGTTCAAAATAAAATATACTGAGGATGGATTCATTGACAGATTTAAAGCCCGATTGGTTGCAAGAGGTTTCACGCAAGTACCCGATATTGATGTCGACAAAACATTTAGCTTGGTAGCGAAAGCAACAACAATTCGCTTGGTGAATGCTATTGCAGTAAGTTCGAGATGGGTAATGAAGCAACTGGATGATCGTAATGCTTTCCTACACGGGAATTTGAAAGAAACTGTGTATATAGAACATCATCCCAACCACGTTTGCAAGCTTCATAGGTCTCTTTATGGACTTAAGCAAGCTCCCTGTGCTTGGTTTGAATGTCTGTCAAAAGAGTTGGTTAACCTTGGTTTCTATAATAGTAAAGCTGATTCCTCTTTATTTATTTTACCCTCTAGCTCTACATTGATACTAATTTTAATTTATGTTGATGATGTGATCATTTCAGGCAACAATTAGGAAAAAATTGATTCTGTTATAAAAACTTTGAGCCATCGTTTTTCTCTAAAAGACTTGGGTAAACTCAGTTACTTTTTAGGCATTGAAGTGAAAACTTTTAACCATGGGGTTTATTTGACGCGGGCCAAATACACAAGGGATTTGTTGGCTAAAACACATATGGACCAGTGTTCTCCAAGTGCCACACACCAATGGCTATCAAAACCACTCCCTCTCTAAATGATGATGAACTTGTAAATCCAACAGAATATCCTGGAATTGTAGGCAGCTTACAGTACCTCACATTTACTCGACCAGACATCACTCATGCCGTTAATAAAGTTTGTCAAAAATTTCAAAACCCAACGAGAGCAGATATGAAAGTTTTTAAATGGATACTCCGATGTTTAAAGGGAAAATGGCTTTTATATTCGTTTTCTCTCTCAAAGTTCTCCAACTATTTATTCCTTTTTTAATTCAGATTGGGCTAGTTATCCTGATACTCGCAGAAGCACCACCGGCTATTGCGTCTACCTTGGAGCAAATTACATTTCTTGGAGCTCCAAGAAACAAGCAACCGTTGCTTTATCCAGCACAGATGCCAAATATCGATCTATGGCCGCTTGCGTTGCTCGAAGACATTGGTCTTCAGACATTTACACCACCCGAGATTTTATGTGACAACATGAGTGCAATTTACCTAACAAAGAACCTCATGTTCTATACCCGAACGAAACACATTGAAATTGATCATCGTTTCATACGGGAAAAGGTCTCAGCAAACTGTCTTGTCACGCGATATATTCCAACAAAATCACAGATTGCGGACCTCTTTACAAAGCCTTTGAGCAAAGCATTGTTCCTGAATTTTCGTCACAAGCTAGGCATCCATTCTTTGGCATGGCCTACCTTGAGGGGGGCTGATAAGTTACCAAAGATAACTACACCAACAAGATCCTCACTTGACATGCATGGCACTTGCAAAAAGAATGCCGGAAGCACGATTGAAATCAATGAATACGGCTTAAGAATTGAACAGCAAGATTCACATTCGAAACCACATCGAGACAGCTCAAGATTAGCACAAGATTAACACAAAGTCAATGACAATTTGATTACAATCAAATCTCTTGATTTTTGTCAATTAACTATTATTGACTTCTCCAAGAATGATTCTTTCCTTATTTTTCTTTTGTTACTGTTACTCCCTGGGGTATATATAATGTAATACTTTACTTTTAAATATTATTCAAGAAAAGGAAATACAAAAAGCTCTTTTCCTAATTCTTGTACAGTGTTATTTTTTCTTTTAACTATTAATACACTGCGTTGGATTAAGAAGCAAGCGAATGAAATCCATGGGGATATGTTTTTGTGCTGAGTGAGTAGTAGTAGTTAAAATGGTGTAAGAACTTGTATATATGGACTTGTTGGTGGTGTACAAAAAAGGGAAGAAAGCAAGAGAGAAATTGGAATAAGTGAACTTAAGAATGAGCGAAGCTTTGAGATCTTGCCCAAAAAACTTCGCCTTGTTTGGTATTGAGGTTGGGTAGCTGTAATTTTTAAGATACAACACTTAAGTGTTTGATAAACACTACCTACTGTAGCTTAGAAGCTAAGTTAAGTTGATCCATCATTTTTATGATGAAAAACCTATGATATTTTACTATTTTTGTCAAAGTTATTATTTAAAAGCTATATTTACTACATGCGCTTAACTTTTATTTCATAATTATAGATTTTTTCCACAGCAGTTATAACTTAAAAGATATAGCATCTTAATACCAAATAGAACCTTCATCGAATTTTTTGTTTATGACATTGAAACCATGTAGCTCTTTTAAGAAGCACTTCTAAAGTTCTAATTTTTTATTTTTAATATTTTTTTTTTAAGTTGTTGAAAGTTTAAGCAAAACTTCCAATATCTGAAAACGGCCAAACAAACCTGAGGATATGTGTCCGAGACTGCGAGTTCTAGTTTCGTAAAATAATACTAATAAAATAAATAATTTATGCATTCAATGAATTAGATAAAATCATTAAAACATGTTCCAAAAAAAAAAAAAGAAAAAAAAATGAGGTGATGTGAATGTGACGATTAAAACACTTCCAGAGTTCTAGTAGTATATAAGGTCTCCTCACCACACTTTATAATATGACTCATATGTGCAAAATAAGCAAAAGTGTATCAAAATGAATCAACAAGTTAACATCTTTTTACATCAACAAGATATGCTTAAGAATACGATATGATCGTAAACTATCGAAAGCTATATTATTGAATGAAATAAACTTTCAAATATTGAGTATACATATTGATCTATTGGTATCTGGAAATATAAGTGGGATCTCTTAGCTAAAAGTATTCAAACTGGGGGGCGTTGCTGCTGTTTTGTTGAAGAGATATTGTTATTATCATTTGCTTGAAACCAATTCAAGGAGATGTAGAAAAATGGCTTTAAGATTTTGTGGAAAATCCGACCACAAACATCCATAAACATCCTGCTATATTGATACACAACAACGATAATAGCAGCGCAAATCCATGCAATGTATAAAATGATATCATCTACTGGGTGTGTGAAAAAAGTAGAGACCAATGAGACTGCAGAAAGAGATCCAGATATAATAGCAATAAGGCTCCAGAACTGTGAAGATATTTCTTGATTACGTTGAGAATTATAATCAGCTGCAAGTGCAATGCAGTAGAAGATGGTGGCCAGCAGAAACACATACAAGCTTGCTCTATGAGTCTCGATCAACGGCGTAGTTGTGCCTTGCACATTGGCACCCACAACAGAGGCAAGGGTTGGAATGAGATATCCAAAAATTTTTGGATACGAAATTGAGGAAATGAAATTGTCATCTCTGCAAAACCATCAAAATTCATATATGAATAACTTAGTATAATATTATTCTTATATTTTTTTTACTTGCCGTATATGCCCTCTCTAGAGGTATAGCCGATTGACCTTGAATATACTTTACATCTATGGTTACCCTAGTACGAATAAAAATAGGAGGCAATGGTTAGTGTTTCATGGGTGAGGTATTCTCAAAATTTTAAAAATAAACAAGAAATCTTTCTTCCAATTTAATACGAAAAACCAACAAGCACTGCTAAAACCTGGCTCATTTTATTCACTTATTTTTTAATTAAGTAAAAGGATCTGTTTTAAATTGTTTTTTTCTAGAGTAGTAATATATGAACCCCTCAATTTATCTCATCAACACCATTTTTCAATTAATCCTAATTATTTTCAAATTTATCCTTATAAAAAATACAAAAATAAAATATATTTTTCATCATTTTTTCTCTCACAAGCTCATGAAATTCTACTCTTCCATACCACTTTCTTGAAAATTAATCCTTAGAAAAAAAAAATCTCAAATTGAAATTGTCGAGTTGACCGAACAACGTGAGCATTGTAGTGAGAGTTTGGCAAAGAAGAGATCCAGGCTCTTTGCTGCTTCCAATCATCTACCGCAGCCGCTAAGATACAAAACAAGGGTTAATTTTTGCAAAACTAAGTATACTCAGGGCTGAGTACTTTTTGTAGGCTGAGATAATTTTGAGTACTCGACTTTGAGGCCGCCTATTTTGATTTTGATGGCATTTAACAGATTCAGCGATTAGACATTTTGTTTATTTGAATTGTTGAATAATGAACTTCTTTCTTTCATTGGTTATTCTTATGGTTGCTTTTATCAAAAAAAATAAAAATAAAATTCATGCGTTGTAGTATGTCTCTGATTAATGGTGATCAAGATGTGTTGTGATGGTAGTGATGATGATGATGGATATAGTGGTGATGAAAATAGATGTTGAGTGAAGATGAAAAAAAAGGAATTACTTTAAGATATGGGACTTAATGAAATAAAATGAGGAGGTCAAATATCATTACTCTTTTGTCTACGTTTTGTCTGTTTAAAATTTTTAAAAAAATTATTATTTTATCCCTTCTTTAAGGTCCAACCTTACAATTTCCATGGGTAAGCATCTCATATTTAACGACAAATGTTACAATATTTACAATTCAATAAAGGTAGGTTCCTATTTCACCTAAACAAAATTTCACAATTGTTAAATATATCAATTAAAGAATCCGCACTATCATTCAACGCAAGTTAGTTACATTAGCAGCTTTGACCTTCACTGACCAGAGCTGGGTTATGTGCTGGTTAACAGAGATACTTCCAGCCCTTCTAATGGCTCACTGCAAAGCTTTTAAACAGGTGCACTGATCTGGTCCTTTTCTCTAATATCGGAAGGTTTAGGGTTCGTTACTCTTTATTGTTAAATTTAGTAGCTTGTGCTCTGTTTTTTTGTATGCATTTTCTGCAATGGATCATTTTTCTGCGATTATTCTTGTTTCTTTGATCCAATCTTCTAAAATTTGACTTTCTTTGATTAAAAAAAAAGTTTATACGTACACCAAAAGTTATTACTAATGGATGAACAAACTTCATACGCTAGTCTAACTAACAAGGTACCATCAGGTTCAAGCAATTACTCTCTACATCTCAAAATACTCATAACTAAGATTATAATGCATTAATAAATAATTCTAAAGAATTAGATAAATAAAAAACTTTAAGAACACCTTTTTCGAGAAAGACTTGGAAAAAAACAGAAAAGAAATATGTCTGAATAGAATAAAAGAAGGGGGATAGTAAAATAAAAATTATACAAAACTACTTAGTTATGGCAACAAAGAGAACTCAACAAAAAGCTTTATATATATGAATAAAAGAACTGTACAAAAAATTTAGCTCAGAATAATAACTAAAAAACCAAAGTAAAAATGTAAGAAAAATGTACGTACCTAAGAGGATTAAAGTGCTGTTGATGAAGGCGAAGATGGCACTGGCAGCTTATTTGCATCATGTTGATTTCGTGATGCATCTTCTCTCTTCTTTTATATTATGTGTTTGGATTTTGTTTACATCACGCTTAAAAGTGACTTAACCAAAGTCCCATACTTACCCCCCATTTTTCCCGATAGTCCGAAATAAGACAGTGACTTAGTGCAACAGCCAATGGTTTAATGCCACATGGCTGAAAGACAAAATTGCACTTTTTCCTTTTTTCAAAGGTCAGGCGTGGTGTTGACAAGTTGCCATCAATCCAACGATCAAGAATATCCGTTTTTATCTTTTATTTTAAAATTTATTGTCCATTCGATTGCTTTTATGAGCAATCCAACGGCTTTTATATTTTTCGCTTGAAACCGGCTGCCGAAAAGAATTGGAAGTGGGAACTGGCAAATATCAGGAGCAATTATCACATAGCTACCCAATTTTATCTCAGTATCAAAATTATCAATTTAAATTACGAAAATGTCAAAGACCCCCTCCTTAACACGAAAAATTTGCCTTTTCTTATAGCTGAAAGAATTACTTTGAAACATGTAATGTCTATGTTAATGAGAATAATATTTATATCAGTGTAAATGAAATATATATATTTTCTTATTTTCCGTTTAACTATTGGATAGTTTTCAAATAATTATAATTATTCATAATACCAAATATCATAATTAATCATCAAATATTGTTATTCTCAATATTAGTTCAACTAGTGACTAATATTAATGATATAAATCTGCACTGCATACAAGGCTATATAATGTACCATGTATTTGATATTTGGATTATACTCACAAGGATTCTCTGATACAAATTACCTCATACAAATTTATTAGAAATTAATGAAATTATTGCATACTTTGTTTAATATTTTTTTACTACATTATTAAATTATCGCATGTAACATATTTGATCTTATGTTATTACTAGTACTATAGTTAATGATAGTTAAGGGAAAATGAGAATTACCTCCTACTGCCCCCCCAAAAGTCATAACAACGTTAACTTTATATCATTTTACTATTATACCCCTAGTCTTAATGTTAACTATAAAATTTAAATATTTTGAAAATACAACTCAAGTAAAATAACTCATATATCCTTAATGATCAAATTTTATTTTATAATAATTGTAAATTACAGAGAAAAATTACATGTAGGAAAAATGTCGTAAATATCCCCAATAATTTTAAATAATCCATTTAAATTGGAATAACACAAGATTGGCCAATTTGTCTGCTGCACCATTTCCATCTCAGAAAATGTGGGTAAAACGAGCCTCCATTTACTCTGCTGTGTAAACAGTTTTTCCAACGATTAAGCAAAGTCCAAAAGAAGGAAAATGACCATTATGGAGATGAAGAATCGTAAGCATAATCACATTCGATCTACATATTTAGCCATCTCGGCTAATAAGTAAGCTTACTCAATGATGAAAATAACAGCCAGAAGCTTGCCTAAAAGAGCCCGATTGCATCCCTAAGGTGCAAGAAAAACAGCCTAACAACAGCCCTAAAACTACTACAAGAAATCCCACCACAAGCCGTGAAGGCCGCTAATTAATCACCACAACCCAAGGAGGCCGACAACGAGAAACTTGAATCTCAAGAGCAACTAAAAAGTCTCTCTCCCAGCATTAGTACGCAAAGCTTGGAGATTGGAAGCATATATGAGACCGATCGACCTCTATTTTGTTAAAGTAGTTATTGAATTATATTTAGGTTGACTAATTTCTTTGTATGAATGTTGTACGTATATGTATACTTTAAATAATTAGGGTCTAATTGCAAAAGGAACAAGCTGCTTGGAAATAAATAATAATAAAGTTAATTGCAAGTGTACCTGAATATTATATTAGTATACTGTAACATTGTGCTTTGATAATTGTAGTACATAGTTTGTATTTTAAATAATGTGTAATTCCTTGGACACCCGGGCTAGCAAATATCTATGACACTCGACACTTTTAAAATAATTCTTATAAATCATAAGTAAAATTCCTTTTGGTCTTTTACACAATTTTATTATCCCAATAAACTTACTAATATTCATATCAGTCCCAAAAGAATTCGTATATATTTAAAATATTCATATTAGTCTCAATTAATAATATGCATTGAAACATTATTTTTTTAGTTTAGTCTAACCTTAAAAACACAGTTTCCTAAATTATTATTTACTAATTTGACCGCTCAATATTGAATGAGATATCAAATATTGAAAATTTCAAATACCCAGTTTAATTAAAATGCTCACTATATAACTGCATTGATTCTTCTTCCTTTTTTTTTTTAAATAATTGTTGTAAAATGAGCTCAATAAGTCACGGTGAGAGAACACTGAAATGTTGCATGACCGGCAATTGCAGCCTAGAAATGATTGAAAATTTGAAATACGTGGAGGCTAGCATATATTCATGTGATTTTATTTATTTATTCAAATGAATAGTTGTTTCTTGTTGGCCAATATGAATGATCTGAACAAACTTCATATAATTGACTTTGTCCACGTTATGACCAAAAAAAAAATATTGGCCAACAAAATTTAAATGTTTGTTGTAAGCAAGCATCGCACTTGTAAGCGCTTTCCATCTAAATTTTAAGGCTCCGTTTAGTATAAATTTTTAAGTAGAGTTTTTGGTAGTAGAACTTTATAAAGCTTTTATTTAAAAAGTTTTAGTTATTTGGTTGTCAATAAGAATTTTCATAAAAAATTATGAAATTACTTTAATAGATAAGTTTTTTCAAGTTATATTATAAAAAAAATAAAATAAAATTGTTAAATGAGTGAGATATTTATCAATATTTTAAATATTTTAACATTTAAAAAAATTCGACCTCTAATTCCAAAAGCCCAAAGTTTAAATTTTTTTCTTGTAAAGACAAAATAGTGTATTTAAACTTTAAAAACTCTATTTAAAAAATAACCAAACAACAATAAAAATTATGATAAAAACTTATACGATTAAATAAGTACTTATGACCATTAAATAAATCATCTCAAACATGTACTAAATGTGTCAATTCTCTCGATCTTTACGTATTTTATTTACTTGTAAAGTATCCGACGATTTCCCCTTATGTTACTCCTCTCAATCACAAGCAATTTTATTTCTCAAATGCCTTCTTCCTTTCAATTTAGTTTCCTAGTTTTGCTTCTCCCCTTGGTTTAATTCCTCCTTTGGCCCATAGGACAAAAAATCTTTTCAAGCTCGTAACACATTATTTTGTAGCTCTTCTCTCTTCACAAAGAGCCATCTTAGCCTACTACACATTTTATTTCTTTTCCACAAACCGCACACTGGGGTTAAATTGCATGTAGACAGGCTCAAACAAGTCAAGACTTGGCTCTAGAAACTAACAAAAATCTAACTAAAATTATATCAATTAAAGAATTGAAATAACAAGCAAAAACCAAGCAAATTAAAAAAAACTGAAAAATTAGATAAAAAAGGTAAAACGCAAAAACATATTTTAGATTCATCAATGATGCCTAGTTCCTCAATTGAAACCAGCCTCACGCGGCTTTTTAATAACCAAATCCAAGTACGCAGTTGTAAAGCACTTAACAAGGATTAGTTAGGAAACAAGGATCATGAAAACGATTAATCAGAAATGAAACCGAAAACTCATTTATCAGCTTTTATAGCTCTGTTTTCACTTGCTGGGCTTTCAACTAATTTCACCACGCCGATGTTGTAGCAAGTTATTTGATTCCCTCCACTCTTGCTTCCTAATAATTAGCATTATGAGCCATCACTTTCTGCCAAAAATACCGCGACCATAAGTTGATGAGTACATTTCAACCAATAGAGGAAACTGCAGCAATGCAAACAAGGTGACAGGCACACATCCAACAAGGGTAATTGGAATAAAAACCCACTCCCATGTATGAAAAAGAACTGAGTAAATGGTTGCACCAAAGGCTACCATCATGCTTGCAACAGAAAAGAACATGGTGACAAGGCCAATAATTAACTGCCTTGGTAACGACAACAGAAAATCTTCTTCTGCATAGCGCGAGGTAAGCATTCCCAAGAACATTAGAACTGAAATGATGGAAGCAAGGAGTGAAAGAGCATCTGAAATGGCAAAAATTATGAAAGATGATTCATGCAAGAAATTTGGTATTCCTTGGCTGTCGTTGCCCCCCGGTACAGTGAAAGCTGCAGCGAACGTCACAGTGATTATGAGTGCAGCTACAACTGAGCAAGATGTAGCTGTTTCCTTCATCCATTTTTCTCCTTCTTTTACTAAGTTCTCGTGTTCTTTGGTAAAAACCTCTCTCGGAGTTTGCTTGGCATCATTTACAGCGTCTCGAAAGAATGGATGGACAAGATTTTCTACCGCCTGCGGAAAAATTCATAAATCCAAAGACACTATCTTACATTCAAGGTTGATTTACTTAGAGACTACATGTTACATTTAATGTTGATTTCCTTCTGCACACAGACAATGATGGAACAAGATTTTGGTTCTCATAATATATAAAACATTAAACTTGAGAGGCCAGACCATAAAGTTCAACTCGGACGCTTACCTAGGACTAGGAGCTTCCCAACACTCAACATAGTTCCACCCGAACTTCAGGAATTAAGAAAATTTCACTTCAAAAAAAATGAGGAGATAATAAAGGCATTTTCAACTACAATAATGATACATCTATAAATTGTCATACAAATTTTCTTTTACAATATGAGGTGGCAGCATACATGGCCTGAAGGGTTTGGTTGAAAAGTGAAAACAATTAATGAAAATAATTACGCCGTCTTGTTATGATTTCAGCCAATATGTCATGTGAGCCACCATCTCAGATTGTACAATGAACTTGTCAATGTATCATTATTGCTAGAACCAAGAATTTCCAAGAACAATACTATCATTTTAATGGGGAATTTGACTTCTTTCCCTGCATCCATTTTTGTGCAGCAAACATCACATTGTGTCCGGTAAATATAGAATCATCTTTTATATGTATATCATGAGGTAGATAAGAAATCTCACCTTGAACCATTGCAACTCCCGCTGCATCTGCAATGCTGCACCTGCCACTTCACTCGACTGTACCAACCTTCCGGCAAAATGCAGGATGTTATTGCGATTATTGTCTTCTATACGCAGCCAGTTCGATTTGAAATTGCAGCGACGTATGAGATTAAATATTTCTGCACGACGATGTAAAACTGCAACATGAAATATAGTATGTTTATTTTCATCCTCCCAATAAACACAACCGTTATAGGCCGCAATAATTTCTTGGACAAACTTTGAAATCCCCAATGTTGCAGCTTTGAATAACGCCTTCGTAAATAGTTTTTGGTTTTCAGGTTTATTCCAAATCACTCCTTTACAGATGATTCTAACTATTTCAACTGCTTGCATATGCCTCACTTTTTCTTCATGTATAACTTTGATGCTAGGGGCTGCAAGTGAATCAGTTAAGTCAATAAAAAGAATATGAAATGAGGGCATTCCATATTTTAAGAGAACAGCCTCAAGAATCAAGACTTACCTAGACGCATGAGAGCACTCCAGAGAATCATATGCAGTTTACGGCACATTTCACCTGTCACACACACACACACACACAAATAAATCAAATTCCTTTCAATTCAGAATCATCATAATTAATTAATTTACTAAGTAAATATATAAACAAGAATTCAGGAAGGTTCACTGAGATTTAAGGACCAAATGTAGTAATGATTTGTCGAATAGATCCAAAAGTTGGGGAAATTTTAGAGTGGCTAAATGATCTGGCAATAAGGTTTTCAATCTCTCTTTCATCCGCTGTTCGATTATCGTCTCTCTGTATGGAAGAAACATGTTCCTTCTTCACAGGGATATCTGCAAATTTATTTACTTGGTTTTTCAGGCCAACTATACACAACAACAATGAATACATGTAAAGTAATTGATCAGGACACCAACAATTATAGATTACGCGTTGCAAACGTCCGAGCCTACTCCCTTTCCCATTCGCAAATGCGAGAGGCTTTTCAGCCATCACTTGTAAAACTTTGTTGCAGCACGTTATGTGGTCACGGCCTATCGCTGGATAGCTATTCAGTAAATCCAAAGCCATATCTGATGCATGCAGATGGACAAAAGTCAGACCGGCAGTAATGTATTTCATTTGTTCTTCCATGCGTAATGCAAAGTCCTACTTACCTCCTAACGAGCAGCAAGCATCATAAGTGCTAATTCGTGAGCAAAGTTTAAGTTCCAGATCTCTTGTACCACCCGTAGAGGCTTTACCAATGAAACTAACACAGACCCATGAATTTCATATTTTAAAATGTAATGGACCACATGCAATATTTCAAAGGAGTATTGTGTCCATTGCTCAGCTAATTTGTGCTCAATTCTTCATAATTTTCTACTATATATGTATGGCAAAATACGGTTAAGATTTAATTAGTTTTATATATTTATCTAATATCTATCAATTGTATCTTTAAAAAAGGTTAGGTAAAAAGTCAGCTCCACACTGAATCTGAATCCATAATACTAACCATATAAATTAGCGTAGATGAGACGTACAAGCAACTCTACACCATGCTTGCCACTGTAGATATCTACAGTAGTCTTCTGCAGTAGAAACCGCAACGCATCCTTTTGACCATAAAGTGCTGCATAGTGAACCAGAAGAAAGCCTTTATTGCACTCTATGTTTGGCAGATCAGCGTTTTCTCCCACTAAAACTTCTAGAGCCTTCAGATTGCCGCTTGCTGCACAAAATATTGGGACCGTCCCACCCTCAAAATTTTGTTTTACCAGCCTGTCGATCAGCCAATTGGCTTTATAATCACCGAACCGAATAATTAGTTCAAGTAATGTCTCGTCGGTGTCAATCTTGGCGGTCTTAGCATCCGGATGATTTCTGACAAAATATTCCACAGCTTGCCAATTTTTCTTTTGTATCATTCTGTATAGCGGCCAATAGCGGTCAAGATCCGTATCTGATAAAGACAGAATCTTTATTGTTATTATTTTGTAATCAAAATCAGTAAAATTCCATACAATCAAGCTATACTTATCGTTGGGATACATAGTTTGAATCACAAGTGACATATATGTCATGAACAATTATATGAAATGTATTGTATTTTTGGTTGACTTCGTTTTCTATATTTAATTAATATGCTAATGTACGCTACATATCAAATAAAGACACATTATATGTTATATTTTTCTTAGGATACAACTTACGTCTCAGTTATTATGTGCAGCATTTCTTGAATTTATAGGCCTAATTCTTTGAGTTACCTTCAGAACTTGGCCATCTTTCTCCAGTTTGTTCCCTGTCAGTCCTCAGCTTTTTGTATCTGTGATTAAGTGACTAGAATGTTGGGCAATACAAATGAAGTACAAAAGATGGATCCAAAATAAAAATTCAACATTCCACCGTTAACATGCAGTTAATTAGTTTTATTTTCATTTTTGTCACTTAGCTTGCTTGATGGTTGTCCATCATTGATAAGTTATCAACATAAAGTTATTTTTTATTATTATTTCCCTAATTTGTATTAAAAAGTAAGCTTAAAAGTTGAGGGTTACCAAAATCTTATACACTTAAGATTAATTCTTGGCCGATCTAAGGTAATTTTCATAACACCCACAGTTACATGTAGGTCTTTCATTTTTTCAGTTGCCCTTATCATATGGTAAAATAATAGGGTTTACTCATGTTTGATTTTAACTCTGATACTGTATAAAAATTTATAGACCTAACTCATGCTCAGAATTAGATTAATTATCAATTAATGTGGGATAACGTCTCTATTAACTCTCAGTAAGAATGACTAGCATCCCCTCACCACACGACTGCTACATATTGTGGGCTTGGCCTCGCGAGGCCATTGCGTTACCGCCACACGGTCTGGGTGTTGCTTTGCGAAGTACACCTACAGCCGACTGAGGTGTCTTACGGCTGGGGAACACACATCTGCAACGGCGAGATTAGATTTAAAAAATCGAACAGTTGGTGAAGTGTGGTTTCATTTTTTGTTCCCTTTTTTGGAAGAAAGAAATAACAGGCAAATACAACGAGAACCACCCACCAGTCTATTGTTTATTTTACAAAGAGCCAGCCGCCCACCACTAGTCTTATTTTTCAATTTGTAGTTTAGTATTTCTTTTTTTTTTTTCCTTTTAACCTGTCCTGTCACCTACTATTCAAACAAAACAGAACCGGTTGATCACTTTGACAGGTCAGCAAGTTAATAATTTCTGCACATCCATACAGGCCTTCTATATAACAAGGAAGTCCGGATTTATGTATTAAGTATTTAGATTTTCTTTTTTACTGTTTAGTTGAACTTATTCTCACTACTGACCCAAATTTGTTCACATTACAGGCGCAAAACTCAGCTGAGCGCCTGAAATTTTTTTTTCCCCTCTTTGGCGGACAAAATCAAAGACGGAAAGTGGCTGTCTTTTTCACGTTTCTATCCAGAATCTCGATAGTCACACACTGCATCTTGATGCTTGCACCGAATAACTTTTAAATCAATAAATCAACCAAGCAATAAATAATTTCACACCTTCCAATTTTTCGCAATAGCGGTCTCTACCCCGCGGCTTTATTTACAGTGCTATTCTGCCACTATTTTGAAAGTAAATTTGGGAAGAGTATATATGTTTGGTGTTCGTCAACGGATCAACCATTGATGGAAGACGAGAACAAAAATGGGCTGGATAAGTGAGGAAAAAATGAAAGAGAGAATCGATTTGGTTTAGGAAAAAAAAGGCGGTGTCAGACTCGAAATAGGACAATATCAATCTCACATTTCCTTGAGACAGATCTTTAAAGAAATCCAAAATCAAGAATGATTTAATGAATCATCCAGCGCGTATTGGTGCGCATTTAGATAAATATTGGTAAAGTTCTATTGCCCTCTATAAATATTGTTAAAAAAGTATGCATCCCCACCTAAACTCCATTTACCTAAAATTTTTAAATAATTTTGTTAGGAATTTGAATTTTACTAAAATATTTTAATTTTTATTTGTTTTCGTGCAGGATTGGGGCGAGGTTGGAATAGACTCTTCATCGTTAATCATAATGTGGAAGTGGAACCTAGGCCACTCGTCTTATGTAAATTTTATAATTAACCCCTTTACTTCTATACAATTTTGTTTTAACTCACTAAATTTTCTAATTTATTCATCATAATCTCATTATTGGTCTCTTCAATTTTATAAACTTTGGGTCCGTTTAGAATTAAGGTTGAGCAGATGTAACTTAAAAGGTACAATACTAAAATGTTTAGTGAGCATTAATTGCAGTAACTTATAAGTTATGTTGATATGATTTTTTTTACTTATATGACAAATATTTATTACAATTTTAATAATTTTGTCAAAATTATTATTTAAAAATTATATTTACTACATACTATTAACTTTTATTTCATAATTACAGCATTTTTTATACAGCAGCTGTAACTTAAAAACTACAATAGCTCAATCCCAAATAGTCCCTTTATATGTTATAGCTTAGTCAAACTTATATTTCTCTATGACCCCGTCAAACCACAATCCTAATTCTGTCAATGGTGTAATTGAAAATAACTTATAAGAATAATAAACTTATTGCTTACTTAATCTATAGTTATGTTTTACTTGCTTAATCTATAATTATGGGGTCATTCTACGATGCCGTGATTAAAGTTGCGGTATCAATACCATAATTAAGTATAAATAATGTAAATAAGACATAAAATTTATAAATTTAACATAAAACTTATAAAATCAACATTAACTGTAAAATAAAACATAAATTTTAGAAGTTAAACATAAGACTTGTAAATGGAAAATAAAACGAGTAAATTAATATAAAATTAGTGAATTGATGTATTATTAGTAAATAAAACAAAAACTTATAAATTCACATAAACCTAGTAAATCAACATTAAGCATAAAGTAAAATATAAATTTTGGAAATGAAACATAAAACTTGTATATGGAAGGTAAAACAAGTAAATTAATATAAAACTAAGAAAATTAATGGGTTACTGGTAAAAAAATAAAAACTTGCAAATATAACATAAAACTAGTAAACAACAATAATTGTAAAATAAAACATAAATTTTAGAAATGAAACAACAGACTTGTATATGGAAGGTAAAACTCATAAAATTAATATGTTACTGGTAAGCAAAACAAAACTTGCAAATATAATATAAAACTAGTAAATCAACACTAACTGTAAAATAAAACATAAATTTTGAAAATAAAACATATGACTTGTAAAAGGAAGGTAAAACAAGTAAATTACTATAAAACTGGTAAATTGATGTATTACTAGTAAATAAAACAAAAACTTATAAATATAACATAAAATTAGTAAATTAACATTAAGCATAAAATAAAGCATAAATTTTAGAAATAGAATATAACACTTGTAAATGAAAGGTAAAACAAATAAATTAATATAATACTAGTAAATTAATATATTACTGGTAAATAAAACAAAAGCTTACAAATGTAATATAAAATTAGTAAATCAACATTAATTGTAAAATAAAATATAAATTTTAGAAATGGAACATAAGACTTGTAAAAGAAAGGTAAAACAAGTAAATTATTATAAAACTGGTGAATTGATGTATTACTGGTAACTAAAATGAAAACTTACAAATATAACATAAAACAAGTAAATCAAGTTTAAATGCAAAATAAAACATAAACTTTGTAGACTATGCTAAAAACTTATGAATAAAAGCTAAAATGGGTAAATTAATATAAGAGTTACTATTAAAAAAAAATTCACAGTTGTAAAATAAAATCTCATTATAATGTTTATAACTTATAAATTTGTTGCTTTTTTATAAAAAAAATGAATAATGCTAGCTTTGCATTTATGTAATACATATGAAGTTTTATTAAAGATGAAATTTATTCTCAAAATTGGATTTTAAAAAAATATTATTTTAATATCTTTCATATGTTGTAAGATGAGGATATTTTGCATCTTTCTACACTTTCTCAATATTAATCCTAAATGGTCTCTAAGTACAAGTAAAAAGTTTGAAACTATGTGAAGTATGCATAAGACTCAAACTTATATCTAATTTTATTGAAATATCATATATGTGTCTAGTAATATAACAATTTTTTTATTTTCTTTTTGCTTATTTCGCATCAAGATAAATAATTGCACTTGATTAACTTGTGTAATGAATATATATTATTATAAAAATGGGAAAAAAGTACACAAATATCTTAGAATAAATATAGAATTGATGTTTAAACTAATTCAATAAAACTTATTCCACTTTTTTAGTACAATTTTTTGCTTAATTAATGAGTTATTTTTTTCCCTGTCTAATTAAAAAAATATTTTTTATAAATTTTTCACTAAAATTCTATAGAAACAATGTTAATATTTTAAATAATTAATAATCTTGTATAAATTTACTAGTTTTACTTTACATTTACTAGTTTTATGTGTAATTTACAATATTTATTTCTATCACAGTATTGATGCCGCAATTTTCATTACGACATTATAAAATTTTCTATAATTATGATTTATTATCAAACTATTAGATATATTTTATATTTATTCATTACTTAGTGCCGTACAAAATTTACTAAGCAATGAATTAGATTAAAATGTAATTAGAAAAAACTTATGAGAATTAAAATGGAAAAACTTATTTTAAAATATTGAATTTTGTAATTTTATTCATTTTTCAATATTCTAATAATTAATAATGGTGGATGAGTATATAAAACCACCAATAAAATAAGATATTCCATGCTTTATGTCCGGCCGAAAAGGAAAGTTCGAATAATATAATTCATATGCATGTATTGAATAAAAGTGAAGGTTTTTAATTTACTAGATAATTATTAGCGAATATGATCAAAACTCATCAGATCTAATATACGTACCTTGAAGTGCTTTGCATCCACTCCTCTTCCGGAAATATATAATCAAAACCGTTTCGCACCCAGTTATGGCCCGGAGGTATATTGACTGAATCACTTCGCATCCAGTCATCGTCCCCGATGGCAGGACGCATGTTTTAGCTTTTTCTTCCCAAATCTTGCTTTTGATAGCCAGAAAACGGATGAAGAGTTGATACCAGCGAGTGGAGAAGAGAAAGATGGGAATTTACTGCAAGGCTAATAATTGAGGTCTGGTCTAACTTCCGGTACCTTCTAAGTTTTAAAAAATGACCTGAATATTTTATAAATCAAATAGTCTTTAACCTGACCTTACTAATCAGTTTCTACGGACCTAAATAAGTGGCCTCATAAATTCATTTTATTTTTAATTCTTTTAGCTTCGAATAATTGAAGTGATGGGTTCCACCACTAGTCTCATCATAGTACTTTTGATTAGATAATTGTCTCATCTCAGTATGCAGAGGTGGTATGTTCGTCCCATATAATTTTTTTTTTTTTATGTTAAGATATCACCAATTAAATACTAACTATTATGAGTTATCTAGATAGTAAATTTCGTAATTAGTTAAATTAATATTCTTTCATTTAATGAATAAATACCATATCATTTTTTACTTAAGTTTTACAAAAGACTCCATATCATATGCACATCCTTATTAATATACTCTTATTAATCATATTGTAATGCTCTATGAATTTTATTTAAGTTGGGTATTTTATTGAAAAGAAATATTGAGGAAGAGCTTAGCTACCATAAACCTATAATAATATGGCTTCATTCCAGGCACTCTCTGTGGAAAAAAAATAAGTACATAAAACCAAAAAAATATTTTAATTTCATACCAAACTATACAATATACTGCGAAGAAAGATTTTACCTTAATATATTCAGCCCAAACAACTTCCGATGCTGTGATCATATTTGAAATAGGATCCCAACCAAACCCAGTATGAGCTATTAAGTCAAAAAACTCTCGATGTTTTTTGCGCAACCTATTAAACTTGGACTTAAGTTGCTCTACATTGAATCTTTTTTCAGATTGTTCAAATAACTCATCACTTATAGTGGTCCAAATTTTCTTAGTGAAAGTTGATGTTTATAAATCACCATTTTTAACATGGTCGTGCACCATACGAATAAAAGTGGTTTCAGTCCAGCTAGACCAATCAGCCTTATCCTCACCATCAACATCATGTGGATCCATATCTTGTTACTGAAAATTTTAAAAAAATAACATATATCAAATATTAATGAAATTGAACAAACTACTTCTAAACATACATAGCTTAATCTAAATTTCTAAACTTTTGGAATTTATCTAATTCAACATAGTATGAAAGCCATTTCAACAATATGTAATAGATTAAAAATTGAACATCCAAGTTAAATATATTCTACTACAAATTAACCAATTCAAATTAAGGACATACTCTCGTCAAATTTTTTTAACTCATTTTTTTTGGGGCACAACAAAAAAAATTTACAATCAGTGCTATTATATTATAATCAATTAATCAAATTAACCAATTCAACGTCTTGCTTCATGCAATAAAAGTATGAACAAATAATCAATTCCAAAATTTTGGCATAAATTGAGGTTATCCACAATATAACATGTTCTAAAAAATAATTACTCAAAATTATTCAAATAATTACAATATAAAATGTTCTAAAAAACAATTACTCCAAATTATTCAAATAATTACTCTTTTATTTGCTCAAATAAATGTTCTAAAAAACAATTACTCAAAATTATTCCAATAATTACTCTTTTATTTGCTCAAATAAAACAAATACCAACAGGAGTTCGCGATGAGAGACCACGGAGAAGGAGCAACGATGGCCAAGGCTGAGATGGAGCTGTAACAGTGGCTGAGATGGAGTTGTAGTGGCAGCAGAGATGGAGGACAGCCGCTGGCACATAAAACAAATACCAGCAAATAAAACAAATAAAACAAAGAGTAGATCGAGAGAATCAAGCAAATAAAACAAATACCAGCGGCAATTCGTCATGACAGAGTAGCAGTGGTTACACAGAGAAGGAGCAGCGGTGGCCACGCGTAGATGGAGCAGCAGCGGTTATGCGGAAATGAAGCGGCTGCAGCGACACGGAGATGGAGCAACAGCGGCCACGGTGGAGATAGAGCCGTAACAGTGGCTGAGATCGAGTTGCAGCGACAATGAAGAAGAAGGACAGCAACTGACACGCCGAGAAATAGTAGATTGGGTAGATCGGGAAAGATAACGAGAGAAGGAGTGTTGTTAGATGAAGATAAGAAGAGAAAAAGTGCTCTTGGATGAAGATCTGCTGCAAACAGATCGAGAAAAATGAGTTGGGGGAGGGGGGAGAGAACAGTTGATGAATAGATAAGGAGAGGAGAAAGTGGGCTTTGTTTTTTAGTTTATTTTTGAGTTTGGTCTTGTATATTTGGAAAACATGTTTAACATGTTTTCATAATTGTAGTTATAAAAGTGATATTGAATTTTTTATTTTGTAATTTATTTTTCGAATTCAGTCCACCGAACATGTATTATATTTGTATTCCGAAAATGAAAATGAAAACGGTGGCTGAAAAACAGTACTGAACAGGCCTTTTTTTTTTTTAAATTGAAAACCACCTAGAGGTGGGGCGGTTAGGCAAGACCCCATACCTGTAGATTATAGAAAAAATAAAATTACATATGGAGGGAGACATAGACCAAAACCTCCAAGTAAAGGAACAAAAACAACCATCAAATGGAAAAATAACAAAGTAAAAGAGAGCAATGAAAAGCAAATGATATATAATTAATATAAACGCCCAAAAAACCGCTTACGACATTTACGACCAGTGACTAGCTTGAAACATTTCCTAGAACTAGAGGAATACGGGCCAGCAATACTGAAATCATAATTAAGATCATGGCCCCCTATACCCTCAGGCTCAGGTGCAAAATACTCATCAGCTATAGTATTGTTCTCGGAGCTACACTCCTCATCTGATTGAAAAGAGAGATTTAGAGGGTGGGAATTAAAATCCACAACCATGGAGCGAATATCATCCATTGTAGATGTGAAAATGGCAGTGGCTATGGAGACCCGCAACTGACCATCCCCCTCCTCATCATCAAATCTGGGAAAATCGGAACTATAAGAATTGAAAGCCACGTGTAAAGGATCATCCATCGGCAGCGGACGACTTACTAGGCTACTCGAGCCGGCACCAATAGTGTCAGGGGGCACTAAGTGGCTATCCGGAGCACTCGAACCAGCAGGGCGAATCTGCTCACCCACAGAAACTCTCAAGTCTGAATCATCATGACAATAGCAGGAGGCACCAAAACTGGGGGGGCCAAGCCAGATCCCGAACTCGGACCCTGATCCAAAAAGGGCTATAAAGGAGACACATGAGGCTGGTGATCAGCAACAACAGCATATTGGGGAGCACGAGCCTCCCGAGATTGACCAGCAGGTTCCGAAACTGGTAAGTTGCCATTATCTCTGGGCGCAGTACCCTTAGCTTCACCAACAGGCTGAACAGGCTTACGAAGCCCAGGATTAGCAACGTAACAAGAATCGGCGGAGCGACCAAGATGCTTATAGGAGGAACAGTATGCGGGGACTCGCTCAAAAATGAAATCCTGCCAAAACCCAGAATCCCCCTCCCCAATCCAGATACGAGGCAACAACGGTTTTGAAACATCATACTTAACAAGCACTCGAGCTACCGACGGCCTATTAACCGAGGCCGTGGTATGATCAACACGCAATGGTGTACCAATAGCAGCAATAGAAAATAAAGCTAATTTACAATGGATAAAATGAACAGGCAAGTATGGTAATGATACCCAAACAGGTACAATAGGAGACTCCACCAAACAGCGAAAATCAGTGCTCCACTTGAAAATGCGCATACCCTGACCGTTAACATACCAAGTTTGCCTTACCCAAATACATGAATAATCCTCCTCCATACAAAATTTAATCAACATATGTCGATTATCAAGCAACGACACTTGGCAATTACCTTTCGACCCCAACGAAACAAAAAATTTCTAAATAATATCCATAAGGGGACGACCAAACGAGAACTTACCAACCAACGCTAGTTTGAAAGGTTCAGCCATAGCTTGTATCTCATCTGTCGAAAAATGAACAGCAGGTTCACCACGATGGAGTATAGTCAGCTTCACCGGAACAACGGGCAAGCCGGAGCCCGTGACAGCATCAAGAAAGGATTTTTGAGGTCTAGAGGAGGCAGAGGGGTTAAGGATGGAGGCCGGGTTCAAAACCGAAGAATATGAGGGCTTGGGATTGAAGTTTGGATTGGGGGAGGGGTGAATAATATGGGCTGTCCGTGATAGGAGAGGGTTACTAGCCGTGACATCGTTGTTCACATTCGAGATAGGGCAATGAGGGTCACAGATAGAAGTGGTTGTGGGCTGGGTTGTGGTACCAGCCATAGGATTATTATTGGAAACCGAAGTGGTGGTAGGCTGAATGATGCATGCAGTAGCGAGTGGTGGGCGATAGGAGCTTGCTGCATGTCCGAGGCTGCATGAGGAGTAAGTGACCGCTTGGTTGACGCCAACGGGTCTTGGGAGAGAGGCTTATGATGGCTGGCCGTAGACGGGTTGGAGGGATGAACAGCGGCTGGCAAAACGAAACCACCACACACGGTGGGCAACAACGTTTGCATGGGAAGATTGACTTGCCCTCGCAGTGACGGTTGTGACAGATCTGAGGGCAAAGCTCCAACCGAGGGGAGCAAAGGTGGCTGAGGCGAGTAAATAGAGGCATCACCGGCCGCCGTGGGTGCAGAAACGATGGGCAGAGAACCGCTGCCAGGTTCACGCGATCGTGGGCTGCAAGCGTGCTCAACCCGTGGCTAGGAGTTGGATTTATCAGCCAAGGTCACGTCTCCGGTGTGAGGAGGGTGATCCGACATGGGTGGGGCTGCACCACTGTCGGTCATGGATTATAGCTGTGGGACTTTATTTCAGGACTTAGAATTGTCAAGCCACTAAAGATTTATTGTGATAATGTTGCAGCAAACTTCTTCTCTACAAACGACTTGTATTTAAAGGGCTAAACATATAGAATTGAAATACTTTACCGTTAAAGAAGAAGTTCAGAAACGAAGAGTGTCAATCGAGCATATTAGCACCAAATTTTTTAATGCAGATCTTTTAACAAAAGCATGAAACCCAGCAATTTTTATAGAACACGTTGAAAGGGCAGGTATTACTGGATGCCATTATTGACATTATGTTTAAGTTTTTAGGCTTTTTATGTGTTTGACACTTTGAGCTCCTTTAAGAATTGTTTTTGATTCTTTTATATCTTGTTTGATTTAATGGTATATACATAAATGATCATATGATAGTTAACGGGTTTTGTCTCTGACTATGACATTATTATTGAAATCATCATTTCTTTCTTTCCAATTACATGTTATGTTAAGTGTAAAACTGATATAGTGATATATGAAAGGAATTATGTCGAAATAATAATGTGGAACCACTATAATTCATATTAATTTTTTGCTTAATGATAATTATATGGTTTGACCAATGCAAGTAAGGATTTAGCTCTTACTATGCACAGAACATTTATTATTATTAAACCGTTAAGTTGACGGTGCCACATGGGCCAAGTGGGAGAACGTTGGTGTATTTTATTAGTGGCCCACATGCCACATTATTGAAATAGGTTATAATTAAGGTTCAAATGATAATAAAATAAATTATGGGCTAACATCTTATTAGTCAATTGGGAAAAACTAACTATCCACTTTGATGAAAAATGAAAAAGGATGGTTTTATCAAAATTAACCCTCTCCATCCATATAAAAATGATATCAAGATAATTTTCTCTCTATTAGAAAGTGAGTTATTCTAAAAAGGTCGACAGAAAAAATCAATTTTGCTAACCTTTTCTTGCAGTGAAACTTGATTAAGAAAATTGCTATGGATTAAGATATGTTTTCTCTCAAGTTGTGGTGATGTGAAAATCATGATATTTTATGATTTTAGGGATTGAAGTTTTTATGGATTTATTTACTTTATGAGAATCGTAGAAAATCCCAATAGAATAAAAATGACCTTTAATTTAGTGGTAAATCCAACGACAAACGTACATAAACATGTTGCTATGTTGACACACAACAATGATAATAGCAGCGCAGCCCAATGCAATGTAGCAAATGATTTCAGCAACTGAGTGAGTGAAAAATGTGTAGACCAATGAGACTGTAGAAACAGATCCAGAGATAACAGCAATAAGGTTCCAGAGCTGCGAAAGATTTGCATGATTGCTTTGAGACTTCTTATTAGCTGCAAATGCAATAGAGTGGACGATTATGGCCGCAAGAAACACACACAACCTTTGCTTGATTGCAAAAGTCTATTGCTTCATATTATTATTATTATTATTATTATTATTATTATTATTATTATAACTAAATAATATTAGTCATCATGCTCTGAAGAAACAGAGCAGAAATAACAACAGCAACATAAACAACAGCAGCATACAAACCTCATATATATTAGTGGGTTAATTAAAAGGAAAGGAGAAAGTTATTAATTCGACAAAACCCAAAAGAGGAGACAATAAGCTTACTGGGCTTAAAAATGCCACGATCTTTGGAAATTTAACTTAAGTTTCTTTGAAAAAATAAAAAGGGTTTTACATAAATAAAAATTATTTATTAATGCATAAACAGACCTCGTACACTATTGTAACAAGGTACCCTCAAGTTCAAGCCTTTACTCTCAAGCTTGATCACAAATTCACAGTATACTCATAACTAAGATTATGGTCTTTGTTATGGAAAAATGAAATTAAGAATGTAATTTAGTTTCTTTCATTCATTCTCGGAGGACTGCAGCGTAACATGATTCAAGACTAGCTCTGAAAAACAACTCGAAGCGGACACAGTAAACAAATCAAAATGAAAAAAATGCAAAATAAAGTTCACGTCCCTTGAGGGATTAACGTGCTGTTGAATGGGAAGATGCATCCTCCTCCAGTCCTCCTCCACTTACGATTATTTCCAATTTTAAGGACCAAAAGATTAAACTCACTTAAGTGCTTAGTCATGTAGCACTAGCTATTTAGTCCAAATATTAATCCAAATTCAATAATCCTCTTTTCATCATGGGTTTAGGATATAATCCTTTTTACCTATCTTTCCCTTTTATTTAATCTAATATATAATTATTAATTAGATTTAAAAAAATTAATTGCCTAATTTATTTAAACTATAATTTCATATTATATTAAACATAAAAATTTATTCATCAACTTATTTTAACATTATTTTATTTAAGATTAATATCAAAATTTTGATTCAATAATATATTTTGAATCCTTTTTGAATGTCGAAGACAAATAATAATTCAGTTATTACTTTACAGTAATATTGAATATTAAATACTAAATCCAACAATTACTAGTATAATTAAAAGATAATTATACTAGTGTATCCAAATTGTTATTTTAGTTTTGTTAAATTAAGTTTAACATAACCATGATCGACAATTATAACAAACAAAAGAAAATATTATTTATTATTCAGTCTAGTATAATCTAATCCTAAAAATCAATAAAGTCCACTCCTAATTTTTATTTCAATGCTTGATCGCTATTTATGTTATTGATTCCATAGATTAAAAAAATAACGAAAAGAGAAAAGCTTTTACGTAATTCTTTAAAGTATGAGAATTAATTAACTCAAGAGTAAATGAGAATTTATCCTTCTGATTTTGTTCCATCTTCTCCAGTTGCACAAATAAGTAAATTTTGTAAAATTTTCAGCAAGGGACGTTCGTGGGACATCCATCGAACAGGAAAAAAAAATTTATATATATATATATATATATATATTAAAAAAAAGGAGGCTACAGTGAAATTAAATAATTTTTCACATCAATAAGTCAGCAGGTTTGGGCTCCACCCCAGCCTTACTATTTTGGTCAAATGTGACAGTTTTAGATCAGTCCAACGATCAAGATTGATCCAATATACATGTCATTTTGCACAAATTTAAAAGAAGACTAATAGGTCGTTTACAAAGAAAGGACGAACTAGCGACCCCTCCGCAAGACAAAACGACGTTGTGGTTCGCCCTCAAATTTGAGATCACAATTCAACATATAAACTCGAACATATATCTCATAGTCCCCGTTAAACCGGCGCCTGTGGCCGCCCTGTCGAAGAGATGTTCTCATTATTAGCTCGATACCAATTCAAGATGCTTAAGAAAATTGGCTTCAAGATTTTTTGATAAAGCCAACGACAAGCATCCATAAAAAATGTCCCGTATTGATGCACAGCAATGATAATAGCAGCGCAAATCCATGAAATGTATAAAATGGTATCACCAATTGAGTGTGGAAAGAATGTGGAGACCAATGAGACAGCAGAAAGAGATCCGAAGATAACAACAATAAGGCCAGAGAATTGTGAAGAATTTGCTTGATTACGCTGAGACTTGTAATCAGCTGCAAGTGCAATGCAGTAAAAGATTGTGGCCAGCAGAAAAGCACACAAGCTTACCCTATGAGTCTCCATCAATGGCTTAGTTGTGCCTTGCACATTCGCGCCCACAACTGTGACAAGGGTTGGAATGAGGTATCCGAAAATTTTAGTGTACGAAACTGAGGATACATATTTTTCACCGCTGTAAAAAAACATGAATACACATCCATATATGTTAGCAAAAGCATTAATAACAATAAAAGAGGCAAGCAATGTTAACTCAGTTGGAGAGTTATTTAATTTTTTTGTGTAAATTTCATTTTGATCACTATTTTTTTCTTTTGTTAACATCAAATTACTCCCAAAAATTTCAGAAATAGTCTATGTTTTTGGTGATATTAATGTTAAAGGTATGAACAAAAAGGTTATTAAAAAAGAAGAGAAGACGAAATGTCAGAAGATGACGGGGACTTTTGGTCAGCTTGTGAGTGGATTGAGTTTGTTTTTATTTTTAATTTTTTTGTCAGAAGAGCTATAATAATAATTTTTTTTAAAAAAAAAGAAGTAAAAAACTGTAATAAAAGTGCACCTTGAAGAATTGAAGTGATGATGATGATGAAGATGAAGATGGAAGTGGCAGCTTTGTATTATATTGATTTCGTAATGCAACTCCTCTGGTTCTTCCATGAAATGATGAAGGGCTAGCTAGCTAGCTAGCTGCTTGTTAGTTTCTTCTATAGGTGCATGAGTCTTTTAAAGGCGCAATTTTAGCTGACCAGCAAATTTAGGCGTACATTAGCATATTAACCGACCGATCACTGGCGTTTATTACCAAAAAAAAGGGACCCACGGCGTACATTAGCAGATAAACCGACCCATCATGGGCCTACGTTAGCAAGTATACCGACACAAATATGTTTGCAAGTCAACCGATGGAATTTAATTCTTGTAATACCTCTTGCAAAAGTCTATTGTGGACTACTAACGCCAAGGTCACCAACAAAATACTGAAATAGATAAAAAGAAGGAAAAAACAGAGAAAAACTCTCAGGCTTCAATACAATTGGAACAATTATTTACATTAAAGTATTCTGAATCATTTATTAGGTAAATTTTTTTTAGTTAAATATTTTTTTTAGTTTCTGTGCTTTAGATTAAACGTTTGCGAAAAACGTCCCAAAATAATCTTGTTGCGTTCTATAACAATTAAAATTAATATTTTTTAATTAATTTTTTAGAATATAGGAACGACACTAGCATTTATCCAAATAATTTCTCTCAGCCTAATAATCAATTAAGATAATGAAATTATTGCAAGAAATAATGAGTAGAGACTGATAAATTTGTCAAATAAGGTAAACAGCGAATTTAGTCAAAGAAGAAGAAATAATTTCTTGGATCAACCATCTTTCATAATTTTTGCCATTTCTATGCTCGTACTATTTTCCGGTTCCATTACTTCGATCTAATGTTCTTCAGCATCCTCGCTTCACGCTACACAGAAGAAGACTTTCTTTTATCCCTATCAGGGAAGTCGATTATATACTGGCCTTATCACTTTTTCTCTTTTATGTTGAAAGCATGATGCTAGCCTTTGTTATATATGCAACCATTCACAAGTCTCTTTCTCATGCTGGCTTCAATTGAGTAAATTGGCATCATTACTGAACCTAAAGTCTGCTCTTGAGTTTTTGTTTTGTTTCTTTTTTTTCCTAATTTCTGTTCTTTTGATTATTTCGGCTTGTTATCTCAATTTTTTCGTTTATCTTAAGTTGGATTCTTACTCCTCCATTGTGTAGCTAAGGGTGTGTTTGATTTTTTCTTTTTTTCTTTTTTTCAACTGGATGATGTAATTTAGAGCAAAAAAAATTTGATACGCTCGTTTACTCGACATGAGCACGATACGGATAATGGGTTTCAATCGTGAAAACTAACACGATTATTAATATAGGTCTGGTCCAGGTCGATACGAATTTTTTTTTTTTTTTTGTCTCTGTTTAGGATTCAATTTCTTGACCCATTTACCTATATGATAACATGATTATTAAATAGTTAACCATAATTAATTATAGGTTTTTATCATTAAAACTCAAATACTAGACATTATTATTATTGTTGTTGTTGTTGTGAAGGATGTATATTTATCTGGTATTCCATTTTCTATATTTTTAGATAGACTTAAAATTTAGTAGTATAAATGAATGTATAATATATTTTGATAGTATGTTTAATTTAAATTGTGTTAAATAGGTATTAAATGAGTTATTGGATTATAACCTGTTGGGTGACATGATTATCTAATTATTACATGAGTGGATCGGGTCACCCATTTATTTTTCATAATGACTTATGCTTTGGATATTTTGACACAAATTATTAAATAAGTTGAATTTGAATCAGCCTAAATTTGAGATGACATCTCGTAGCTAGTGTAGCTTAGCTAGATGCCTAGACCCCCTTGTTACGGTTGGATCATCCTTGGAATTTGCCATTGTGAATGATATCTTATCTGCATCCCATCACTAATCTTATGAGTAATGTGATATTTGCAAATTTAAGTTATATAACATACATATGCTTGAGGTTCAGACACCGTCAAAATCCCGTGAACTTACGATAGTTTTAAATAATTTCAATTTAAATTCTCTAATTTTCCTGTGTCGCTGCCTCGCTCGTCCAATCACAGCAGAAACTAAGCTTACAAAACCATCTTTTAATCTAATATTTTTTTCCTTACAAATGGATGGTGTAAGTACTGTTCCATTAGATCAGGAATTTCTTTCTCTGTGATTTTTTTCTTGATGCAAACAGAAAATGATCACTTCTTTCTTTAATGATTGAAATTCCGAATTATAATTTAATTTTGATTCTCTTTTCACCATCCGACGGTTGAGATTAGCGTTGTTACTTACAGCTAATGTGATTTAATTACTTAGACCCTTTGTTACTATTGAATCTTACTCCGAATATGACATTACGTGTGGATGGTATCTGCAAAAATTGAACTTCAGACGGCTGTCTCGCTGGCTTAAAAATATAGGAGATTTTTCTTCCTCAATCCACCTGGTCCAATCACAGCAAAAACTGAACTTCAAACGGCTGAAACCGGGAGGTTTAGTGAGCGGGTTTGAATTCTTTGACTTACTAAATTTGCTTCCGCCACCTAACAAACCGTAGATCTAGAAACAAAACGTATTCTCAACCGTCCATTGGCCAAGCAATTTACAGCCACAAGATCTGAAAAATCTAACGGCTAAGTTTTAATCCACTAGAACTTTCTCTCCCTCTTCCTCACTATCAACTCTCTTGTTCAAAATATTCAATCACTCGATACTTTTTTATTATTATTATTATTTTTTGTGGTGAGCGAGAATATCCCAACATTTTTGGGCATCTCACTGCAGCTTTGGTCGGCATTGTGGGTGCGAATTTTCAGGGAAAAACCAAGACCTTGATCGAAACACACTCGGCAAATATGTGGTCTTTTCTGATTGCCATAGGCATCTATTTTTATGCATTTTCTGCCGACGAGAATTCCCGGCGCATCGAGAAAATTCTTCCCAACTGTGGGAGCTGGTTGCCGTTGTATCAGGGACTGTTTCTGCAGTCTCTTTGGTCTCCACGTTGCTTCCGCACAAGATTGGTGACATTTTTGTACAACACATGGATTTTCTATGGCATTACCCTCGTTGTGTTGCTTGTGTATCACTGTGGCAGATTTTTTATGAATGCCTCTCATCAGCATTACAATGAAATCTCGGTGCCAATTTTCTCCGACATCTGTACTTTTGAACTTGGACAGCCTTCTTCCCGCTGGTATCAACGGCCAGCTGAAACCATTTTTGTTCCAATGACTGTGAGGAGATCTTTGCCGAATGACGTCTGCGGGGCGGAGCCAGTGAAGTTGTCAGTTTGTGTTGTTGCAGTGCTAGTGCTTAATTTGTATAGGAGTAATAAGTGATTTTACACGTTACAAAAATATCATAGTTATACTAAAATATAGTATAAGGTGTTAATGGGACAGGTTTTTAATGTCTCCCTAAAGCTTTGTTGCTTATCAACCATATTTATAAAGATTTGTCATTTTCTCCCCAACAGTTTTTTAGTTTTGTAATTTTCCCTATATAATTTCCATTATTTTTATTGGATCGATATGTATGTTGCATAATTTTTCAAAAGGTCCTCCATCGTTAAATTTTAAAATAGAAGTTGTCATTTCTGAGAATTAATAGATGATTAAATAATGAATATTAAATCACATAAGTTCTTTTTTATTTTTTATTTTTTATAGTCCTTACGATGGTTCTTGGTTCTTCAAAAAACCCATAAATAATACTCAGTCATCACTACCTAATTAATTATAATTTCATTTGAAAATATTATCTACTCTATTATAAGAATCTTTCAGCGCGTTGAAACCCCAGAAATCCAAATCTTTTTAACTTTTTCAATTAATAAAACAAAGAGGAAAAACGGTTAGACGATGTGCGGATAAGATTTACTTATTTTTGTGCTTGGTGATGTGTGTGACACTTTTCTTGGGGGCACAAAGACGACAAAAATGTAATTTATTTTTCAACGCATGCTCAATTTGAAGAAAAAATTCTTCGTTTCCTTCAAAAAAATCAAAATTAAATAACCCTTCTAAAAGTTAAACGGAAACGATTTCATATTCTCCAAATCCGGCCACAACCCATGTGGGACGATGCATGTGGGAGGATGCTTCATCTTCACATCTCGATACTTATACGGGTTGGATGCATCATCTTTAACATATTGAAGTGTTACGTTTAATTAGGATTGCCATTTGGATAGATTAAATATGAGATTTATTAATTTTTATTTAAAATATATATTTTACAGATTCTACTCAAATGGTAGATTTTTATTAGTTAGATCTCACCTACCACCTCATACCGAGGGGGCGCGGCCGATAATTTGAACTTTTCTCCTCGATATATGTAAATGGAGTTCATCATATATATAATTCTAAATTTTATTACATTTTAAGAATAAAGAATGTAGTAATATAAAATTAAGTTTTCCTGGAACTTATATATATATATATAGCAAACCTTGACGATACAATGGAAATTTGTTAATAAAAAAAAATACTTAAAGGAGACGAGTCTTACTCAAAAAAGAAAAAGAAAAAGAAAAAAAGAAACTAATATAGAAATCCAATTAAAAAAAAACATCAGCACATAACAAAAAATAAAAAGAAAATTATATGAAAAAATACAAATACAACAATTACTACTTAAACCTATAACTATGAAGATCATGTTGGTCTTTGATGACAAAATGCAAAACCTAAGCTGGAGGTTGAGGCACCAAAATTGGCCAATTTGTCTACCACACTATTTTCATCTCAAAAAATGCGAGTAAAACGAGCCTTCATTTACTTTGTTGAGGGTAAACAGTTTTACCAACAATTAAGCGAAGTCAAAGGGGAGGAAGATGACCATTACGGTGATGAAGAATCATAAGAATAATCACATTTGATCCATAGATTTAGCCATCTCCGCTCATAATCAAGCCCGCTGTTGGTGCTTAATCTCTGGTCAAATCATTTTTGCCTAATTGTTGCCAAGGCCTAAGAGGACAACTTTTCTAATAATTATCTTTGCTCCTGAAATCTATTAGTGATAAACACGTCCTTCACCTTCTATTCTTAGTCAGGTGGCATACTTCTCTGTGGCCCTCCTGGTGTGGGGAAAACACTACTTGCAAAAGATGTGGTTAGTGCGAGTTTCTTCTCCATTTCTGCCTCTCAGTTTGTGGAAATATAGGTTGGCGTTGGTGCTTGTCGTGTTGGCTCGCTTTACCACGAGGCCAAGGACAATGTAAATGCTATTTCTTGCTTCTTTTCCATAGAAATGGTTTAATAAAAAGAGATTCTTTTGGTCCAGTTCCGTCTGATTTTGAGCAATTTAACTCCATAACAAAAATCCATTGCAGCTTTTATGTTTCTTTCAAACTAGAACACTTGTTGTTTTAAAATGCACTGCATTTCTCATACATCGTTTTTTCTTCTTCATCTTTTTGTTTCTCATAAAAATTTGCGAACATATTGGGAATTCTATCATTTTTATTGGAAATTTGAAATTATGATCTCCCGATTTGTTGTTGATCTTCGTAGACCCACCCATCAGTTGTATTCATTGATGAGTTGGATGCTGTTGGAAGGGAGCGTGGTTTAATTAAGGGTTCAGGTGGACAAGAACTTGATTTTACTCTTAATCAGGTTGGTTGGGACAATACTGATTATGATTATTTTTCACGTAAACTTAAACGTTTGTGCTGAGTGACTTCTAAGAGTGTCCCTGTAAATTGATATGAAATGTTGTTGATGCAGTGTCGCATCTTGTTTCCTGGGATGGGTTTGAAGAAAGAGGGAATATGATCATTATAGCTTCCACAAATAGACTCGACATTCTAGAGCCAGCCCTTGCGAGACCTGGATGGTTTTAGCGCAAAGTTTTATCCCTAAGCCTGGCCTTATTGTTCGTATAAGAATTCTAAAGGTAACGATTCATATTTCCATTTTTGTAATATATACTGATGTTGACATTGTAAAAAATGTCAATTGTACACTTCCCTCTGTAGATTCTTGTTCTTTAGACTGCCAACTCTTCATTTTTCATAGTTTCTTCTTTTGAAATTGTTATGTGAGTATTTGGCAAGCAAGAAAGTGATAGACAATTAAAGAGAAAGCTTAGAAGAATATTCTGGAAACAACTTGAAACTGAGATTTTTGATACATAATAAAAGAATGATTACAAATTTGTTTATATCATAAGTCATTGAGATCTAACTCACTAATCACAGAAGTTACTGGAATAACTAACTAGCTTTATAGCGATTGTAGCTAATAACAGAATCCTCCAAGTCAGTAGCTGGGGGTACATCCGCTGCTTGAGTACACAGCAAGCTTATCATATTCTGCTACACCTCTATTTCTGCGGCACCTCTATTTCTTCACATATCCTAACATCCTTCTGCAAGCTGAATGGTCCGGGAAGACTTGGCTTTATGATAATGAAATTGGCCATAAGTCAAGGCATTAGTTAGCACATTAGCAGTTTGAACCTCACTCGGAACAAAGCTAATTGAGATTTATTGAGCTTGATCTTTTTCTCGGATGAAATGGATATCCACCTCAATGTGTTTAATCTTAGCATGATAAACTGGATTTGTAGCCAAGGCTATGGCTTTTGATTGTCACACCACATTATTGGTGTAGCTAACATTTTTATTTGCATCTCAGTGAGCAGCTCTCTAATCCATAATTCCTCAGCTGTAGCCAATGCCAAACCTCTGTATTTTGATTCTGTGCTCGACCTGGAGACAACATGTTGCTTCTTTAAAGAACCAGACAACAAATACAAACCAAGATATATTGCATAACCTGCTACAAACTTCCTATAATCTCTATGACATGCCCAATCAGAGTCGGTAAAACAATTAAGCTGCAAGCTGCCTCTTTGGCAAAATTGAAGACCATAATGGAAGTCCCTTTTAGATATCTCAATAATCTTTTGCAAGCTTGCTAATGCTCATTTATTGGGGTTGAGAGAAATTGGCTTAGCTTGTTCACTGGGAAGGCTATGTCAGGCCTTATTAAAATGACATACTGTAACGCCCTAATGATCCTTCTATATTAAGAGGAATTAACAATGATAGTTGTTCTGTTTAGCTAATAAATTAGCTATATACTTGCATTGTGATAGATGAATACCATTCTTGGTCTTTTTAACTTTAATGCCAAGAAAATAGTTAAGCTCTCATAAATCTTTAAGAGCAAAAGTAGCTTGCATATCAAATGTCACTATGAACACAGTTGGAGTATGTGAACCAGTGATAATAATATCATTAACATATACCAATACCATCAAGATATGTCCATTTTCCCACTTGTAAAATGGGGAAGAATCTGACCTGAAGTTAATAAAATACCATTGAGTAGTCATGGCATCCTTGAATCTATCAAACGAAGCTCTTGGAGCTTGTTTCAAGCCGTAAAGGGCTTTTTTCAGCTTATACACATGATAAGGTTTAGAAGGATCAACAAACCCTTCTGATTGTGCCACGTACACATTTTCAATAAGAATGTCATTAAGAAGGGCATTATTGACATCAACATGTCATGCTCTCACACTTGTTTATCACTGCTAAGCTCAGAAGAACTTTGATTGTTAAAGCTTTGACTGCAAGACTAAATGTTCACTGTAATCAACACCATAAGTTTGATGAAGTCCTTTTGCAACAAGCCTAACTTTGCACTTGGACACTGACCCATATGAGTCGTATTTAATTCTGAACACTTATTTGTTATCCAACTACCTTAATAAGAGCTTGAGGTTAAGCTAGAATCTAAGTATGATTAGCTTGAAGAGCATTATATTCTTGTTGCATAGCTTTGTACCATTTTAGATCTGTTAATGCTTGCAGAGAGATATGTTTTAGGCTCAAAATTCTAGGATTAAATCCAGTGACCATGGGATGGCTTATAGCTTGAGGAGGCGAAAGTTGATGAACTAGAATTGAGAAAGTTGAAAAACTAGAGGCAGGTGATATAGGTGAATTTTGATTAGAATGTGATAATAGGTGAATTTTGATTAGAATGTGATATGGGATAAGCTTGTTGAGATAAAGAAAAAGCAATCTATTAAGTTGAGATAGGAGATAGAAGCCATGGAGATATAATGGGGAAGGGCCTTGGAAACTAGTTGCGAAAGAAGGTGCTTGGAGAACTTGTATAGATGCAAACGACACCGAAGGAGTAGTATTTGAAGTGCAAGAATTTGAGACATAAGAAAAATCAACACCTGATTGATATGGAAATGATTTTTTATCATAGGTGACATGGTTGGAGATATAAACTCTCCCTGATAAGTGCAAACACTGATATCCCAAAAACCTTTTTGCATACTTCCCAAAAAACTTTTTGCATATGTATTCTTTTGAAAAATTCTAGATTACATTAAAGGTACCATGTCAGTCATACAACAAGTAAATGATGCTACGACATGTGTATATTTATTTTGAAAATCATCATGTAAGTGGTGGTTATATTAAATTTAATTACATATGTCATACATGCATCAATTGATTATAATAAATAAGAGGTATTCTACAATTTCTTCCCTTGTACAAATTGAGTTGACGCCTTATACGGCATGTAGGAATGTAATCAACGTAAACTTTATTGGATTAGTTTCATTCAATGACATTCTATGACAAATGCTTCAAATGACATGATACCCAATTCCTTTGGACGAAGAAATCCTTACATCAGAGATGATGGACTCCTGATACTCATCATCTTCCTCATTTTCTTCCATCTATTCCACTTCCTCTTCCCCATTCTCCTCTTCCTTTGCTTTACACTTCTGGTCTTTCTTCCACTTCAATTCAACTCATTTTGTTTACCTAAAAGGAGACGTAACGAGCCTTACAAAATAATAATAATAATAATAATAATAATAATAATAATAATAATAATAATAATAATAATAATAATAATAATAATAATAATAATAATGATAATAATAATCCACTAAAAAAAAAAGAGCATGTAACTAAAAATAAAAAGAAAAAATACATGTAAAAAAATACAATTATTACTTAAACCTATAACTAGGGAGACAATGTTGGTCTTGTTAAGTAATAGAGAACAAAAAAGAGATAATTTTTGAAAAAAAGGTTCTGCCCCAATTCGTTGAGATAGACCAATTCTTATAGTTGTAAAATAATTCTGTACAAGGTAAGTAGAATGACCAATCCCAAAAATTTGGGTATTTTACAATAAATATACAGCTAGCCCCAAGATTACGTTACTAATGACTTGCTTGATTTATGCAGTCAAGTCATTCATTGGAGAAACCAAATATTATAACATAATAATGTTGACAGCCTCCCTCAAATTGATGCTGGTGGATCAACAAGCTTCAATTTGCCAACTAAGAACTGATGACGTATCTTTGTCAGGGACTTAGTAAATATATCTGCAATTTGAAACGTTGTGGACACATAAGGTAATTGAATGGTACCATCAGCATAAGCATCTCGAATATAGTGGCAGTCAACCTCTATGTGTTTAGTTCTTTCATGAAACACAGGATTTTCAGCAATTTGTATGGCACTCTTGTTATCAGCATGCAATAGTGTGGGAGACTCTTGAGGAAAACCCAATTCAGATACAAGTCGTCGTAGCCATACGATTTCAGAACAAGAACCTGACATAGCTCGATACTCTGCTTCAGTAGAAGATTTAGACACCCTCTCTTGTTTTTTGCATTTCCAAGAGACAAGACCATCACCAAGATACATGCACCAACCTGTAGTTGATCGACGAGAGTCAGAACACCCAGCCCAATCAGCATCACTATAAGCTTTAAGAACAAGAGGGGAGCCAGTCTTGTAAAATAGTCCACGATTAGGAGTCCCATGCAAATAGCGGATTATTCTTTTAACTGCTGCAAGATGTAAATGTCGAGGCTCATGCATAAATTGGCTCATTAAGTTCACTGCATAAGAGATGTCCGGACGCGTAATCATTAAATAAATCAAACTTCCGACCAGTTTCCGATATAGAGTAGGATCCGAAAGCAAGTCTCCATCATCTTTCGAATATTTCACATTGATCTCAAGTGGAGTGTCTATGACTGTTGAATCTTCAAGTCTTGCCAAAGCAATTAAATCTTTGGTGTATTTATGTTGATGGACGTAGATACCTTCACTTGAACGATGTACCTCAAGGCCGAGAAAATAAGTGAGATTGCCAAGATCTTTCATTTGAAAATATGAATGCAAAGACTCCTTAAATTGCTGAATACCAGATGTGTCAGTCCCTGTAATAATTATATCATCTACATAAACAAGAAGAATAGTGATACCAGCGGCTGAATGTCGAATAAACATAGAGGGATCATTAGAGCTCTGGTGAAAACCCAACTGATGCAGTATTTGACCAAACTTTGTAAACCACGAACGTGGTGCTTGCTTAAGCCCATAAAGAGAACGTCGAAGACGACAGACTTGAGCTTTCGAATTAGAGCTTACTCCAGGCGGAAGCTTCATGTAAACTTCTTCTTGTAGATCTCCATGCAAGAATGCATTTTTTACATCCATTTGAAAAAGAGGCCATGCTTGTGAACCCGCAATCGCTAACAAAGTGCGAACTGTTGTCATTTTGGCCACAGGAGCAAAAGTCTCATGATAATTTATACCATATTCTTGCCAATTCCCAAGAGCAACCAAACGAGCTTTATAACGATCCAAAGAACCATCAACTTTCTGTTTGATAGAGTAAACCCATTTGCACCCGATCGGTTTACAACCGGCTGGACATGAGACAATATCCCACGTATGATTTCTTATTAACGCTTCTAACTCTTCATTCATTGCAATCTGCCACTGTGAATATTGTTTTGCTTGGGAATAAGAGTTTGGAATACTCATAGGTGATAATGTGGCCATAAGAGACAAGCGGTCAGGTGGTTTGATTTGTCTACTGGATCTTCGTAATGGAGGTGCAACAGATACAGTGTTTGACTCATGTGTTTCAAGACTTGGATCATGTGTTTCAGGGCGTGGATCAAGAGATAAGGAAGATTCTCGTTGAGGACCCTCTGTTTCTTCACTGTTAGTTGTGTCTCGTTGCCCGCTTTCTATCCCAAGATTAAACCTTGCCATGTTAGGAATATCATTATCAAAGTCATGAAGATTAGAACACGAAGATAAAGAAGTAGTGACATGGGTATTTTGAAAAAAATAAATATTTTCAACAAAAACAACATTTCGACATATGCGAGTGCGACGAGCATTAGGATCATAACAAAGGAAACCTTTGCGATCAGGTGCATACCCAAGAAATGCACATCTTGCAGATTGTGCAGTCAATTTATTTCTATCTGATGCCGGAAGATGACTATAACAAAGACAACCAAAAACACGTAAGTGAGTGTAATTAGGATATTTTTTATGCAAACGGAAATATGGAGACTCGTTATAAAGATTAACTGATGGCAGACAATTAATCAAGTGTACAGCTGTAGACAAGGCTTCCACCCAAAAATGAGAAGGTACAGACGCATCAAGAAGCAAAGCACGAGTAACTTCCAAGAGGTGTCGATTTTTTCTTTCGGCTATTCCATTTTGTTGAGGAGTGTCTGGGCAAGTTTTTTGAGATATTATGCCTTCATTCTGAAGAAAACTTTGAAATTCATTAGACATGTATTCACCTCCAGAATCAGATCTTAAGATTTTAATAGAAGTGGAAAATTGATTTTTTGTATATGCAAGAAAACGTTTAAAGGCATCAAATACATCAGATTTATTATGTAAAAAATAAATCCATGTGTGCCGGCTATAGTCATCAATGAAGGAAACAAAATATTTCTTACGAGAGTGAGAAGGAAAAGGAGATGATCCCCAAACATCTGTATGAATCAAATCGAAACATTTTTTTACATTATTTTGATGTACTGGAAAAGGTAGTGTTTTGCTTTTACCAAGTTTGCAGCTGTCACAATTAAATACCACATCTGAAGAAGTAACAAAATCTTTATTAGAAATCAATCGACTCTTTATCAACGATAACAAAGTTTTGGTATTTGGATGACCCAAACGTTTATGCCACAATTGAAAAAGAGGAATGAAAGTAGAATAATGTGAAGAGAATAAAGCTTTATTCTTGAGATAGCCAGACAAGCTTAGAGTAAACAGCCTTCCACATTTAGGTCCCTTCCCGATCACTTTCCCCGTTTCCTGATCCTGCACAATGCAACCAGATTTTGAAAAAAAGACTGTACAATTATCTTCAACCAATTGCCCAACAGAAATAAGACTCGAAGTTAAATGAGGTACATGAAATACATTAGTTAAAGGCAAAGGATGTGGAATATCACCAATTGATTTAACAGGAATACTTGCTCCATTTGCTGTTTGGATTTCTAAATTTCCCAAGAATGGTTTCACATTGACAAGAGATGCTGATGAAGGTGTCATATGGTTGGAAGCACCAGAATCAATGTAGCAATGAGATGAAGAAACATTTTTACCTGAAACACCAAGAGCTGATAATGCTGAAAGAATCATCTGTTGTACCACTTCAGGAGTAAGGCTTGCGGAACTAGGTTCTGACTGTGAATTTGAGCAAGTAGTTTGCAAGGCTTGAGGACTTTTATTTTGAGGTCGTCGTCGACATTCATCAATCACATGTCCCGGTTTCTTGCAATAGTTACAAAATTTCTTTTTGCATTGTTTGGCTATATGTCCAAATTCTTTGCAACTATAGCATTGTACTCTGCTCATGTCCCTTGCTTTTGCTTGCGATGCAAAAGCCACTTCCATTGGATTAGATACCTGGTTATTCTTTTCTTCAAGAGCAGTTTGAGTTATAGATCGTTGTTCCTCACGAAGAAGTTCAGCAAGACATATATCCAAAGATGGAGAAGGAATTCTGGACATTAAATTGGCACGAATAGGTTCAAAATCATGCCTTAATTTCATAAGAAACTGATCTCGTTGAGACACTTCATGCACTTGTTGCAAAGTAGACAATCCCTCTTGTGAAACAGTAGCATAAACCAATTCTTGATATTCAGCCCATAAATTTAAAAAACCAGAATAATAATCTTGTATTGACAAGTTCCCTTGACTATATTCAGCTAACTCGAATTCAAGTTGAAAACGTCTAGCAGAGTTTTCTTGATTATAAATTTTTTTTAAATAATTCCACATATCCTTGGAACAACGAAAAGGCCTCAAACTAAGAACAATACGAGCATCAACGGAGCTCAAGATCCAACTAATTATTTTAGCATCATTTGAATCCCATTCCTTTATTTTCACACTATTAGTTTCTTCCTGAGGCCTAGAATCTGATCCATCAACATAACCCCATAAGTTTTTTCCTTTCACAAACATGTGAAATTGAAATTCCCAAGAGAAATAGTTTTTCCCATCTAATTTGATAGACAAGGTTTCTGATTGTGACATTTTAAACACTAGAATAAAAATAATGTCACTTACCCAAGATGTTCCACCGACACGATTCAAACTCTCATCAAGGTTGCAACAATAAGATCTCAATTCCACGAATGAAAGTTGATATCTCTATCCACGAACAACACAACAATTTGCTATGATGTTGCAAGAAATTTCAAGATTTTCTCTTATACATGCATGTCTCTGATACCATGTTAAGTAATAGAGAACAAAAAAGAGATAATTTTTGAAAAAAAGGTTCTGCCCCAATTCGTTGAGATAGACCAATTCTTATAGTTGTAAAATAATTTTGTACAAGGTAAGTAGAATGACCAATCCCAAAAATTTGGGTATTTTACAATAAATATACAGCTAGCCCCAAGATTACGTTACTAATGACTTGCTTGATTTATGCAGTCAAGTCATTCATTGGAGAAACCAAATATTATAACATAATAATGTTGACAGGTCTTTGATGACAAAATACAAAACCTCAGCTAGAGATTCAGACACCAGACAAAAGAAGGAGTTGAAGCACCAAGATTGGCCAATTTGTCTGCCGCACCATTTCCATCTCAGAAAATGTGGGTAAAACGAGCCTCCGTTTACTCTATTGAGAGTAAACTGTTTTTCCAACGATTAAGCAAAGTCCAAGGGGAGGAAAATGACGATTACGGAGATGAAGAATTGTAAGCATAATCACATATGAGCGGAGAGAGATTTAGCCATCTCCGCTCATATGTAAGCTCACTCAATGATCAAAATAACAGCGAGAAGCTTGCCTAAAAAGCCGATTGCATCCATAGGGGGCAAGAAAAACAGCCCAACAGCCCTAAAACTACTACAAAAAATCCCTCCACAAGCCGCGAAGGCCGCCAATTAATCGCCACAACCAAAGGAGGCCGGCAACGAGAAACTTCAATCTCAAGAGCAATCAAAAAGTCTCTCTCCCTGCATTAGTACGCAAAGCTTGGAGATTGGAAGCATATATGAGACCGACCAACCTCTGTTTTGTTAAATTAATTATTGAATATGTTTGGGTTGATTAATTTCTTTGCACGAATGTTGTATGTATAGGTATACTTTAAATAATTAGGGTCTAGCTGCAAAAGGAACCCGAATATTATATTAATATACTGTAAACATTTTAAGTGTACCTGAATAGTATATTAAATAATAATAAATTTAATTGCAAGTGTACCTGAATATTATATTATTATACTGTAACACTGTGCTCTGATAATTTTAGTACATAGTTTGGGTTTTAAATAATGTGTAATTACTTGGACACCCGGGCTAGCAAATATCTTTGACACTCAAAAATTTTTAAAATAGTTTTTATAAATCATAATAAAATAATTAAAATACCTTTCGGTCCTCTACACAACTTTAATTATCTCAATAAACTTACTAATGGTCATATCAGTCCCAAAAAAATTCATGTATATTTAAAATATTCATATTAGTCTCAATGAATAATATGCATTGAAACATTATTCTTTAGTCTAGTCTAACGTTAAAAACAACTTCCTAAATTATTATTTGCTAATTTGACCACCGTCAATATTGAATGATATATCAAATATTCAAAGTTTCAAATACCCAGTTTAATCAAAATGCTCCCTCCCTCTCTCTCTCTATATATATATATTCATCATCTGCTTTGATTCTTCTTCTTGTTCTTTTTTTTTTTTTAAATGTCGTAAAATAAGCTCAATAAGTCACGGCGAGAGAACACTAAAATGTTGCAGGACCGGCAATTGCAGCCTGGAAATGATTGAAAAATTGAAATACGTGGAGTTTAGCATATATTCATGTGATTTTATTTATTTATTTATTCAAATGAATAGTTGTTTCTTGCTGGCCAAGATGATTGAGCTATAAAAACTTCATGTAAATGATTTTGTCCACGTTATGACAAAAGAAAAAAAAATCCACGACGAGATAATCTACACCACTTAAGCAAGCACCGCACTTGTAAGCGCTTTCCGTCTAAATTCTAAATGTGTCAATCATCTCGGTCTTTACGTATTTTCCCCAGCATGGATCAAGCATAAATCTCCAGAGATTTTTATTTACTTGTAAAGTATTCGACGATTTCCCCTTGTGTTACTCCTCTCAATCACAAGCAATGTTTTTTTTTTTTCTCAAATGCCTTCTTCCTTTCAATTTAGTTTTCTAGTTTTGCTTCTCCCTTTGGTTTAATTCCCCCTTCGGCCAATAACCGTAGGACCAAAAATCTTATCAAGCTCATAACACATTATTTTCTAACTGTTCTTTCTTCACAAAGAGCCATCTTAGCCCAGCACACATTTTATTTCTTTTTAACAAACTGTCATGCTGGGGTTAAATTGCGTGTAGACAAGGCTCAAAACAAGTCAAAACTTGGCTCTAGAAACTAACAAAAAATTCTAGATCCTTTGGTGCTAGAAATATGTTGATCTTCCACACCTTAATTAATTAATGAATCAAGGATCTAACTAAAGATGTATCAATTAAAGAATTGAAATAACAAGCAAAACCCAAGCAAATTAAAAATTGAAAAAGTAGATAAAAATGCAAAACGTAAAAACATATTTTAGATTCATCAATGATGCCTATTTCCTCAATTGAAACCAGCCTCACCTGGCTTTTTATTAACCACATCCAAGTACAAAGTTGTAAAGTACTTAACAAGGATTAGTTAGCAAACAAGGATCATGAAAAATGATTAATTAGAAATGGAACCGAAACCTCATTTATCAGCTTTTATAGCTCTGTTTTCACTTGCTGGGCTTTCAACTAATTTGACCACGCCGATGTAGTAGCAAGTTATTTGATTCCCTCCAACTCTTGCTTCCTAATAATTAGCACTATGATCCGTCACATGCTGCCAAAGATACCGCGACCATAAGTGGATGAGTACATTTCAACCAAAAGAGGAACTTGCAGGAATGCAAACAAGGAGACAGGCACACATCCAACAAGGGAAGTTGGAATAAAAACCCACTTCCATGTACGAAAAAGAACTAAGTAAATCGTTGCACCAAAGGCTACCATCATGCTTGCAATAGAAAAGAACATGGCGACGAGGCCAATAATTAACTTCCTTGGTAATGACAACAGAAAATCTTCTTCTGAGTAGCGCGATGTAAGGATTCCCAAGAACATTAGAACTGAAATGATGGAAGAAAAGAGTGAAAGAGCATCTGAAACAGCAAAAATTATGAAAGACGATTGATGCAACATATTTGGTATTCCTTGGCTGTCATTGCCACCCGGTGCAGTGAAAGCTGCAGCAAACATCACAGTGATTATGAGTGCAGCTACAACTGAGCAAGATGTAGCTGTTTCCTTCATCCATTTTTCTCCGTCTTTTACTAATTCCTTGTGTTCTTTGGTGAAAACCTCTCTAGGAGTCTGGTCGTCATTATTTACAGCTTCTCGAAAGAATGGATGGACAAGATTTTCTACCGCCTGCAGAAAAATTCATAAATCCAAAGACACTATCTTACATTCAAGGTTGATTTTTAAGGTGGGGAGAGTGAGAGGGAGACAACATATTACATTTAATGTTGATTTCCTTCTGCATACAGACAATGATGGAACAAGATTTTGGTTCTGATAATATATCAAACATTAAACTTGAGAGGCCAAAACATAAATTTAATACAAAAGTTGACTAAAATTTCAACTAGGACGCTTACCTAGGACTAGGAGCTTCCCAACACTCAACATAGTTCCACCCGAACTTCAGGAATTAAGAAAATTTCACTTCAAAAAGTATGTGAAGATAATAAAGGCATTTTGAACTACAATAATGATACATCTATAAATTGTTATACAAATTTTCTTCTACAATATGAGGTGGCAGCATACGTGGCCTGAAGGGTTTGGTTGAAAAGTGAAATAATTAAGAAAAATAATTAAGTGGTCTTGTTATGATTTCAGCCAATAAGTCATGTGAGCCACCATCTCAGATTGTGCAATAAATTTGTAAATGTAACATTATTGCTGGAACCAAGAATTTCCGAGAACAATACTATCATTTTAATGGGGAATTTGACTTTTTCCCTGCATCCAAATTTTGTGCAGCGAACATCAAATTGTGTCCGGTAAATATAGAATCATCTTTTATATGTATATCATGAGGTAGATAAGAAATCTCACCTTGAACCATTGCAACTCCCGCTGCATCTGCAATGCTGCACCTGGCACTTCACTTGACGGTACCAACTTTCCTGCAAAATGCAGGATGTTGTTGCGATTAATGTCTTCTATACCCAGCCAGTTCAATTTGAAATTGGAGCTACGTATGAGATTAAAGACTTCTGCATGACGATGTAAAACTGCAACATGAAATATAGTATGTTTATTTTCATCCTGCCAATAAACAGAACCGCTATAGGCCGCAATAATTTCTTGGACAAACTTTGAAATCCCCAATGTTGCAGCTTTGAATAACGCCTTCGTTAATAGATTTTGGTTTTGAGGATCATTCCAAATCACTCCTTTACAGATGATTCTAACTATTTCAACTGCTTGCATATGCCTCACTTTTTCTTCATGTATAACTTTGATGCTAGGGGCTGCAAATGAATCAATTAAGTCAATAAAAAGAATATGAAATGAGGGCACTCCATATTTTAAGAGAACAGCCTCAAGAATCAAGACTTACCTAGATGCATGAGGGCACTCCAGAGCATCATATGCAGTTTATGGCACATTGCACCTGTCACACACACACACACACACACACGAAAGAAAGCAAATCAAATTCCTTTCAATTCAGAATCATCATAATTAATTATTTTACTAAGTAAATATATAAACAAGAATTCAGGAAGATTCACTGAGATTTAAGGACCAAATGTAGTTGTGATTTGTCGAACAGATCCAAAAGTTGGGGATTTTTTAAAGTGGCTAAATGATCTCGCAGTAAGGTTTTCAAAGTCTCTTTCATCCGCAGTTTGAAAATAGTCTGTCTGTATGGAAGAAACACGTTCCTTCTTCACAGGGATATCTGCAAATTTATTTGCTTAGTTTTTTCAGGCCAACTATACACAACAACAATGAATACATGTAAAGTAATTGATCAGGACACCAACAATCATAGATTATGCGTTGCCAGCGTCCGAGCCCACTCCCCTTCACATTCTCAAATGCGAGAGGCTTTTCAGCCATCACTCGTAAAACTTTGTTGCAGCATGTGATGTGGTCACGGCCTATCGCGGGATGCCTCTTCAGTAAATCTAAAGCCATATCTGATGCATACAGATGGACAAAAGTCAGAGTGGCAATAATGTATTTCATTTGTTCTTCCATGCGTAACGCAAAGTCCTACTTACCTCCTAACGGGTAGCAAGCACCATAAGTGCTAATTCGTGAGCAAAGTTTGAGTTCCAGATCTCTTGTACCACCCGTAGAGGCTTTACCAATGAAACTAATACAGACCCATGAATTTCATATTTTAAAATGCAACGGACCACATACATATTTGAAAGGAGTATTGCGGGTAATACTGGGAGGATCCATTGCTCAGCAAATTTGTGCTCAATTATTCATAATTTTCTACCATATATGTATGGAAAAGTACGGTTAAGATTTAATTAGTTTTATATACTTATCCAATATCTACAAATTGTATCTTTCAAAAAGGTTAGATAAAAAGTCAGCTCAACACTGAATCCGAATCTGTAATACTAACCATATAAATTAGCGTAGATGAGACGTACAAGCAACTCTACACCATCCCTGCCTCTGTCGATACCTGCAGTCTTCGGTAGTAGAAACTGCAATGCATCCTTTTGACCATAAAGTGCCGCATAGTGAACCGGAAGAAAGCCTTTACTGCACCTTATGTTTGGCAAATTAGGTTTTTCTCTCACTAAAACTTCTAGAGCCTTCAGATTGCCGCTTGCTGCACAAAATGTATGGACTGTCTCACCCTCAAAATTTGGTTGTACGAGCCTGTCAATCAGCCAATTGGCTTTATAATCACCGAACCGAATAATTAGTTCAAGTAATGTCTCGTTGGTGTCAATCTTGGCGGTCATAGCATCCGGATGATTTCTGATAAAATATTCCACAGCTTGCCAATTTTTCTTTTGTATCATTCTGTATAGCGGCCAATAACGGCCACGATGCGTATCTGATAAAGACAGAGTCTTTATTGTTATTATTTTGTAATCAAAATCAGTAAAATTCTATACAACAAAGCTATATTTATCGTTCGGATGCATAGTTTGTATCACAAGCAACATATATGTCATGAGCAATTATATGAAATGTATTCTATTGTTGGTTGACTTCGTTTTCTATCTTTAATTAATATGCTAATGTACACTACATATCAAATGCAGACACATTATATGTTATATTTCTTAGGATAAAAATTATGTCTCAGTTATTATGTGTAGCATTTCTTGAATTTATAGGCCTAATTCTTTGAGTTACCTCCAGAACTTGACCGTCTTTCTCGAGTTTGTTCACTTCCGATGTTAATGGCATTTGGCTCTGCGTCAGTCCTCAGCTCTTCATATCTACGTTCACTTCCGATGTTAATGGCATTTGGCTCCGCGTCAGTCCTCAGCTCTTCATATCTGCGATTAAGTGACTAGAATGTTGAGCAATACAAATGAAGTACAAAAGATGGATCCAAAATAAAAATTCAACATTTTCACCTTTGACAGGTGTTAATTAGTTTTTATTTTTATTTTTTTCATTTAGCTTGCTTGAAGGTTGTCCATCATTGACAAGTTATCAACATAAAGTTATTTTTTACTATTATTTGCCTATCTTGTATTAAAAAGTAAGCTTAAAAATTGAGGGTTACCAAAATCTTATACACTTAACTTAAGATTAATTCTTAGCCGATCTAAGATAATTTTCATACGGTCACATGTAGGCCTTTCATTTTTCTCAGTTGTCCTTGTCATATGGTAAGATACTACAAAAAAATTCATGCTCAGAATTAGATTAATTATCCACCAATGTGAGATAATGTCTCTATTAACTCTTAACACAATCTAGGAAGACATATAAGAATGACTATCATCCCCTCGCCACACGACCGCTACATATTGCGGGCTTGGCCTCCCGAGCCCATTGCATTGCCGCCACACTGTCTGGGTGTTGCTTTGCGAAGCACACCTACAGCCGAGTGAGGTGTCTTGCGGCTGGGCGACAGACATCTGCAACGGCGATATTAGATTTAAAAAATCGAACAGTTGGTGAAGTGTGGTTTCATTTTTGTTCCCTTTTTTGTAAGAAAGAATTAACAAGCAAATACAATGACAACCACCCACCGGTCTATTGTTTATTTTACAAAGAGCCAGCTGCCCACCACTAGTCTTATTTTTTAATTGATAGTTTAATACCTTTTTTTCACTTTTAACCTGTCGTGTCACCTACCATTCAAACAAAACAGAACCCGTTGATCCATTATTCATCCGACGGTTCACTTTGATAGGTCAGCAAGTTAATAATTTCTGCACATCCGTGTAGGCCTTCCATATAACGAGGAAGTCCGGATTTATATATTAAGCACTTAGATTTGAATAATGATCTAATCATAAATTTTTATATAAATTGATGTGATATAATTTAATTAGTTAAATTAAATATCACTTGATTTATATGATTTATTTTTATTATTTTATATTTTTTTTTAATTAATAAATTAATACCACATTAATTTATACAAATTTAATTTATACAAAAATTTATAACTGTATCATTTCTTTTTTATTTTTCTTTTTACTGTTTAGTTGAACTTATTCTCACCACTGACCCAAATTTGTTCGCATTACAACTTTCATGTTAAATCCTAAAATTATATTTATTATATATAATTAATTTTTATTTCATAATTATAATATTTTTTTACAGCAACTATAATTTAAAAATTATAATAACCCAATCCCAAACAAGCCCTCTATATGTTATAACTTAGTCAAACTTATATTTCTCTATGACCCCGTCAAACCACAATCCTAATTCTGTCAATAGTGTAATTAAAATAACTTATGAGAATTATGAATTTATTACTTACTTAATCTACAGTTATGTTTTACTTACTTAATCTATAATTATGATTTATTATCAAACTATTTGATATATTTTATATTTATTCATTACATAGTGCCGTATAAAATTTACTAAGCAATGGAATTGGACTAAACTGTAATCAGAAATAACTTATGAGAATTAAAATAGAAAAACTTATTTAAAAATACTGAGTTTTCTAATTTTATTCATTTTTCAATATTCTAATACTTAATAATGGTGGATGAGTATACAAAACCACCAATAAAATAAGATATTCCATGCTTTATGTCCGGCCGAAAAGGAAAGATCCAATAATATAATTCATATGTATGTATTGAATAAAAGTGAAGGTTTTTAATTTACTAGATAATTATTAGCAAATATGATCAAAACTCATCAGATCTAATATACGTACCTTGAAGTGCTTTCCATCCACTCCTCCGCCGGAAATATATAATCGTAACCGTTTCGCACCCACTTTTGGCCCGGAGTTATATTGATGGAAACACTTCGCATCCAGTCACGGTCCGCAATTGCAGGATGCATGGTTTAGTATTTTCTTCCCAAATCTTGCTTTTGATAGCCAGAAAACGGGTGAAGAGTTGAGACCAGAGAGTGTGGAGAAGAGAAAGATGGGAATTCACAGCAAGGCTAATAATTGAGGTCTGGTCTGACTTCTGGTACCTTTTGAGTCTTTAAATATAACCTCAATATTTTATAAAACAAGTAGCCTTTAAGCTGACTTTACTAATCAGTTTCCACTAATCAGTTCCCGCAGGTCTAAATAAGTGGCCACATAAATAAATTCTTTTTACTTTTAATTCTTTTAGCCTCATACTGTTGAAGTGATGGGTTCCACCACTTGTGATTAGATGACTGTCTCACCTCAGTATGTGGAGGTAGTATGCTCGTCCCATATAATTTTTTTTTTTATATTAAGATATCACTAGTTAAATCTTAACTATTTTGTGTTAGTTAAATCTAACTATTTGTGTTAGTTAATAGTAAATCTTTTTAACTTAGTTAAATTAATATTCTTTTATTTAATGAATAAATACCATATTATTTAGGACTTAATCTTTACAGAAGACTCCATATCTTATGCACATTCTTATTAATATACTCATATTAATCATATTGTAATGCTCTAAGAATTTTATTTAAGTTAGTGTTTTATTGAAAAGAAATAGTGAGGAAGGCCTTATCTGCCAATAGACCTATAATAATACACATAATTATAAGCATTTTAAAGTTTATTAAGATTTGTTCTATTAAAATTTGAAATTTCTGGATGTGAGATACTAGCCGTTGGATCAATTGGAAGGCTACGGTTTGCTGTCTCGTGGGACCTGCGTCTGCCAAAGAAATGTAGGTTAAGTCAAAAATTTCTGGCACCGGGGCCCACTAATAGATTCAAAGGGTCAAAAAATGCACGATCCTCCCAGGCTCTCGCTCGCCCTTGTTATGAAGCCTCTTATTGTAAGCAACAAGGAGCAGAACAAAGGCAATAATTATTAACTTGACGTGTCCAAATGGGTGTGGCAAAATAATCGACACCACTGAGACTGAACAAAGAGATTCTGAGATCACAGCAGTTGCCTTGAAGGCTTTGAAGCTTTGATTTCATGTCAGCAAAATATGCAAGGCTGTAGATTACATACTCATTAGGTGTGTTTCGAACTAGGTTTTACTTTTGCCTCGAACATTATTGACTTACAATAACTCCAACCAGCACCGGAATTAGAAAAACAGAGTGTGTGGTATGGTTCCTATGATGAGAAATTTTGCACGCTGCAAAATCATCAAAATAAGATATAACTTAATATGCAAAATGTTAGTAAATAAAATAAGTGAATACCATATATCACCGAGGTTATTGTTTTAATGGAAAATATCAATTAAAAAGAGTGTTGCTGGACAAGTGTAATTATCTAACCTGTTGTTGTTGACACCTGTATTAGATTGACTATAAAAGGCGAAGGTTGCAGGGACGTAAAGGAGGGTGCAACTGAAGAAGAACAGAGCGAAGTCAAGCATCGCAGAAGCAGAACAAATGAAAAGCCAAGCTACATAGAAGTATGGAAGCAAGAGCAAGAAGGGAGTCAAGCATCAAAGAAGTCAAAGAAAAAACGAAGGACACAAGCAGCAGCAACAGAAAAAAAACAGAGAACAACAGCAACGAAAACAAACAAAAGATTAAGCAGGAACAGAACCAGAGATCCTAGAAGCAAAAGAAGCCAAATTAAAGAAATCAACAGAAGAGTTGAAGACCACAAACAGAGAAAGAGGAAGAAGAAGACGAGGAAGAAGAAGACAACAGCTTATTTGTTTGCAACAACAATTGGTGCCCTCCTTGAGAGCCGATTCTAATGAACTCAAAAGACAATTCCCAGAATAATATTTAGTGTTCAGGATACAAGAATTAATATGGCAGAATCATCGCAAGAACCAGTACTCCCAGTGGAAGATGGGATAGAAACTCATCAGGAAGGAATTCGGGTTGACTCGTTTTTGGCACCTCAAGAACAATTATCACTGCAAAATCAGAGTTTAATCCAAATTGAAGCTTCATTGAAACAACATCATACGGCCACTTTCGAAGAACAAATGCAAACTATTCAGACGCAGTTCAATCAATTAAATCAAGAAGAGCTTGCCAAACTACAACATGCAAATGGAAAATCAGTGATCCGTCCGTTGGAATTGACGAATGAAAAGAAGAGTAGAAGAAAGAATTAACTCAGTAAAATCCACGTAAGAACTTGAAAAGAAGAATTCAAAATCGTCAAAACGAATCTCTAATTTCAACTTCAACGACTGAAAGTGACGAGACATCATCATCCAGTTCAGAGACCTCACGGAATAAAAATTTCTTTTCCAAATGTATTGAAAAATTAATAGAGCAGAAAATGATAAAAGTTAAGGGTAACAATAACTCAGAAATATTACGACTTGAAGATGATATATTACAGGCTGCAGATTCTCCTCTTAGCAAAAAAATTTTGGAAATACAACTTCCAAGAAAATTCGTTACGCTAAAATTCAATTTTCATAATGGAACGTCAAATCCAATCAACAACATCAGAAATTATGGACAAACGGTGGCTTTGTGTGAGCATGCCCATGCTTTGATGTGTCGTATCTTCCCCTCCAGTCTTGACAGTCCAACATTAAATTATGAAACAATTGGCGTTGTATTCCAGGTGTACTAAATTAAATTAATTATGAAATAATTAAATTGAATTTGGAGATTTGACTGTTTCGTATTATCAAACGTACTTGTTGTATTCCAGGTGTTTTGGATACTAGTTAAGGTGTATATTAGGCACATCAGGTACCGAGTTTATGGTGTAGGTATGATATCTCGAGTACAAAATTTGTGATGTAGGTAGGGCATCCCGAGTACTGAGGTTGTAGAGCAGGTAAGATATCCCGAGCTATTTCGAGTACCGAGGTTGTAGAGCAAGTAAGGTATCCCGAGTAGCGAGATTATGGTATACGTAGGATACCTCAAGTATCTACAGTGATCACTTAGAGTCATGGTACCTTTTATTGACACATACCGCTTTATTGCAATTTTCCTATTTCGTTCCAAACATTATTCAAATGAATATTCTGCTGGCCAAGATGAATGAGCTATACAAACTTCATGTAATTGATTTTGTCCACGTTATGACCAAAAAAAAAAAACCCCGATGAGATAATCTACACACTTAAACAAGCATCGCACTTGTAAGCGCCTTCCGTCTAAATTCTCAATGTGTCAATCCTCTGGGTCTTTAATTATTTTTCCCTATCATGGATCAAGCATAAATCTCCAGAGATTTTTTTGCAAAGTATTCGACGATTTCCCCTTCTGTTACTCCTCTCAATCACAAGCAATTTTTTTCTTCTCAAATGCCTTTTTCCTTTCAATTTAGTTGTCTAGTTTTGCTTCTCCCTTTCGTTTAATTCCTCCTTCGGCCAATAACCATAGGACCAAAAATCTTAGCAAGCTCCTAACACATTATTTTGTAACTGTTCTTTCTTCACAAAGAGCCATCTTAGCCCACTACACATTTTATTTCTTTTTAACAAACTGTCAAACTGGGGTTAAATTGCGTGTAGACAAGGCTCAAGACAAGTCAAGACTTGGCTCTAGAAACTAACAAAAAATTCAAGATCCTTTGGTGCTACAAATATGTTGATCTTCTACACCTTATTTAATTAATTAATGAACCAAGAATCTAACTAAAGATATATCAATTAAAGAATGGCAATAACAAGCAAAATCCAAGCAAATTAAAAAAAAAATGAAAAATTAGATAAAAATGCAAAACGCAAAAACATATTTTAGATTCATCAATGATGCCTATTTCCTCAATTGAAACCAGCCTCACATGGCTTTTTATTAACCAAATCCAAGTACAAAGTTGTAAAGCACTTAACAAGGATTAGTTAGGAAACAAGGATCATGAAAAACGATTAATAAGAAATGGAACCAAAACCTCATTTATCAGCTTTTGTAGCTCTGTTTTCACTTGCTGGGCTTTCAACTAATTTGACCACGCCGATGTAGTAGCACGTTATTTGATTCCCTCCAACTCTTGCTTCCTAATAATTAGCATTATGATCCGTCACTTTCTGCCAAAGATACCGCGACCATAAGTGGATGAGTACATTTCAACCAAAAGAGGAAATTGCAGGAATGCAAACAAGGTGACCGGCACACATCCAACAAGGGAAATTGGAACAAAAACCCACTTCCACGTACGAAAAAGAACTAAGTAAATGGTTGCAGCAAAGGCTACTATGATGCTTGCAATGGAAAAGAACATGGCGATAAGGCCAATAATTAACTTCCTTGGTAATGACAACAGAAAATCTTCTTCTGAATAGCGCGAAGTAAGGATTCCCAAGAACATTAGAACTGAAATGATGGAAGAAAAGAGTGAAAGAGCATCCGAAACGGCAAAAATTATGAAAGATGATTCGTGCAACAAATTTGGTACTCCTTGGCTGTCGTTGCCACCCGGTGCAGTGAAAGCTGCAGCAAACGTCACAGTGATTATGAGTGCAGCTACAACTGAGCAAGAGGTAGATGTTTCCTTCATCCATTTTTCTCCTTCTTTCACTAATTCCTTGTGTTCTTGGGTAAAGACATCTCTAGGAGTTTGCCTCAGTTTATTTTCAGCTTCTCGAAATTGTGGATGGACAAGATTTTCTACCGCCTGCAGAAAAATTCATAAATCCAAAGATACTGGTTGACTTCTATCCTGCATTCGAGGTTGACTTTTAAGGATGGGGGGTGGGTGTTGTGGGGGTGGGGAACCTGTTACATATAAGGTTGATTTCTTTTTGCATATAGACAATGCTGGAAAAAGATACTGGCTCTCATAATGTATAAAACATTAAACTTAAGGAGGCCAAAACATCAATTTAATATAAAAATTGACTAAAATTTCAACCAAGACGCTTACCAAGGAGCTTCCCCACACTCAACGTAGGTCCATCCCAACTTCAGGAATTAAAAAAATTTCACTTCAAAAAAATATAAAAAGATAATAAAGGTATTTCGAACTACAATAATGATACATCTACAAATTGTTATACAAACTTTCTTTTAATATGGGTGGCAGCATAGGTGGCCTGGCTTTGGTTGAAAAGTAAAAATAATTAGGTATAGTCTTGTTATGATTTCAGCCAACGAATTCCTTTATGTCATGTGAGTCAGCACCTCAGATTGTACAATAAATTTGTAAATGTATCATTATTGCTGGAACAAGAATCCAAAAACAATATTATCATTTTAATGGGGAATTTAACTTTTTTCCCCCGCATCCACTTTTGTACAGCAAACATCAATTGTGTCCGATAAATATAGAATCCAATTAAGATTTCTTTTATATGTATATCAGAAGATAAATGAGAACTCTCACCTTGAACCATTGCAACTCGCGCTGCATCTGCAATGCTGCACCTGCCACTTCACTTGAAGGTACCAATCTTCCCGCAAAATGCAGGATGTTGTTACGATCATTGTCTGCTATACCCAGCCAGTTCAATTTGAAATTGGAGCTATGTATGAGATTAAAAACTTCTGACCGACGATGTAAAACTGCAACATGAAATATGGTATGTTTTTCTTGATTCACCCAATAAACAGAACCGTTATAGGCCTTAATAATTTCTCGGACAAACTCAAAAATCCCCAATCTTGCAGCTTTGAAGAACGCATCCCTTAGTCGCATTTTGGTTTTAGGATTAGTCCAGTTGACTCCTTCACAGATAATTCCGACTATTTCAACTGCTTGCATATGCCTTGCTTTTTGTTCATGTAGATCTTTGACGCCAGCAGGGGCTGCAACTGAATCAAGTCAATAAAAAGAATACAGTGTTCAAATAACTAAGCGTATTCTAAGAGAACAATAACCTCGCAAGACCTACCGAGATGCATGAGGACATTCCAGAGAATCATGTACAATTTATTGCACATCTGACCTGTCATATATTTGTATGTATGTATAAACACATACCTTTAAATTCAGACCAAAAGAATAATGAATTCCGGAAGCTTAGTACATTTATATCTGTCACAAGTAAGAGACGTACAGACCAAATGTAGAAGTGATTTTTCCAATAGATCCAAAAGATCTCACATTGAGGCTTTCGATGTCTCTATCCGCAATTTGATTATCGGTGATCTGAATGGAAGAAATATTTTCCTTTTCCACAGGGATGCCTGCAAAAATTTATATTGACAATTTGTTAGGCCAACTGTATATACAGCAAAACAATGAATGACTACATAAAGCAATCCAGGATACCGACAATTATAGATTAAGCGTTGCAAACGTCCAAGCCGACTCCCACTTTTAAACGCGAGAGGCTTTTCTGCCATAACTTCCAAAAGCTTTTTCCGGTAGCTCATGCGGTCACGGCCTATCACTTCATGGCGCTTCAATAATCTTAAAGCTATGTCTGATGCATTAAAGATTAAAGTCAGAGCGGCAGTGATGTGTAAGGAAAGTCCTATTCACAGCATCAGAATTATGGTTTTGCCCAGCTAATGGCAAAATTATAAACTAAAGTGTGCTTTGTAAACTGTATCAATAAAAAGGGACTTGTTGCCTAACTTATTCTTAAAAATTAGTTCAAGAGTTAAGTTTTGCCTCAATACAAGATTATATTATTAGTCCAATAATTATTTTCAGCCGATATGAGATAATATCCTCCACTCTGTTCACCACCAAACAGGTATCAACATCGTATGTATATATAATGGAGATGATATAATAAACAAAACCAAAAAATCGATGTGAAGCGGTGAGTGGAGTTTGAACCATCAGACCTCTTATACCACCCCAAGAGGTCTTAGTGTTCTACAACTAGCACCCAATTAAGAATATCGTAATCAAGAGAAGTAATGCGACTACTACTGACCATATAAATTACCGTAGATGAGACGTCGAAGCAACTCGGTACCATCCTTGCCACTGTAGATATCTACTTCAGCACTCATTATCCGCAGTAGATACTGCAACATGTCCCTTTTGCCATAAAGTGCTGCATAGTGAACCGGAAGAAGCCCATCCTTGCACTTTATGTTTGGCAAATTAGGGTTATATTTCATTAAAACTTGTAAGACCTTTAGATTACCACTTGCTGCACAGTATGTGAGGATTGTCCCAGCCTCAAAATTTTGGTGTGATTGTGGCAACGGAACAACTGTGGATGCTGCCACCCTGTCGACTAGCCAAGCGGCTTTATAATCGCAAACCGAATGATTAGGTCAAGTAATGTCTCATCAGTATCAATCTTGGAGGTCAAGGCATTGGGATGATCTCTCACGAACTTTTCCACATCTTTCCATTCTTTCTTTTGTATCATTCTATATAGCGCCCAATAACAGCCATCTTAAAAAAATTAATAAATAAATAAATAAAAAGAATCCATATTGTTATCACTTTGTAAACGAAATCACTAAGAATTTATAGGCCAATTTCTTTTATGGTACCTACCTTCCGAATTACTCCGCAATATTTCTTCAGCTTGTTCATCATCACTTCCTTCACTGGAGTTTGACTCCCCCTCTTTGTATCTGCCGATTAAGAGACTACATTGTTGAACAAAATAGCTGAAGTACAAAACTTAGAGCCAAAACTAATATCCTAGTAATCGCCGATGTAGAATAATATCCTCAACACCCCCATTCCTCTGCTTGGTCATGTGCAGTCCAGTCTTTTTATTTGGTTCTTGTCGCGTGGAAAGGTACTGCTAGTTTATTTGTGCATGATTCTAGCTTTGATATTATATTGAAGCCCACGAGTCCAACTCATACTTAAAAACTAGTCCAATAATTGAGAGTTATCTCAAGATTTTATTATTATTATGAGCCTAGTAATAAGCTTATCCGTTGTATGATAATATCCTCAATAAAATGTTCTTCTGTTGTCTTTGTTTGAGGTAGTATGCTAAAAAATAAACCACCTATATTAATATGTACTTTGTGTGATTGTTTTTATTTTTCTGCATCATTCTCATTAGTATTTGCCATATAATCTGGGACTATCACAATAGTAACTTGTAGCATAACTCTGTTCTCTGATTTATTGAAAAAAGAAATCAAACACCACTGTTGATACAACTTTTATAAGAACGAAAGTTAGATTAAATCTAATATAGAGCAACTCATTTATTTGAACTCATTTTTAAGCAAGTCTGGATCCATTTTAGGTCATGTCTACATCATATTTAATTCATGCAAAATCTGCTCGCATTTAAATAAAGGAAAATGATAAAGGAATAAAAGCAAGACAAAACCATGACAAAAATATTTTTCATTTAGTGAATTTTTTAAATTTTGCTTAATAACCGTTGGCTCCATGTCATTTGGGGATCCAAGAGGCCAAAGTCTAAAAAGGTTTGCTTAATATGCAATTAATATTAACCTTTGGATTTGAATGAAATTTGTCATGAAATGTGCCTATAAAAGCACGTGAAAGCCGTTGCCTTAGTAGTTTTGTGGGTGAAGAATAAGCGGCAGAGAGAGAGAAGACCGTGGATGATTTAATTTAGAAATAGTGATTTTAATCTTTGATTAAACAATCAGAAGGCAAAATTAATTTTGTTTTTTTTCAAATTTTGAGGATAAGTTTCTGGCATCGCCCTCTACAATACTACTGGTTTTTATTTTTATTTTATCCTCTTTTTGGCTATTATTTGAGATACTCACTTGTCAGAGAGATAGATATTAGGATGTTACTATATGCCAAGGATATTGAGATTCTTGATGTTGTTAGCCTCTAGTATTATCTAGAGAAGAATTTGTGTTGTAATCCCATTAATATAATGGAAGATTATATTAGACTACAGTCCCGTAGTTTTTTCCGCTTTGGATTTTTCACATAAAAATATGTGTCTCTTGTGGTTCGTATATTGCTTTGGATTGTATTGGTTTATTTTTTATCTATTTATTTATGGCACACATCCTATTTTAATTATACAAAGAGGAAAAGAGTTTTGTTTCTGCTTAATTTGCAGCTGCTTGTGTGAGTCCCTTTCCTAACATACTGGTATCAGAGCATCAGGTTTTGTGTTTTTTATTACTTGTATGGTTGAGATGGAAGAGTCATCGGCATGCATGATTAAATTAAGTCATGGAATTATGGTATTTGGAAATCTAAGATAGAAGATATGTTATACATGAAAGACTTACATGAGCCCATTGAAGGCGAAGAAGCTAAACCCGCCGATTTAAATGATAAGAAATGGGTTCAATTAAACCAGAAGGTCATGGATACTATTAGATCGTGAATTGAACACAGTGTGTACCACCATGTAGTAAAGGAATCCATGGTTGATATTCTTTGGAGAAAATTAGAAAAAATTTTATGAGCAGCCAACAGCACAGAGCAAAGCCAATTTGATGAAAAAGCTTGTTAACTTAAAATACAAGGAGGGCCACAGTATAACTGAACACACTAATAAGTTTCAAGGCTTGGTTGATCAGTTAACTACTATAAAGATTATTCTAGATGATCAGTTATAAGTATTGTTGCTACTTAGTTATTTACCAGATAGTTGAGAGACACTAGTAGTGTTAGTGAACAATTTAGCGCCGAATGGAAAACTAATCTTGGATGTAGTTACAGACAGGCTGCAAAATAAAGAATCTAGAAGAAAAAGCATTGAAGCAGTTCTCTCTGAGTCAGACGCATTTGTTTTAGAAAAGCAAAAAGACGAAGAAGAAGCCAAAGTAGAAATTCTCGCCAGCAGAACAATGATAAACCCAGAGGAATATCTAAGTCTCAGAGGAGAAACGTCAAGTGTTTTCATTATTAGAAAATGATCATATTAAAAGGGAGTGTAGATTGTGGAAAAGAGAACATGCGAAAGAAAAGGGTGATGCTCAGAAAAATGATAAAGAGAACACTACAGCCATAATTGATGGTGATATGGGTATTGTTTATAATGAGAGCTCTGTAAATCTCACTTGCCATACCAATGATTAGGTAATTGATTTGGGTGCTTCATTTCATGTTACTGCACATCGTGATTACTTTACATCTTATGTTAATGGTGGCCATGTTTGGATGGGAAATGAGGGAGCATCCAAGATTGTGGGCATAAGAGATATTTGCTTGGAAACCAGCATTGGTTGTAAGTTGTTGCTAAAAAATGTTAGACATGTACCATATATTTGCCTTAATTTAATCTCCACAGGCAAGCTTAATGATGATAGTTATATTAATCAATTTAGTGAAGGAAAATGGAAGCTCACTAAAGGCTCCCTAGTATTAGCTAAGGGAAAGAAAGTAAACACTCTTTATGTGGATAGAAGCCAAGATCAAGAAAGAAGACGTGCATGTGGCTGTAAGAGATTTTGACATTAAGACATGGCACAAAAGGCTTCGTCACATTGGTGAGAAAAGATTAGAAACGATTACTAGAAAGTGATTTCTACCCAGCTTCGCAAGTATATCCCTCAAAACTTGTGTTCATTGTTTAGCTAGAAAGACACACAAAATAGCTTTTACAAACTTTTCTCCATCTAGAAAGTTACAAATACTTGATTTGATTAACACTGATGTTTGCATGATGCAAAGTAGATCAATAGGAGGTGCACTTTATTTTTTAACTTTTATTGATGACTATTCTAGAAAAGTGTGAGCTTTTGCTTTGAAATTCAAAGACTAAGTGCTTGACACGTTTAAGTTCTTCCATACTTAGGTTGAGAGAATGACAGAAAAAAACTAAAATGTGTCAAGGCAGACAATTGTGGTGAGTATAGAGAGCCATTTGAGCAGTATTGCAGATCCTATGGAATAAGACTTGAGAGAAGACTGTACCAAAAACCCATCAGCAGAATAATGTTGCAGAAAGGATGAATATAACAATTGAAGAGAGGGTTAGTTATATGCTTTCTGATGCCAAGCTTCTAAAATCTTTCTGGGCAGAGGCTATGCGTACTGCGATTGACTTGATTAACCTTTCTCCTTCAGCTCCATTAAATGGTGATGTGCTTGAGAGAGTTTGGACGGGAAAAGATATTTCTTATAAATACTTGAGAGTATTTGGTTGCAGAGCATATGTTCACATTCCTAAGGATGAAAGATCGAAGCTTGATTATTAAGCCAAGGAATGCATTTTCTTAGGCTATGGGCATGAGGAATTTGAGTACAGATTATGGGATCTAGTGACAAGAAAACTGATTAGAAGTAAAGATGTTGTGTTCCTTGAAGATCAAATAGTTGGTGATACAGAGAAAAGTGATGAGTCTCAGTCATCTCCAGAGATTCCTATTATTCTAACTTCAGTTTCTCCACCTGTAGTTCTTGATAATCATGGGGGAGCTGGAGAGGATAATAATAACAGTCCAGTAGAACCAGTTGACCAAGCACCACTTGAAGCACATGCACCACAAGTTGAGCTAGAATTGAGAAGATCCATTAGAGAACTGTAACCTTCCATTAGATATCCTCCACATGAGTATGTGATGCTTGCAAATGGAAGGGAGCCAGAATATTTTGAAGAAGCTATGGCTCATCAGCATAAAAATGAGTGGGTTAAAGTCATGCAAAATGAGATGAAATCTTTGAATGAGAACTATATTTATGACTTAGTAAAACTTCAGCAGTGTGTTACTTTATTTACCACAAAAGTATAGTATATTGTAATTATTGAAGGTTGCAAAGAAACCTTGTGGATGAAAAATTTCCTACAAGAACTAGGTGTGAAACAAGAAAACTATATCATCTATTGTGACAGTCAGAGTGCCATTCACTTGACAAAGAATTCAACTTATCATTCGAAATCCAAACATATTGATGTGAGGTATAATTGAATAAGAGACGTGCTTGAAAAGAAACAGTTGCAGCTTGAGAAGATTCACACAACGGAAAATGGGTAAGATATGATGACAAAGCCATTACCCAAGGAGAAGTTGAAAAGCTGTATGCAGAAAGCGAGCTTGGTAGTGCCCCCTATATGATATGGAGGGGGAGATTTATTGGGTCCATATCATTTGGGGCTCAAAAGCCTAAAGTCCAAACATATTTGCTTGATATGCAATTAATATTAAGTTTTGAACTTGAATGAAATTTGCTATGAAATTTACCTATAAAAACAAGTAAAATCCTAGTTTTGTGGGTGAAGAAAAATCAGGAGAGAGAGAGAGAGAGAGAGAAGACAGTGGAGGTTTTAATTTGAGAATAGTAATTTTAATTTTTGATTGAATGATTAGAAGGTGAAATGAACTTCGTTTTCTCCTAAATTTTGAGGGTAAGTTCTTGGCATCGCCCTCTACAATCTTATTAGTCTTAATTTTTATTTTATTCTCTCTTTGATTATTATTTGAGATACCTACTTGTTAGAGAGATAAATATTAGGCTGTTACTATAAGTCAAAGATATTGAAATTCTTGATGTTGTTAACCTTTAGTATTACCTAGAGGAGAATTTATGTTGTAATTTCATTAATACAGTAGAAGATTATATTAGGCTATATTCTCATGATTTTTTCCGTTTTGGGTTTTCAAGTAAAAATTTGTCTCTTTTGTAATTAGTTTATTGCTTTGGATTGAATTGATTTATTTTTTGCCTACTTATATATAGTACAAATCCTATTTTAATCACACAAAGAGAAAAAAAAATTTGTTTTCGTTGAATTTACAGCTGTTTGTGTGAGTCTCTTTTCCAACAATAATTTTACATTTTTCTTTTTTCCATAAATCCTCATAATTGACTAAAAGACAAAAGTTTTTGTCATTGTTTTATCATGCTTTGTTAATTTGGCATTGCTCTTAAATCAAAACCCCACATCTGATAAAATGCCAACACCAAAAGTCAACATTTGAAGGGCAATTAGCCTATTTACATTAACCAACCACAAATTAATAGTGTTCGCGGTAACCAATAGGGCTTTAACCTAGTGGGAAAACAAGGTTTTGAACCCTTATAAAAATAAGTATGAGTGTTTTATTTTCTTTCTCGATTATGAAATAATTGAGTAGATATAGTTTTATTGTAAATATCAGAAAGAATCTCATATAATATGAGTTGTAATTTAAGGAATAATCTCTTATAAATTTCACGTAATATAAGTTGTAATCAGAATAATAATATCAAGTAATTAAAAAAAATTGTATTTTGAGCAATAGTTTTATGTAATTCTAAAAAAAAAAGTGTTCACGGTTCAATTCAATCCAATTAAACCAACCAATCTAATCTAATTTTAATTGAATTTACCTTTTCTTCATCATATTTCAAAAGAAAAAGGTAAAAAAAAAAAAAAATCATTGAATTTGAACAACCCAACAAAATCAATTAAATTGAATTTCCACCAAATTTGAAGTGGTGTCTACTCTGCTATTCTTTTTTTTTAACCAGTCCATTATTGAAAAGAAAGAACAGTTACAAAATAATTAGAGGACATAAAGAATCTTACACTTTAATTAAACCAATCTTTCAAAAAGAAAAAGATGATCAACTAAAACAATACTTAAGAAACCCACAAGCCACCAATACATTTTTGAATTTTTGAATTTTTTGAGTAGGATCATGCCACCAATTAAACTTCTGACATCCTAAATTAGCAAGACAATCATCAGTGCCATTACCTAAATTAGCAAGACAATCATCAGTACCATTATTCTCCCTATATGTATGAGAAAATTTTGACATTACTCATAGTAAAGTACGTTTATTATATTTTAACTAATTAATAACTTAATTAATTTTTCGCTACCCCCTTTCTCTAAATATACTAAATTTAAGTATTATCTTTGTTTTGTTTTTGAATTAAATATTTTACCAAATTATTTTATATATTTAATTATCCTCATACATATTATTCATAAGGAAAGATTATAAATATTTTGATCTAAGTAATTAATATAGTTAAAAAAATGGTTTTTATTAAAAAAAGTATCGATATTTATATTTAGTGATAACTGGAAAAGGAAAAAAATGAAATTAATTTTATCCGTGCATAATTACTCTTTTATTTTTATCTTTTATAAAAGCACTAATATTTGGGAAAAATTAGCAAACTTGACTGGGTTTACTTGCTTAATTCACAGCTGTAAGTTTGGTCGGTCGTAAACATTATTTTTATCAGCGTTTTGTCTCTTATCATTTTTCTTTTTATAATGGTAGGTGTGAATAAAATTTTAAATTGATTTCTTAACACATACTTCCGCAATATTGAAACTCCTGAACCTCAAGACATTCATGCGTAATTGTTAAAATTACATTAGATAGTTGAAAAACATTTGTAGTTGATAATTTTTCTATAAACAAGTTAATAACGATTAGAAAATGATCACGACTCTTCAGAACTATACGTACCTGAAAGTGCTTAAAAACTTCTCATTGACGTCAAAAAGCTCAGGAAAATTTGAAGGATTCATGTGTTTTTAGTTTTTTCTTCCCAAATCTCTGCTTCTCAAGAGTCTATTTTAGGGAAAATGAAAAATAGTTGAAAAGAGAATGATAAGAAGAGAAAGATGGAAGTTTGACATCCCTATCCAAAACTAGTGGACATAAATTTTCCACACAACGAGAATTTTCCCCACAAAGATACAAAAATACGTACAGGATCAAAGTGGACCAGCGACTTTGCTCAAGCCACCACTGGCCATTGGGACATTATCATGTGCAGCATGCTCATATTTTTTTTATTTTCTCTCTCTCTCCCTCCCTCCCTCGCCCTGTGTTTTTTTCCTTTTTCATATTTTTTTAATCTTTTCTTTCAATTGGGAGCCGAATTATTTATTAATAAAAGTTTAAAAGACGACATAAAAAATAGAAGTTCCGCGATTATTCATTCATGAGCATTTAATTTATATAAATATTTGAAATACAGAAAAGTAAATGATACAATTAAAGTAATTAGGGAATATTTATAATGATTAATTAACGAAGATTGAGTTAATCGATACTTTTGTTGATTGGCAATCGCGGGATCTTTCCTAATTAGTAACTAAGATGGAAACGATTAATCATTTGATTGATTATTTTATTTCCATGGACATTGTTTGTTTGATTCTTATCGTTTCTAATCTCCTCAACCATAAAAAGCACAAGCTAGCTGTGTTGCTTTACTTTATGGGGCCATCGTCTCCGCGAGTTGCTTTACTTTTTGTGTACACACTCTTATAAGCTCAAGTTGAGAAGTTAGCTCCGTTGAATAGATGCTTAAAGCAAAAGTTAGCTTTGGTGGTTTACTTCATGGGGCCATTGTCTCTGCGAGTTGATTTACTCTAAGTAGCTACGTTCCTATAAGCTCAGTTGAGAAGTTAGCTGTGTTGAATAGAAGCTAAAGGCAGAAAGAGATAAGATACAATAGGCATGGCCGCCACCGCCACCACCACTAGAGTACTCTAGCTGCTTCGTGACCGTCGCCGTCACCATTCCTCTTCTCATTCACAGACAGGTACATCTGTGGGTATAATTTTCTTTTTATCAAAAAAGCTTAGCCGAGTTATGTATTTACTTATTAACTTAGAGCTTACTGTATATTACGCATAGTCTTTACTGATATTTTTTATTTATTAATTACAGCTTTGAGTTGACTAATAATTTTCTATACAAAAAAATTAGGCTTGATAGTCTTTACGTTAGATCTGAACAGTAACCTAAATGTAAAGTATTTTAAAGTGCTTTGTATGAATTTAACTTAATTAATCAATTATGTTCACTATGAATTTTATACTTTTAACTTATTTTGCTTAAGCGTCTTCACCTTGTTTTTTTGTCCTTCGTGGAGTTAAATAATATTAAAATTTTAAATTATTATATTTATTTATAAAAATATATTTGTAATTTATTATAGAGATTTTAAATAAATCATTGGGTTAATTAGATTTTACAATTAACAAAATTTCTCCTTATTAATAATAATAAAATTATTTTTATACAATATTCAAAATAATTTTAATTAATTTATTTTAATAATATGTTTCTATTTATTATAAAAATTAATTTAATAAAGTAGGTCTAACATATTGTAAAATATGAAAATATTTTTGAAATTTGAAATATTAAAATTATTTTAAAATGAATATATTATTACATTTATTTTAATTCCATATTTCTATTTATGATAAAATTTTGTGGTCAATTTTTTGGATTTATAGAGTCATAGAATATTATAGTCAAAAGAGAGTCTTAGTATCCTTTATTAAAAACTTGAGGGATCTGTGTGACAATTTTTCCAAACATTGGGGGTATAGGAGTCTTTTTTTTCTAATTTTAATTTATTTATTTTATAATATGTTTCTATTTATTATTAAAAATTACTTTAATATAATAAAACAGTCTAATAAATTGTAAAATAGAAAAATATTTTTAAAATATTAAAATATTTTAAAATAAATATATTATTACATTTATTTTAGTGCCATATTTTTATTTATTATAACATTTTAGGGTTAATTTTTTTGGATTTATAGAATCAAAGTGTATTATAGTCAAAATAGGGTCTTAGTGTCACTTAATCAAACTTATGAGTCTTTGTGGCCATTTTTACAAATTTTGGGGATGTAGGTGTCCTTTTTCCTTTTTTTTTTTTAAAGCCAAGTTAGCTTATTAAAATATACATATTAGTTAATTTATTAATTTTTTTAATTTTACAGATTAGTTTTACCAGTCTCGATAAGGGAGGAAAAAAATTGATCACACTGTAATTTTCTATTGATTTTTTTTTTACGTGCTATGTTTTACCTTTTTTTGGTAATTTTAAATTTTTTTTGTCCCTTTTGCAGTTGAGATTTGTATAAATAAGAAAAAAATAAAAAGTTAAGATACATAATATACATATCCGTGAGATTAAAAAGTTAATATATGTAATATACATTTTTTTTCCCGGTCTAGACCCGCCCAAATGGATATTTGAACATCCCTATCCAAACTCGGGCTGGGCTGGCTACTCGGGCTCCATCAGAAAAAAGAGAAGAGAAAAGAGAGGGGAAAGAAAGAGAAGAGGGGTGGGGGTTGTTGGCGCTACTCATTGATGCTAACAAATTTAAGATACATGATACACATATCATGAGGTTCGTACACTGGGATGACAGAATCCTATCTCAAGTTAAATTTTAAATAATTTTTAGAAAATAAAATGTGGAATGAGAAAAAATAGTTTCTAAATTATTAATGAGATGAAATTTAGTTTTGTATTTTTTATTCCAGTCCCATTTTAATCTCATTATATGTAAATATTTTTAATTTTATTAATATTTTGTTTTGTCAATAACAGTATTAATTAATAAATTTTTTACATAATATAAATATGATATAACTAAAAGAAAATCTTATAATATAATTTTTATTCAATCTTAAAATATTATTATATTTTTTTCTCTTTCTTAAGGTGCGGCTCTCTTCAAATATTTTATAGTTTTGATATCATTTTAAGATATTATTTCACATTTTTATAATATTTTTAATAATTTAAATATTTTATAATGTGGTGATAATTTTATTAAAGTCTTTAAATTTTAATTTACTGAAATTATTATCCATACCTACTAAAAAATAAGTAAATAAAAAATAAAATACAGAATAAGTGTAAAATTTTTAATGGGATAAGAAATGTGGTAGGTTTGCCTAACCTCACGCCACTCTATTTTCATCATACCTCAAAATTGAGTAAACTTAATTTGTGTCTAGTTGGAAGAAATGAGAGGGGGGGGGGGGGGAGGGGGAATGGAAAGAAGAGAAAAAAAAAAAAAAGAGTTAAAAAGATGAATCTCAATTTTATTATTTGATTTCTTCACCTCTAAATTCTCTCTCCTCCCCCCTCTTCTCATTTATTGAAATCAAATATGTCAGTAATTTAAATAATTTTAAGAAAAATATTAAGTGTAAAGGAAATTAAGAGAAATAAAAAAAAAGAGAGAGAGTGAGTGAGTAGAAAAAAAAAAATTTTTTTTCTAATCTTTCCTTCGTCTTCCTTTAAACCAAACCAAACACCGCTCTAATTTCAATTTAAAAATATCTAATTTTCTCGTCGCAGGGGCGCTGCCTCGTGGGTCCAATTACTGCAGAAATTAGGTAATTGCGCTTGCTCACTAGTCATTGGTCACACTGCTACTTTCCAGTCAAATCAAACGGCTGAAACTGTGTGGTTTACAGAGCGAGTTTGAATTCTTTGACTTACAAATTTTGTTTACGCCACCGAACAAACAGTAGATCTAGAAGCAAAACCTAATCTCAACCGTCCATTAACCAACTAATTTACAGCCACATGATCTGAATGATCTGAAAAATCTAACGGTTAATTTTAATCCACTAGAACTTTCTCTTCTCCCTCCTTCTCACTACATATTGCATATTTCACCCTCATTTATCCCATGTAAAATTGTGTTCTGCTGCCTTCTACTCATAGCACTTAATTCTCGTTCAAAAGTAAAAGCAAAGGCAAAAGAAGGCCAAAAAGGGTAAAAAATACTCCTCTCTTGGAAGCACATTCTCTGGTAAGCGTATTCATTTCAGATTTCTAGCCACTAGTTAAGTTCCAACTTTGCTTTTATTTACATTATTTCATAGTATTTACAACTTTCTTTTTAATTGTTTTTAAGCAGAACTGCTCGTTTATTTTTTTTTATTATTTTATTCTTTTACATTTTGTATATTTACTTTTTTTTGGCATTTTTAAAATTATTTTTTATCTTTTTTTGAGTTGAGATTTGCATGGCAATTTTAAGCATAAGTAAATTAAGCGGTAGCCAAAAATTTCATATGTTAGGAAAGCTCCATTATAATCATCTAAAGCTATATGTTACGAAGATTCTTTTTTTTTTTTTTTTTCAATTTTGTTGATATAGCCAAAATAGATATTTTAAGTTACTTATATTTGAAAAGTTTATTTTTTAGGTCTCTCTTTATTAATATTTATTTTACAATTATTAATTTTTATACAAATTCCATATTTAATAACTTCAATGTTGAAGAGCTATAATTTTAATGTTGTACAACCATTAATTCATTATTAAATTTTTCAAGAAAAAGATAAAATTCTTTATTGTTTAAAAAAAATCCTTAATTATTAACATTATAAATTTCTTACTCGCTTCTCTATAAAAGTAAATTATTACATTTATTGGTTCACTTTTAAAGTAAAAAAATTAATAATTTCTTGAAACAATGTTCTTAAAAAATATATCTTTTTTATTTTTTTGTTAAATTTTTTACTATCTTGTTAATTGTTGATATTCAAGATATAATAAAAAATTGATTGAATTTTAACTCTTTTATGTTTCTTTGAGTGTGGAACCCATTCAATGAAAAGAGATCTCATAAAAGAATTTCGTCTAAAGCATCTAATACTGTAGTTTTCGACCTTGGAGATTTGTATAAATAAGAAAAAAATAAAAACTTATCCTCATTCTTCCAAGTTTGAGGAATAAAACTTGGTTAAAAATCAAATGTTATTTTTGTAATTTGTTGACAGAAAAAACAGAACGAAATTAGTTCAATTCTTCACTCTGCTAACACAGAAGAAGCCAACGGAGCAAACCGAGAAACAAATGATCAAATAACCACTCACATTTTGCCCTGCATTGTAGGACACTTGTTATTAAAAATGAGAGCATTAATATTAATTTTAGCCTTCTAACAATTTTATTGGTAAATTAGTTGGTGTATTTCAAATATAAATCATAATTGACTATATAATTTCAATTTCGACTCACTGGAAGGGAATCCCCTCATGATATTCAGGGTATGTTTTTAAAATATTCCGGTTGTGTTTGCTGGTCTCACCACATGAGTCAAAATTAGGAGGGAGAGTCTTAGTTGGGACTCGAACCGGCCAGTTCACTCTATTGAACCCTCTTAGACCATTAAGACTGTCTTATAGAAATTTAATTTAAGTATTATATATAGCGTTAAAGAAAACTAAATTACCCTCAAAAGTTTTTTAACTTTCAAAAAAGCTTATGATTCTATACAAAATTCAACATTTCTGACTTCTTGACTATGCTTTAATTCAAAAATTGATCATATCTATTCTTCTGCTTCTGTTACAGGAAAGCATACACCAAGAAATTAAGAAATTAAGTTTAATTCTTAAGTCCAATATGGAAGAAGCCAGCAGACCATCAAACCAAGTAGATCAAACCAACGTCTTCAAGTAAGAAAATAATTATGATATTCGATAATTAGAATTTTTTTTTTTTCCAATTGGTGGAGTGCTTGATTAATTATTTATAATGAAAATTAAAGACTCAAATCTCCAATATTTTTGTGGAGTGCTGGTTAACTTTACTGATTGTGAGGGAACTAGAAGTATGTACATATGCCGAAGTTAATGAAGTTTAATTTTAGAAGGACTGTGTTTCAAATTGTCATTGGGAAAAGGTCTGGAAAGCAGGATAAATTCTGTAAGATGTTCAACTTATAAACTAAAATTAAGTTGTTAGATTTTTCTTATGCAACAAAAAAATTAGTTGCAAACCTTCAATTGGATTCACTTTTTCTTTCTTCTTCTAATACGGAGTTCTTACCTAGCTACTTAAACTTCTGAGTGCAATGTCTTATCAAGAATGGTCCGCAGAAACAAAAAAGAAGATGAAATCACTGTGATGGAGCCAAACATGAACGAACCAACTGAAGGAGCACAGAGTTCGAAAGGTAATTAATTAACATAAGGCAATTCGGTTACATTAAATAAAAACAATTAATATGGATTGTGCTTTAATGATATTACTTCAGATGCTAAAAGGGGTGAGTATGATAGTCGATAATTGCGGCTATACAGAATGATAGATAAGAATGATTCGCAAGGTGTGGAAGATTTGGTCAGACAAACTAAAGGAAGCACAGAGTTCGAAAGGTAACTAATTAATTAATTGACATAAAAGAAATTGGGTTACGCATTAATGTTTTATTAACTGATTCAATATTATTATTAATTCTCAAAAAAAAAAAAAAATAATGTAGATTCTGTTTTCATGATGATCAGATGCTCAAAAGGATGAGTATTATGGTCTTTATTCGAAGCTGTGCAAAATGATAGAGATGAATGATTGGCAAGGTGCGGAAGATTTCGTCAAGCGAAAAAAGAAGCATAGAGTTCGGAAGGTAGTAAATTGATTAACGTAACGTTAACTTTTTAATTAACTGCTGAGTCATTATTATTAATTTTTGAAAGAATAATAACAATTATATAACATAGTTTGTGTTTTCACGATAATATATCCAGATGCTCAAGGAAAGGAAGAAGAAGCGCAGAGTTCGGAAGGTAATTAATTAATTAACAAGAAGAAATTGGGCTAAGCATTAATTTTTCAATTTACTGCTGATTCATTATTATTAATTTTTAAAAGAAATATAACAATTATATAAGACAGATTCTGTTTTCATAATATTAATTCAGATGCCCAAGGGGAGGTTGAAGAAGGGCAGAGTTCGGAAGGTAATTAATTAATTAACATAAAGAAATTGGGTTACGCATTAATTTTTTTTAATTTACTGCTGATTCATTATTCATTAATTTTCAAAAGAAATATAACAATTATATAAGATAGATTCTACTTTCATAATGAGTAATTCAGATGCTGAAGGGGATAAGTATTGCGGTCGTTATGGGTGGTTATGCAAAACGATACGCAAAATGATACAGAAGAAAAATTGGCGAGGCGTGGACTATTGCCTTGACCGCCAAATTTCATCCTTATGGAACAATATTTCACCTGATCTTGGAGTTATTAGTTGACGCTGAGTCCGACGAGGCCGCTTGCCTTGTCAAGAAGCTGACGTCAATGGTCGTTCCAGAAACATGAGCACGGTGCTACGCCTATGGGGAAACTGTTCTATGTCTGTGTGCGATGAAAGGAAATCTAAAGGCCTCAGAAAGTTCTAGTGAAGTATAACCCTGATTTACCCAACATGAGGAACAATTTTGGCAATCTTCCGGTTGACCTTGCAGCAGAATTTGGCCATAAGGATACGTTTCATTATCTACTAGAGGTGACTCATGGAGTAGACATCAACAGCGGCATCGATGGCGTCTGGCTGCTTTCATCCCTCGTCGATGGTAATTTTTATGGTCGGTACAAACTTAATTAAAATACAAATATGATTTACTGATAAATCAAATCTCAAGCTGTCGAGAGAAACTTGTGTGGGGGAGGTGGTGCCATTTGGCAGCACAAATTTTTTATTTTGAATAATTTGACCACTCAGCATTTATTTTGTGGGTTCCGTTATGTGATTTATCAAATGACACAGCTTGGTGCACCCACCCACATAAATTTTTCAGCAAGCTATACCGTGCATTTGCCGTTTTACCAAAAATTACTTTTAAAAACCTCAATGCTAGCCTAAACTAGCATTGAATTTGACAACTCTGATACATATGTTAGAAATTCCATGCAAACATGAACGAAATAAATTCCCTTTTTTTTTTTTTGTAATTTTATACCTGAACTCAATAAAATATTTATCAAAGTTTGAACCTATTTTCTAAAATTTATTTGTTTCTATAACGCCCATGAATAAAATCAATATTAAAAAAAAAAGGTAATTCGATTAAGGAAAAAAAAAATTATTGATTTATGTACTTTCTACGCCTACTCATCTCTCAAACACAATTAACTTATTGAGATGTGGCTAAGTTAATTAAATATGACTTACATCCAACCCAATACCTGTACCCAAAAACTCAAGGCATCTATTCAATCAAACAACACGAGTTATTGGGTGCAACTCGTAGGTTGATATAAGTTGCATATAGCATGACCAAATTTATTGATATCCTTCAACAATCATAACAAGTATATTACATTATAATCACATAATTATTATACATGTTAATTATGGAAGAATAAATCAATGTGACGCTAAACTTTTTAACCAGTAAAAGTATATTTTCATATTAAACCTTGGTTGCTACTTGTTTAAGAAGAAAAATATCAAATTTATGAACAAATTTAAAGTCTTCTTCTCAACATAAAGTTAAAGTACAATTGATTAAAACTAAGAAAATCATAAATTATTTGGTCCGAAATTGTCTCTAAAAACTTTAACTAAATATTTTAATTTTTTTAAATAAACATCAACGGTATGAGGGAAGCTATATTAATTTAAAGAAGAATTTAGCACTCAGTCAAGGAGGGACATAATGAGCCTTACTCCTTATGCGATGTATAACGCTAATACAAAAAGGCACTAAAGCGTTATAGAAATATAAAGGAAAATGCATGATAGAACCAATATACAAAGCTTGTAGGAAACAAGAAAACCTATAACTAGTGAGACCATTATCATCGTTCAAATAATGAACTCCACTAAACCAAAATCCAGATTCTACTATTGATTGCTTGGTTATTCTTTGGTTATGTTATCTTCCTTTATAGAGTGCTTTTCTAATGAAGGTTCCTCCACACTTTTCTAATGAAGGTTCCTGCACCTTGTTAAAAAATGAGAACGACTTTTATAATGTTGTAAAGAGGTTTGACGATATTGTAAAAGTCGTTCCCATATTTTAATAAAATACCGAAACTATTACATGATAATTTCTGTCCTTCATCTGTGTATATATATGATGCTCGCATTATATAGAGATCAAATACGTCGCCACCACTCTGACTTTGTTCATGAATCAGATGTAGCTCTAGATTTATTGAAGCTTCATCCAACGATTGGCCGTGAAAACATCGACAGTCGGAGAATTGTTCTAATGACCTTGGCTAAAAAGCCTTACGCGTTTGAAAGTGGGAGTCGGCTTGGATATTTGCAATGCTTAATTTACAGATGTTGGTGTCAACAATCCTTTTCACACACGCGTAGTGATCTTCAAATGAAGAAGCCTCATTTTAATAAAATAAGGAAGGCCTGATTGGAAGATGACTCTAGCTTTGTGTGTGTGTGTGTGTATACTTTGTTGTATGATGTCGGCTAAAGAAACAAAATAAACAAATTTGCAGGCACTCCTTTGAAAAAGGAACTTGTTTCTTCCGTTCAGACCAACGATAATCAAAACGTGGATAGAGACATGGAGAATCTGACTGTCACATCAAAAAGCCACTCAAAAAAATCCACACCTTTTCGGTCTACTCAACAAATTACTACTACATTGGGTCTGTAAAACTCTTATATTATTGTGATAGATACACACAAACACAAAGTCTACTTGAATTCATGCTTCTGATTATTGAAAGGTATTTCACTTGTTTATATATGTGAAAGGTGCGATGTGCCATAAATTGTATACGATGCTCTGGAATGCCCTCATGCACCTAGATAAGTCTAGAGAGGCTGTTTTCTAAAAGTAGAGTTCTTTGAATTTAGTTTAAATCCTTTTTGTTGACTCGAGTTTAATTGCAGCCCCAAGCAACAAAGTTATACATGAACAAAAGCAAACGCATATGCAAACAGTTGAAATAGTCAGAAGTATCTGTGAAGGGGTGATTTGGACTAATTCTGAAACCAGAAATCAATTGCTTGTGGCAATGTTCACAGCTGCAAAATTGGGGGATTCTGAGTTAGTCAATGAATTTATTATGGCCGCTGGTCACGAGTGTGCTAGAATTATGAATGAAGATGGACACACCATGTTTGATCTTGCAGTTTTATGTCGTCGTGAAAAAGTTTTTAATCTCATACGGAGCGTAAATTTCACCGCCAGTTTATTTTCTAACCGCGTCAGGTTTGGCAACAACACCCTGCATTTAGCCGGAAGATTAGTACCTTCAAGTGAAGTGGCTGGAGCAGCATTGCAGATGCAGCGGGAGTTGCAATGGTTCAAGGTGTGATTGCTCATCTGACTATGGTCATATAAAATATTCAGAAAAGAAAAGGTTAACATACTTTTTATGATTAATAGCCACAATTTGATTTTTGTTCCACAACAGGATAAATAAATAATGATATTTAGATGGGAAAATTTGATAGAACACTGACAAAAATAAGGTAATAGCTGTGAACTTAATTGCTGAATTCAAAACTTAGGCATAATAACGACACCGTTTAGTCTGCTTATGAGCTTAAGTTGCCACGAGCAAGTCATGTGATGTATTAATTCTTATCGAAACGACAAAAGTGGAGAAGTTTTTATCAAGAATTATAAGGGAGCATGTGACAAAGCATGTGAAGGGGAATCAAATTAGTTATAAGGTGCTACACATGTGGCTAAATCTGGTGCAATCTAGATTTGCAGAACAGCTAACAAATAAACTGATTTGTTAGTTTGTTTTTAGGGATTTTTGAGAAGCCTTCAGGAGTGAAGTGAGAGAGAAAGAAAGAGTTATCTTTCTTTGAATCACTTTGAATCATCAATAAAGACTCATTCTGGTGGCTTCCCCGTGGATGTAGATTGTGCTTCTATGCACAATTGAACCACGTAAATCATTCTCTGTTTTGAGTGTGTTTGTTTCCTTTTCTTTTCTGCTGAGTCTTTACTTTCGATCACTGTTATTCTCTTACAAGGGTATTGTTAATCATTGATTGCTAAATTGCTTCAAGAGCATCTTGTTTGGTCTTGGCTGTGATCTTGGGCAGAAATTGAGTTGCTAAGAAATTCTTTGTGCATTCAATTCTCTACAATAAGAGTGGCGCTGTTTTAGTCACTTGGCGCTGTTTTAGTCACTTAATTGAAAAACTAAATAAATTAGCAGCCGTTTTGAACTTGAATCTATCGACTCTCTATCTCCCTAGCATTTTCAGGTTATATACAAGCATGAAAATGAATATAAAATCCTTCAGAATGATAATTTATGAGGAAATTCTTCTGCAAATGCCTTGTATTACTACTTTTCCATTAAATAGATTCAGCATTTTTACCCCTTAAAAGTCTACCTTGAAAGTATTGAAGAAATCGTACTAAAGCTGTGTTTGTTTGACTAGAAAATAAGCAAGAAAGTGAAAGAAAATGAAGAGTGAAAGAAAATGAAGACACTGTTTTTATTAGAATTATCTCAAGAAGAATCTAATTACATGCTCACGTACTCTATTTATATACATATCAGTACATATAGAAATCTATTACTAGATCTATCTAGAAGTTTCATACACACACTCACAATGGCTAACGACTTACTGACATTGTTATAACTAACTTGCCACGTCACCATTGTTAACAAACTTGTGCCACATCACCTCAATTGATTTACTAAATTACTAACCAAGCTGCTGAGTTTATTATACTCAGCTAATTATCATGCTCTGAATTATCATCATCACCATATATTCTAACGTCCCCCCTCAAGCTAAATGGTGCTAGAAGAACATTTAGCTTGCTTCTGAGATAATGAAATTGACCATAGGCAAGAGCCTTTGTGAGTATGTCAGCTGTTTGATTATTACTGGGAACAAAACGAATATTGAGTTGTTTGGCTGAAACCTTCTCCCTTACAAAATGAACATCAAGCTCAACATGTTTAGTTTTGGCATGATACATTGGATTGTTGGCCAAAGCAATAGCACTCTGATTATCACACCAAATGACAGGCATAGTGGATGGTTGGAAATGCAATTATGATAAGAGGGTTTGTATGCACATGACCTCTGTTGTAGCTGAAGCTAATGCCCTATACTCTGACTTAATCCTGGATTTAGAAACAACATGTTGCTTTTTAGATGACCACGACACCAGATTTGGACCCAAAAACACAGCATAGCCAGCAACTGATTTCCTGTCATCTCTATCACAGGCCCAATCAGCATCTGTACAGCAACTAATTTCCACATCACCATGTTGATAAAATTCCAAACCAAAATGAATGGAACCTTTAAGGTGTCGTAACAATCTCTTACAAGCCTGCCAATGTTCAGCAGAAGAATTAGAAATAAATTGACTCAGTTTGTTGACAGAAAAGGCAATCTCTGGTCTTGTTAGAGTGACATACTGCAAAGCTCCAATAACACTCCTATATTGAGAGATATTATCAATTGCTGGTCCTGAGTTTCTTGTAAGATGATGAGAAGCAGTCGTAGGTGTTGGATATGGACTGCACTTATCCATATGATGCTTGGCTAATAAGTCAGCTATATATTTAGCTTGAGACAGATGAATACCCTGTTCAGTTTTGGTCACTTGAATGCCCAGAAAGTAATGAAGTTCACCTAAATCTTTGAGAGCAAACGTATGACGCATATATGAGATTACTTGATTCACCAGAGATGGACTTGAACCAGTAATAATGCTATCATCAACAAAAACCAGAACTAGGAGAAGATAATTATCATGCCACTGATAAAAGAGAGAAGAATCTGACTTACGGTTGATAAAATGCCACTGCTAAACCATAGCTGACTTGAATCTATCAAACCAAGCTCAAGGAGCTTGTTTGAGACCATAAAGAGCCTTACTTAATTTGCAAATATGATTAGGTTTCTAGGAATCAACAAAACCCTCAAGTTGAGACATATAGACATCTTCCTCAAGAAAACCATTCAAAAAGGCATTATTAACATCAACTTGTTTAATGACCCATTTCTGCATAATAGCCAGGCTAAGCACTACCTTAACAGTTAAAGCCTTAACTACAGGACTATATGTCTCATTAATCCACTCCCTGAGTTTGAGAAAAAACCCTTAGCAACTAGCCTTGCCTTATATTTGGAAATAGATCCATATGAGTTATATTTAATTATGAAAACCCATTTGTTACTATAACCTTGATAGGTGTAAATGGTTTAACCAGAATCCAGGTGTTATTATTCTGTAATGAGATAAATTCTTCTTTCATGGCTTGAAACCACTTTGGATCTGCTAAAGCTTGAGCTACAAAAGTTGGTTTAGTTGGAGTACTAAGCAAGGTAGCAAGATAAGTCTGAAGCTTGAATATACCAACCTTAGATCTAGTGATCATTGGATGACCAGCTGGTGGAGGTGGAGGTAGAGGTGGAGGTGGAGGTGGAGGAAGAATATGAGAGGGAGATTCTGATGAATTAATATGTGTAGTGGAAGGACTATGATGTGTGGATAAAAAATCAGTTTGTGTATTATATGAAGAAGATGGTATGGACTGCGTGAATTGAGAACTAGGAAGGGTAGAGGAAATGGATGCCTGAAAAAAGAAGGGAGCTGAAGAGTCACCTGCTACAGAAGGTGCTGAGAAAGGTTGTATCAATGATTGTGAATTAGCAACACTTGACTGAGAGGAAGCATTTGTGTTGGACTGAGATGATGAAGGAGAACAATTAGAACGAGAGGACTGGACAGAAGAAAAATCTATACTAGGCTCATAGGGAAAAGACTGCTCATAAAAAATTACATGATTTGAAATATATACTCTTCCTGAGGAATGTAGACATTGATAGCCTTTATAGTGAGTACTGTAACCAATGAAAACACATCGACCAATTCTGAACTCAAGCTTATGTCTGTTATAGGGTTTAAGACAAGGAAAATAAGAATAACCAAAAACTCTTAGATGACCATAGTTAGGATGCTGATTAAACAGTTTGAAACAATGTGTTTGATTGTTTAAAACAGGAGTAGGAAGTTTACTTATGAGATATACTTCTGTATGGAATGCATTCCACTAGAAAATTAAGGAAAGTTTTGCTTGAGCAAGTAAGGTAAGTCCAATATCAACAATCTGTCTATGCTTTCTTTTGATTTTGCCATTTTGATGATGAATATAAGGGCAATGGTGTCTGAAATGGATACCAAAAGAGAGAAACAAAGAAGAGAATGATCTGAATTCACCCCTCAATCAATTTGAACTTTTTTTATTTGTTTATTGAGGTGTTTCTCTATAAAGGTTTTAAAAGTGGTAAACACAGAAAAGGCATCAAATTTTGCAGTAAGGGGAAATATCCAAGTGAATATGCTATAGTCATCTAAAATGGACAAATAATAGATGTAACCCTGAGTAGAAGTGGTAGAAGATGGTCCCCAGAGATCAGCATATAAAAGCTGTAAAGGTTCTGTAGTTTTAGTATGAACAAAATTAAAATGTTGAAGACGATTTTTGCCAAACTGACAAGCATTACAGAAACTAAGCTTAGAAACTTTATTAATATCAGTAGATGGACTACATGACTTGAGAACATATTTAAGAGCATGCATAGCTGGATGTCCAAGCCTTTTATGTCCAAGCCTTTTATCAAAACACAATGACTCACAAGAACCAGATAAACGAGCAAAAAGAGACATTGGTTTAGGGAAAGCTGAGTAAGACAGAAGAGTGGATGAAGAGGATGGAGTTGAGACAAATGTTGCTTGAACTTGATACAAGCCTTTTTGAGCAATTCCTTTAAGCAAGATGTTCCCTGTTTTCTTGGCCTTAATGTAACAGACATTTACAAGAAATTCAACAAATACATCATGATCAGTGAGTAGTTTTGAGACACTTAATAGGTTTTTAGTAATATGAAGTACAAGAAGAACATTATGTAACAGAATAGGAGCATGAGTTGAAGTAGCAAGCTTAGCAGATCCAGTATGAGTAATTTTCAAGCCACTACCATCACCAACAAGTAATTGTTCACAGCCATAGTATGATTTCAAATGAAGAAGAATACCTGGGTTGTTGGTAACATGTGTATAGGCTCCACTGTCAATGTACTAAGAAAGATCTTCTACTGCCTCAGGTGAAGGAAGTGTAGAAGGTGTTGGTGGGAAAGATTTGGTAACAGTATAAAATGCACCATTTTAATGCATTCCATTGTAACAATTGTAAGCTGCTGGATTAATAGTTGAAGAACTAGCACTAGGATAATGATAACCAGGAGTTTGAATAGAATTGAAGTAAGGATAAACCATATTGCCTTGGTAACTATAGCCTCTAAGATTATACTGTCCATTAAACCCTCTAACAGCACCAGAAAAAGGTCAAGGAACAAATCCCCTGCCATAACTATTATGAGGCCTAAAACTTCCTCTACCATCTCTGCCAAACTATCTTTGAGGTACAAATGCAGGATTAAACCTGTTTTTGCATTTGCTTGCTCCATGTCTAGGAATCAAGCTAATTTGACAAATGATAGAATCAAAGTTACCACTAACGCCATTATTTTGTGCTGAATTAGACACATCTCCATAGAATGAATCTTGATTTCGATTGTTTTTTTTATTACCAAAACCAGACTTAGAAAAACCTTGACTTTTCTGAGCAAAATTTGCAGCTAAATTGTGCATAACATCAGAACTGAGTTTGCCTTTCTTCTGTTCAAGCCTCATTTCATGATTTGATAATAAAGCATAAAGATCATCCATATTCATATTGTCTCCTCTAGCCAGTAGACTTGTAACAAGTGACTCATACTCTTGTGATTCTATTCCAGTCAGAATATAGGTAACAAGATCAGCTTGTTCCACAGGTTTACCAGCAATAGCAAGTGTATCAACTAATCTTTTCATCTTAGCAAAATATGCACTCATTGTCATTGATCATTTCTTAGCAATTTGTAATTGCATTTTAATAAGCATAATTCGAGCTTGAGTTTGAGAAACAAACATACGTGTCAAACAATTCCATTGCTCCTATGATGATACACAATGAATCATAGAGGAAAACAAATTCTCTTGTATTGATGACATCATCCAGCTGAGAAACAGCTGATTTGTTCTGATCCAAGCAGAGAAGGCAAGATTATCAACTTTTGTTTCAGATCCATTGATTGAGGAGCTTGCAACATTTGAGGCTTGAACAAGATACTGATCTGGACACATGCTTTCACCAGTAATAAATCCTTCCAAGCCATTCCCTTTGATTGAAGTAAGAACTTGAGTTCTCCAAATGATAAAATTGTTTTGATCAAGCTTTATTGGTATTACAAAATTATAAGAGGTGTTGTTTTGATTAAAAGCATTATGAGGCTCTGATACCATATTGAAGAAATCGTAGTGAAGCTGTGTTTGTTTGACTAGAAAATAAGCAAGAAAGTGAGAGAAAATGAAGACACTGTTTTTATTAGAATTATCTCAAGAAGAATCTAATTACATGCTCACGTACTCTATTTATATACAGATCAGTACATATAGAAATCTGTTACTAGATCTATCCAGAAGTTTCATACACACACTCACAATGGTTAACGACTTACTGACATTGTTATAACTAACTTGCCACGTCACCATTGTTAACAAACTTGTGGCACGTCACCTCAATTGATTTACTGAGTTACTAACCAAGCTGCTGAGTTTATTATACTCAGCTAATTATCATGCTCTGAATTATCATCATCACCATATATTCTAAGAGAAAGCAACTTGTAGTCCTCGGATTTATGACATTTAATTTTCTGCAGACGGCAGAAAATCTTGTCAGGACTGTAGAAAAACTTGTCCATCCATCTTTTCGACAAGCTGAAAATATACTCAGCCATACTCCTAGAGAGGTCTTTACCAAAGAACACAAGGAATTAGTCAAAGAAGGGGAAAAATGGATGAAGGAAACAGCTTCATCTTGCTCAGTTGTAGCTGCAACGTAGGGTTTACAGCAGCTTTCACTGTACCTGGTGGCAGTGACAGCAGAGGAATACTGAATTTCTTACATGAACCATCTTTCCTGATTTTTGCCATTTCAGATATGCTTGCACTCTTCTCTTACATTACTTCAGTTCTGATGTTCTTGGGCATCCTCACTTCACGCTACGCAGAAGAAGATTTTCGTGTGTCGTTACCAAGGAAGTTAATTATTGGCCTCATCACCTTATTCTCTTCTATTGCAAGCATGATGGTAGCCTTTGGTGCGACCGTTCACATGTCTCTTTCTCATAAATGGAATTTGGTATTTATTCCAATTGCCCTTGTTGGATGTGTGCCTGTCACCTTATTTGCATTCTTGCAGTTTCCTCTTTTGCTTGATATGTACTCATCCACTTATGGCGGCAGCAAAATTAAATAGCCGTCAGAGAGTTATAAAAGCTGATTAAATGGGAGTATTGTCCCACTGTTCAACTAACCCATTTCATTTTTCATGGTGTTTTTTCTATAGCACTTGTTGAGTGTTTAGAACTATGTACTTGAATTTGGTTGATAATTGAACAGCCATTGTGAAGCTAGTTTCGATTGAGGAACTGAACCTGACAAAAGTTCTTTTATGTGCTTTGATCTCGTTTAGATTCTTCTTGAGTCTGTTTCCTTCAAAAAATTAAAATTAAATAACCCTCCTCTCTTAAAAAAGTTAAATGGAAACAATTTCATATTCTTCAAATCCGACCACAACCCATGTGCGAGGATGCTCCATCTTCTCATGTTCACATAAAAAAACACTCACACGAGTTAGAGGTACCGTCTCAGCATATTGAGGTGTTGCGCCTAATTAGTAGAATCTTACCGTTTGGGTAGATCAAATATTAATCTTCACTAAAAATATATATTTTACAAATTCTACTCAAATGATAGATTTTTACTGGTTGGATGCACCACATTATGTACTCATACTGAGGTGGTGCAGCCGATTATTTGAATTTTTCTCCTTGATATATATAAGTGGAGTTCATCATGTATAATTCTAAATTTTATTAACATTTTAAGAATAAAGAATATAATAGTATAAATTTTTTTTTTTTTTAAATTTCTATATATTTCTCTTCCAAAGTAGGACGATAGGAGGAAAATTTGTCAGCTGACCATTTCCATCTCAGAAGATGTGAGTAAAACGAGCCTCCGTTTACTCTATTGAGAGTAAACAGTTTTTTATAACGATTAAGCGGCAGCCAATTAATTACCACAACGATGGGAGGACGACAATAAGACACTTGGACAAAGCATGGAGATTGCAAGCATAGATGAGATCAGCCAACCTCTATTTTATTAAAATAATTATTGAATTATATTTGGGTTGATTAATTTCTTTGTACGAATGCTGTACGTATATTTATTACTTTCAATAATTAGGGTCTAATTGCAAAAAGAATGAGGTGCTTTGAAACAAATAATAACAAAGTTAGTACCAGGTGTACTTGATTATATTAATAATATACAGTTACATTGTGCTTTGATAATTCTAGTAGACAGCTTATTTTAAATAATGTGTGTAATTGCTTGGACACCCGGGCTAAGAAATATCTTTGAAACACGAAAATTTTTTAAAATAGTTCTTATAAATCATAATAAAATAAGCCAATTTGTTTTTTTATTTTGGTCCTTTACATAATTTTTATTATCTCAATAAATTTACTAATGCTTATATCAGTCCCAAAAATTTCATGCATATTTAAAAAATTCATATTAGTCTCAATTAAAAATATGCATTGAAACAATAATCTTTAGTTTAGTCTGATGTTAAAAACAACTTTCTAACTAGTCCACTAAATTATTATTTGCTAATATAACCTCGGTCGTTATTGAATGATATATCAAATATTCAAAATTTCAAATACCAGTTTAATTAAAATACACAGTATATACGACACTACACATCAATATATTCATTATTTGCATTCACTCTTTTTTTTTTTTTTAATGTCATGAGGAGCTAAATAAGTCACAGTGAGAAAACACTAAATGTTGCATATAGGACCGGCAATTCCGACCCAGAAATCATTGAAAATTTGATATACGTGAAGGCAAACATATATTCATACATTCATGTGGTTAACAAAAAAATTTTGCTTCTCCCTTTGGTTCAGTTCCTCCTTCGACCAATAACCATAGGCCAAAAACACTGAAGAGAAGTGTGCTAACCGAGGATAAAATAAATTGATTCTTTCAAAATTGAGAATGAAAATGAAAATTATTTGTGGGTTCTTTGTTTGTTGAATGGGAACAGATATGAGAATTGGAATTAAATCAACCCTAGATTGATTAAAAATACAATTAATTCAAGCATAAACTTAAAATTATCAAAACTAGAAAGAGAGCAGTAATATATATATATATATCATTAAATTAAAGAAAANATTTTATTAACATTTTAAGAATAAAGAATATAATAGTATAAATTTTTTTTTTTTTAAATTTCTATATATTTCTCTTCCAAAGTAGGACGATAGGAGGAAAATTTGTCAGCTGACCATTTCCATCTCAGAAGATGTGAGTAAAACGAGCCTCCGTTTACTCTATTGAGAGTAAACAGTTTTTATAACGATTAAGCGGCAGCCAATTAATTACCACAACGATGGGAGGACGACAATAAGACACTTGGACAAAGCATGGAGATTGCAAGCATAGATGAGATCAGCCAACCTCTATTTTATTAAAATAATTATTGAATTATATTTGGGTTGATTAATTTCTTTGTACGAATGCTGTACGTATATTTATTACTTTCAATAATTAGGGTCTAATTGCAAAAAAGAATGAGGTGCTTTGAAACAAATAATAACAAAGTTAGTACCAGGTGTACTTGATTATATTAATAATATACAGTTACATTGTGCTTTGATAATTCTAGTAGACAGCTTATTTTAAATAATGTGTGTAATTGCTTGGACACCCGGGCTAAGAAATATCTTTGAAACACGAAAATTTTTTAAAATAGTTCTTATAAATCATAATAAAATAAGCCAATTTGTTTTTTTATTTTGGTCCTTTACATAATTTTTATTATCTCAATAAATTTACTAATGCTTATATCAGTCCCAAAAATTTCATGCATATTTAAAAAATTCATATTAGTCTCAATTAAAAATATGCATTGAAACAATAATCTTTAGTTTAGTCTGATGTTAAAAACAACTTTCTAACTAGTCCACTAAATTATTATTTGCTAATATAACCTCGGTCGTTATTGAATGATATATCAAATATTCAAAATTTCAAATACCAGTTTAATTAAAATACACAGTATATACGACACTACACATCAATATATTCATTATTTGCATTCACTCTTTTTTTTTTTTTAATGTCATGAGGAGCTAAATAAGTCACAGTGAGAAAACACTAAATGTTGCATATAGGACCGGCAATTCCGACCCAGAAATCATTGAAAATTTGATATACGTGAAGGCAAACATATATTCATACATTCATGTGGTTAACAAAAAAATTTTGCTTCTCCCTTTGGTTCAGTTCCTCCTTCGACCAATAACCATAGGCCAAAAACACTGAAGAGAAGTGTGCTAACCGAGGATAAAATAAATTGATTCTTTCAAAATTGAGAATGAAAATGAAAATTATTTGTGGGTTCTTTGTTTGTTGAATGGGAACAGATATGAGAATTGGAATTAAATCAACCCTAGATTGATTAAAAATACAATTAATTCAAGCATAACCTTAAAATTATCAAAACTAGAAAGAGAGCAGTAATATATATATATATATATCATTAAAATTAAAGAAAAAAATACCTGAAATTCGAGAAGCAAATGAAGCTGAAGCAAGCTGAAATTCTTCGTGTGTTATTCTTCGAGAGAGAATGGAGATGAAATTCGACACTGAGTGATTGATAAAAAATGAGAAGTGATTATTGAAAAGAAAGTAACGGGAATGAGTTTGAATTTTCTTAAAAGAAATTAATCTGTTCTAAGAATGAAAAGAAAAGCGGTCTAGTGAATTTTTTTGTTTTTTTTTTTCCTTAAGTCAATAAAAGGAAAAGGTAAATGGTAATTATTCAATAAATATATAATATATTTGTCACTTATTCCAAAAAACGTCATAAGTATTTGCCGTTTAAATAAATTGTCATTTATATTCACAATTACTCATTTTTTCACAAAATGTCATATATATTTGATATTTTTTAAAAATTATCAAATAAATTAAAAAAATCAAATATTCTGTTTTTTCTTGTAGTGAAAATAAGGTATAACTTAATATCCAAAATATAGAGAGACAGTAGTAGACACTAGCTAGCAATCGTTGGCTTTAAAACATTTATTAGTTCAAAGTGGCCATTCGATCCAACCGCTGTGGTGGTCACATGGTTTCATGCTTTTCAAAATTGTTCATAATATTAATTAATTTTCAAGAAAAATTTGCAATAATTGTGAATGCAGGGAGAAAGATGGTTTACACTTTACACTATCAAATATTTAATAACATTATATATATAGAAATGTTTTAATTTAGAATTTTAAAGTATAGGAAAGTCCAGAAAAACGCATAAATTGTGCAGTTTAAGTAATTTAAGTTTTAAATTTTTAAAATTCTGTGGTTTTAAAACTTTCCCGAACTTTTTCTACACTTTAAGATTCCGGACCAGAAAACTACTATTATATATATAATCATTCTCAGGTACGAATGTCCATTTTTTTTTTAATGCGGACACACTTTTAAACCGTGTGGTTTAAGAGAGGTAAAAACTAACTCTCTTAAACCACGCGATTTAAAAGTGTGTTCGCATGAAAAAAAAAGTATATTTATATATATATATATATATATAATATATATATATATATATATATATATATATATATATATTAGTTTCAATCTGGTTTTAAAATCTTGGACTTTATTAAAATTGGGGAAAGTTATTAAGCCGTGCAGTTTAATAGCATTATGCAATTATACTATTAAACTGCATGGTTAAGAGTTTTATCAGATTTTAACAAAATTTAGGATCTTAGACTGAAATATATATGAAATATAATTTTCAATATATTAAAATATGTACTTTTTATATTTTAATAATATTCTCATTTTAACAAAGAAAAATATCCCACCTCAAAGCCCTCTTTCAATGAAGTACTTGTAGGAAAAAATTAACTGCACATTAATTCAAGCAAAATTTAACTTATAAACAAAATAATATTGTTCTAAGTTGTAACTTTCGACCCTAGGATAGACAGTTCCCTTTTTTCTACCTCTCAAATTTTGCACCAATTCTTTGATCATACATGGCACGTCTTTAGCGTTTATTTGACACTACACATCAATATATTCATTGTTTGCATTGATTCTCTTTTTTTTTTTCTCTTTCCCTTCAAATGTCATGACATGAGCTCAATAAGTCACAATGAGAGAACACTAACTCTTGCATGACCGGCAATTGCGGCCAAGAAATGATTGAAAAATTGAAATAGGTGGAGGCTAGCATATATTCATGTGGTTTTATTTATTTATTTATTTATTCAGATGAATAGTTGTTTCTTGTTGGCCGAGATGGTTGGGCTATACATACTTCATATAATTGATTCTGTCCACCTTTTGACAAAAGCAATAAATAAACGAAAAGTTACAGAATTGGGAAAATTAAATTGGGCTGACAGGGGTACTCCCCTGTTGTTGGGAGCTTTGCTGCAGCACATGCCGATAAGGTTCACTTCACCTTTGATCCACTTCTTAAATGTTCTTTTGGTGAATCCATTAGTGCAGTAGCCGGTTGTTTCTTCTTCTGACTTGCAGTTGGACTGGTAGGAGGGGTTCCAACAGCTTCTGTGGCTTTAGGTAGAATTGTCTTTGTTTTCTTATGTTCTGGTTCTTCTGGTGCTTGCATTGCGGTAGCAACTCCAGAAGGTTGTACCCCTTTTCGTTTGCTGGAAGCCCCGGGAACTAAGATTGGGGACTTTGTTGGGGTGTGCTGTGTGGCAGCTTGTGCAGGTGTTGTTGCTACCGGTTCCTCAGTAGCTATACTTGCAATAAGGTCTCTCAGGCTACTTCTTGCTTCTTCTGTCTTTGCAGCTCTGTTGATAGCTTCCTCAATGGCTGCATCTACGTCCTCTTCCCATTCTGACTCGGACTCTTCTTTAACCAGAATTTTCTCTTTTCTTTTGCTCATGGGAGTTACACTTGGAGTTTCCTCCTCATTTTCCTCCTCGTCGTCCTGCTCTCTATCTTCTGACTCCTCTGCTGCTTCAGCATCTTCAGTTTCCCCCTGCTCTGGCAACTGTTCTTCCTCAGACTCCCCTTCAGCCTCTACATCTTCACTCCCTTCCTCTGCAACAGCTTCCTCAACTCCTCCATAATTAAATTACTGCAGCAATGACTCAGGAAAATCTGCATCTTTGCTTTTCATGTATAGGGCAAATTGATGCTTTTATACTTCAAGATGCCATAGGTAAGTACAAAATTTCTAATTTTCTTCTATTTGTGCATGGACACATGCCTTTACAGCTTCACTGAGTTCTTGAAGCATATTCTCGATCCCTGTAGTTTGTGTTGTCTTAGCTGTAGTAGGGCGTTCTGGGATTGCTGTAGCTGTAGATTCTTCAATAATCCTCTCAATTGTCCTCACTATAATGGCCCTTCATTCTTCACTCGTTCATCACTTGCCTCAAATTTCACTCTCGAGGCCTTACAAATTCCCATGATAAGAGAAGGGAATAACAATGCAGCAGATTTTTACTTTTTCATTGCACACTCTCTAATTTCTTGCTCAATAATCTTTCCCACGTCAATATTTAAACCCTTGACTATGGTATAGAGAAGTATAAGTCTATCTTGAGAAGTAGTGGTGGTGTGGGTGGTTGGCATCAATCTAGATTTTAAGAACTTGACCCAAACCTTAGCAATCAATTTCAAATCTGTCCTATTAACCACTCGGCCCTCTTCATTCATCCATTCACTACTAACTACTGTCAATGTTTTGAATACTTCTCCCCATTTTTTAACAGCCAAGTTCTTAGCAAATTTTGTATGTTCACACTCAATAGCAGCAGATAAATCATAGAAGGCATTAATGACTTTAGAGCCTAAGGGAACTTGAACTTGCCTTACTATGCTGCTGCATTGCTCTTGCTACAACATGTTGGAGTAGAACTCTTTAACGATTGGGAGGACTGAGTCTTGAGGGTGAGAGCAAAACTTGACCCATCCTCTTCGTACTGCAACAGTATAGATGTTGTTCATTACTTCCGTTGGCTGCTTTGAAAATATAAAGCCATTTTCTTCCAAAAGTCTTTGCAGCTCAATGACCTCTTCGAATTTGTCCTCGACTCTATAGCTATGGAAACGCGTAGGGTCCTTTAATCGAACAGCACGTGTTTTGAGTTTCACCATTGTTGTAGCAATTCAGAGTGAGTTTTGTTGTGCTGCAAAAAGAAACGAATAAAAACATGAAAAAGGCTTGTAATTGTGTCAAGGATTATAGAGGAGAGGATAATTTGAAAGTGAAATAATTAATGAAGGTAAATCCTTAATTTATAGCAAAGAGGAAAGTGGCGAGAAAGAGGTAATTAAAAAGATAAACAAGGAAAGAATTTTGAATTTTAAAAACAATTTTCAATGGAAAAGGAAAAGATTTATATCGCGTCCAAGGATTGTAGATTCATCTTTGACATAAATACTGATCTACTAGTGTCAGCGTGTCAGCCTCCAACGGCAAAAATCCAGCGCTGTCAATGCAACGGTAAAAATCATTGCTGTAGCAACTAATCTGATGCTGCAGCAGTATACTGTAGCAACTCATTTATGCTTTTTGGCCTTTTTTTTTTTTTTTTACTTGCTGCATTGTAAAACAAAGGGAAATAAAAGAAAGTAAAGAAATTAGAGGCACACTTGAAATAACGAGACAAATTAAACACGTTTCAAAACTAAATTTAGTGTTTGGAAATTGAAACAACTTCCCTTATTAGGTTGCCTACCAATTAGCGCTTGATTTTAGGTTCTTTAGCCTGACCATCCTTAATTGTTCAAGTTGGATCCTTGAGGAATAAATCCTCCCTTGGATTTTTCACAACTGTTCCCATATAGTGCTTCACTCTCTGCCTGTTGACTTTGAATTCGTGTCTTGTTATTTCATCTTGAAGTTCCACAGCCCATGAGGGTAAACTTCTATGAGTTTGAATGGTCCTGACCATCTAGACTTAAGCTTTCCAAGAAAAAGTTTCAATTTAGAATTATAGAGTAGCACTTGTTGGCTTGGAATTAGTTCCCTTTGCTGGATTTGTTTGTCATGCCATTGCTTAGTTTTCTCCTTGTAGATTCGTGCATTTTTATAAGAGAACAATCGTAACTCTTCTAGTTCATAAAGTTGTAATTTCCTCTGTTCTATTGCAGCATTCATATCCATGTTCAGTTGTTTAACTGCCCAATATGCTTTGTGCTCCAACTCCAACCGCAAATGACATGCTTTGCCACAAACAATTCTATATGGAGATATGCCAAATGGGGTTTTGTATGCTGTTCGGTATGCCCATAAGGAGTCATTCAATCTAAGATACCAATCATTTCTATTGAAATTCACCACTTTCTCCAAAATTTTCTTTATCTCTCTGTTGGATACTTCTGTCTGACCACTTATTTGTGGATGATATGCTGTAGCAATTTTATGCTTGATCACATACTTAGCCAATGCTATCGCAAACATCATGTTGCAAAAAAGAGTCCCTTCATCACTAACAATGGCCATTGGGATGCCAAATCTTAAGAAAATGTTCTTTTGAAGAAACTTCACCACTACTTTACCATCATTTGTTGGCAATGCTGCAACTTCTGCCCACTTGGATACATAGCCCACAGCCACCAAGATGCATAAATTGCCAAAAGAGGGTGCAAATGGTCCTATAAAGTCTATTCCCCATACATAAAAAAGTTCAACCTCCAAGATGTTAGTTAATGGCATTTCATGCTTTTGAGAGATGTTTCCCATTCTTTGACACCTGTCACCGCATTTAACAAACTTATGAGCATATTTAAAAATAGAGGGCCAGTAATAACCTGATTGGAAAAATTTTGCTGTTGTTCTATGTCCTCCAAGGTATCCACCATATATTACAACATGATAGAACTGGAGAATGTTTGAAATTTCTTCATTAGGAACACTCTTCTGATCACATGATCTGAACACATCTTATACAGGTAGGGATCATCCCACTGATAGGTTCTAAAATCATGGAGAAATATCTTTTTTTATTGGTAGCTCAAATCAAGTGGTAATAATCCACTCACCAAGTAATTAACAAAATCTGCATACCATGAAAATCTCAATTGCTGCAACATCTGTGCATGCTGTAGCATTAACAGTTGCTCATCAGAAAATGTTTTTGTGATGGCCTGCTTGGTTAGAGTGCTTGCATGGCTTTTAGCCTTGAGAGATGATCTGCCACTTGATTCTTAGTGCTTTTTTTGTCTTTGATCTCTAGGTCAAACTCTTGTAGTAAAAGAATCCAGCTAATCAATCTTGGTTTGGCATCTTTCTTTGAAATCAAATATTTTATGGCTGAGTGGTCTGTGTAAATAGTTACTTTGGTGCCAACCAAATAAGCTCTGAATTTATCAAATGCAAAAACAACTGCCAGTAACTCCTTTTTAGTGGTAGTGTAGTTGAGTTATGCATCAACTAAGGTCTTGTTAACGTAATAAATGCAGTGAAAAATCTTGCATTTTCTCTGCCCTAGCACTACTCCAACAGAGTGGTCATTAGTGTCACACATCAGTTCAAAAGGCATACTCCAATCGAATGCTACAACAACTGATACTGTCACAAGAGCTCTTTTTAACTCAACAAAGGCCTTTAAACAATTCTCATCAAAATTGAAGGGCTATCCTATTCAAGCAACATGCATAATGGTTTGGATATTTTAGGAAAATCCTTAATAAATCTTTTATAGAACCCAGCATGTCCTAAGAAACTCCTGATGCTCTTGATTGAAGTAAGTGGTGGAAGTTTATCAATTACCTCGATTTTTGCCTTATCCACCTCTATTCCCTTTTTAGAGACCCTATGTCCTAGGACTATCCCTTCTTGTACTATGAAATGACAGTTTTCCCAATTTAATACTAAATTTGTTTCTTCACATCTTTTAAGCATATTTTCTAGATTATGCAAGCAGTCATTATATGATTCCCCAAACCCTAAAAAATTATTTATAAATACCCCAAGTGTTTGCTCAACCATATTTGAAAAAATAGACATCATACACCTCTGGAAGGTTGTTGGAGCATTACACAAGCCAAATGACATCCTTCTGAAGGCAAAGGTTCCATAAGGACACGTAAATGTTGTCTTCTCCTGATCCTCTCAATCTGGTTGTGGCCCGAGTATTCGTTCAAGAAACAGTAGTACTCTTTTCCAATAAGTCTGTCTAGCATCTGATCTATGAAAGGCAATAGAAAGTGATCATTCCTTGTAGCTTTGTTTCACTTTCTGTAATCCATGTAGACTCTCTATTCAGTTACTGTCTTTGTAGGAATGAGCTTATTTTTTTCGTTTGCTACAACTGTCTCTCCACCTTTCTTTAGGACACATTGTACTGGACTTACCCATGAGCTATCTGATATTGCGTAAATGATTCCAGCATCAAGCCACTTGATGATCTTCTTCTTCACAACTTCCTTTATGATGAGATTTAATCTTCTTTGTTGTTCGATAAAGTTGCGGTAGCAACCCTCCAACATAATCTCATGCATGCATATAGATGGGTTGATTCCTTTAATATCTACCATGGTCCATCCGATGGCCTTTTTGTATCTTCCCAATACATCTACCAAGCTCTTTTCTTGTTTTGCATTCCAAGAAATGATTATAGGAAGTGTGTTATTGTCACCAAGATAAATATATTTCAAATGTGAAGGTAAAAGTTTTAATTCTAAAACAGGAGGTGACTCAACAGAGGGAACAAAAAGTTTTACTTCCCTGTTTGAGAGATTTAGAGATTCGAAGTGCTTGTCTGTTCTCACGGGTTGCTTCTCTCCTAACCATGTTATGTCAGTTGCTTCAAGATCTTCATCCTGAAGTTCTTCGAATGTTACAGCTTTAATTCCTTCCTTACTGTAGCAACTATTTAATCTCTCTACTACAATAAAATCCACAACACTAATAAAATTACAGTCTTTAATACCATCAGAACTCTTCATGGCATCTAGCACATTGAATGTAGTATGCTGATCATTAACCTGCATAGTCAATTTTCCTTTTTGCACGTCAATTAGAGTCCTTCCCTTAGCTAAGAAGGGTCTACCTAAGATGATTGGCACTCTTTATCTACCTCAAAATCCAATACTATGAAATCTACTGAAAAAATAAACTTATCCATCGTCACTAGTGCATCTTTAATCTTGCCTTCTAGATAGGCATGAGATTGGTCAGCATGTTGTAAAGTGAATGTTGTTGGTCTAACTTTCCCAACTCTCAATTGCTTGAACACTGATAAAGGCATGAGATTGATGCTAACTCCCAAATCACAGAGTGCCTTGCCACTGTATTTAGTTCGTATAAAACATGGGATTGTAAAACTTCCTGGATTTTTTAACTTTTGAGGGATCTTGTTCTGAAGCATGTGGCTGCATTCTTGTGTAAGAGCAACTGTTTCAGACTCTCCAAGCCTTCTTTTCTTTGCCAAGATATCCTTAAAGAACTTCACATAATTTGGTATTTGTTCTAAAGCTTCCACAAAAGGAATGTTGATAGGTAGCTGCTTCAATACTTCTAAGAATTTGCTGAATTGCTTGTCTTGCTTTTGTTTTTGGAATATTTGAGAAAAAGGTGATGACTGCCTAAACTGCTGTGCTATAGTTGGTTGCACAGACTACTTCTCTTTTTCCATGTTCTGGGCTGATGTAGTTGGTGCTGCAACATCTTATCTAACAGGTGCTAGATTATCATTTTCTATAGATGTTGTAGCTTGGCTGTTTACACTAGTGTGTTGGAAAGTGGGCTGTTGTGGTTCCTCTTCAACTTGAGTTTCTTCTTGGGTTGAAATGAGTTTAACTCTTCTTTGTGGTACACCAACTGGAATATAGATATCCTTTCCAAATCTTAAATTAATTACTTTGCAATGTTCTTTTCCTTCCCTTCTTGGGTCCTCTGTGTTGCTGGGGTAAACTGTCCCGAGGTCTGTTGCTTAATGTTGTAACAAGCTGTCCAATATGATTTTTCAAGTTTCTTAAGGATACAGACTGGCTTTGGACAATCGCTTCATTCTTCATAATCAAAACTTCAAGGGAACTGAGTCGCTCATTGCTGGTGCTTCTTTGTCGTTGATTTGGCTGGTGAAATCTAGGTGGTTGTGCAGGTCTGTTTTGACCACCGGTTGCTGTCGCATGTTGATTTTGGTTACTCCATGAGAAGTTCGAGTGTTGTTTCCATTAAGGGTTGTAGGTGGTTGAGTAAGGATTGTTCTAGTTCTGTCTGTTAAAGTTGCCCACATAGTTTACTAAGGCTGGATTTCTCGGACAGTTATCAAATAGATGCCCATCTCCAAAATAAGCACAAGATACCTTAGTAATTTGGTTGATAGTTGCTGGAGCAGTAGTCATAACTTTCACCACATTTGTTAATGATGTTACTTGGACTGATAATGCTGTCAAGGCATCAACATTGTGGACTCCTGCTGTTCCTCTTACTATAGCTTCTCTGGTCAGTGGCCACTGATAGTTGTTATTTGCTATTCTCTCCAAAATTTCATAAGCTTTATTGTAGGACTTAGATAACAAGGCCCCATTGGCTGAAGCATCCACCATCAATCTAGTGGTTGGATTGAGACCATTATAGAACGTTTCCAACTGTATATAGCAACGAATATCATAATGATGACATCTCCTTAGTAACTCCTTGAATCTCTCCCACACATCATACAAGCTTTCATCTTTAAATTGATGAAAAGATGTGATCTCGTTTCTTAATTTTGCATTCTTTGTAGGTAGGAAGTATTTCCTTAAAAATTTGTAGGCCAAATCGTTCCTTGTAGTGATGGAGTCTGATGGTAGAGAGTTCAACCATGTCCTGGCTCGATCCCTTGAAGAAAATGGGAAAAGTTTTGAGTCTCAATGCTTCTTGTGATGCTCTGGCAATCTTAAAAGCATTACTTACTTCCAAAAACAGCTTAAGATGAAGATGAGGATCTTCTTATGGTAGTCCATTGAATTGTTCCACTATTTGAAGCATCTGAAACATTACTAATTTGAGCTCAAAATTATTAGCTTACACTTCTGGTCTCACTATTCTAGGATTTATGGCTTGAGGGGTCAATACTGCATAGTCTCGAATGGCTCTATCTCTATCATATGCCATGTAGATAATATTATTGTTCCCTGGTTGCCTTTGATTGTTCTTCCCATTTTGGCCTTCTTGCACATTGATTGGTTGTATTTCTTCTTGGGGGTTCAAATTCCCTATATCATGCAAATTATCCATACCTTCAGCAATCCTTGAATTCCTATGCTCTCTTTTTAATCTCCTTTCAGTCATTTCAATCTCTAGATTAAACTGGTATTCAACATGTTTGTATCTGCGCATACAATGGTTGCTAGAGCAATTTTGTTACCACTGTAAACAAATTAGAAGCAAACTAATATTTTACACAAACTAAAATTGACTCTACAAATCACAATAAGCATTCAATCCCGGGCAATGGTGCCAAAAACTTATTGTTAATTTGTGACTATTATATGTGTGTCAATGTGCAACTGTACACAACAACTAATATACTGATGAGTATTCGTCTCCACAGGGATTGATGTTATTAGATTTGTTACAGCAATCTTAATAGTGTAATTTCAGTCTAAATTAAAAGAAAATTATTAATGAAGTTAACTAACTTAAAGATACAACAAACAAAATGTAACAAAGTAAATTCTCAAATCAAACACAAGGACAAACTCAATGAAAAAGGAGTAGTTGAGTGAATAAACTCACTTAATGGTATTGGTTATTTTTTTTTTCCAATCAAGATTCTGTTGCTACAGCATTTACTATAGCACTGGGCAGAATTCCTCGTGCATCCTCAGCCATTGCTTGTTGGATATCTTATATCTAAATGCAACTTAACAATGACCAGTTGCTATGCTAACATCAGATATAACATTATGAGTTCTAGGTTCCAATATCCTACAAGGTGATCCCTATGCCTAGTTTTTCACAAATTTTAGATCAAGCACCACCCTATTCAAATCGAGATTAGCTGAACTTGGGAAACTCAATTTAATTAAAGCCATGTATTGTCTTAATTTATTCCATAAAGTTAGATCTTTTTAGGCTTCTTCTTAGCTAGAATCCTCTAAATGAGTGGTCAGTCGAAATAGGGAATTGCAATAAGTAAAATCAAGAAAAAATACTATAGCAAATACAGAGCAACACACAAATATCCGTCAAATAACCATTATGCTTGTTTAGCACTCAACCACAATAAAATTAGTTCATGATTTGTGATGAAACAAACAAAAATCGTTTTAGCCATCAAAAACATTCTCATAAATAAAAGAAAACAAGAAAAATAAAGATGAGTTGAGTTCCAGCTGATATTGCGATCTCTCTTTCTTTTTCTCCTTGAATCTTCTGCTGCAGTCCTCAAATATCCTTTTTTTCTCTATTTTCTTTTTTTTTCCCTGTTATTTTTTTCTTGAATGATGGCTCCCCTTTTGTCTTTTCATGCGTGCTCCTTATATAACTTGGAATTAGGGCAACCAGAAGCCTACAGCCGCGTGTCTTTCATTTTTGGAAACCTTGAATCGCAATCTTTTAATTAACACACGCAAAATCTCATCTGCGGTTGCTACACGGTTGCTGCAGCAACGACTACAACATCTTCACTATTCCAGACTTGTTTCAATTCCTCAGTAGCTGAGTTCTTTTGTCTCCTATACAAGTTTTCATTCATAAAATTTGAACTTCTTGGTCACCTATGATTACACATAATCAAAGTACCAAATGATCTAAAATAAGATTAATTTATCAAAATTAAACTTAAACATATGCTTATACAAAATATAACTAAAATGCAACCAAAACATATCATTTACTCTCTAAGAAATATCAGTTTAAGTTTAAAAATATCATGATAACTCTCTTTTCATAAAGTTATCAGTAGGGTCACTAAAACTCAAGATTATTGTGCTTCTTGCTTTTTTGTCAATCTGAGCAGCTTGCTCAAGAATCTCTGATGAAGATGCATTTTACCTTCTCTTTTGGTTGCTGGTTCAAGTGCACCACCTAGCCTTTGAATAATTAACAAAGCTTTCATCTTGACTTTCCACATATTAAAATTATTCTTTCTATTAAACTTATCCGGTTCAATTTTTGGTGTAGCTATACTTGGATCTGATCAGAGAACCCTACTTTGATACCAATTGTAGTGAGTGAGAAGCTATACAATCCAAGTGTACACCCATAATTTGTTTTTTTATTATTTTATATGTATTTTATAGATATAATATATTAGGCTAATGATATTCAATGGTGTTTTTTTTAAAAAAAAAAAATTTCAAATCACTTAACTTTTTTATTGATTTATTAAATACTTTTTAAAAAGGAAATAAATCCCTTAATGGCAATGGTATTAAAAGGCTTGAACTTATATACACGTGTGTGTGTATTACGTTATTTTGGTTTTTCAAAATCTTAGAGCTTAACAAACAAAGAATATGGCAGAGACAAGAGTAATTAAAGGAGTTCTTGAGTTTTGATTTAGTTTGAAGGTAAGTATGTATTTATAATCTTTTGAACTTCTAGTTTTATTTATGATTTTGTATGGCTAATTGAATGATTTTTTTTTTTTGTGTTGTATTCATAAAATTGTGAAAGCATGATCATGTATTGATCTATGTTGTTATTGAGTGGAAGTAGTGCTATTGTATTATCTTGAAACTATGAATAGTGTAGATTTAATGGTATACAACTGCTATTTTCACTAAGTCTCATTCATTAAACTTTATTAAACTAGACATCTTTATCTTTCTATTTATATGTTTATTGTTCAAAGACTCATAGTATATTAATTATAATGATTCTTCGAATTGGGACACTGGTGTTGGAAAATTTCAATTGTCAACAGTAGTTCTCAATTCTATAATTTATTTTGTAACTCAAATGACTTCAGACAATTATGGGAATTTTTATTATGGTATGTATATATGTCTAGTATTCTATATATTTAAATTCGTAATTTTTAGCCTTATATAAAAATAATTAAAAATCATAGAGTTGGGCTGCTGCAATCCTAAAAACTATTCTCCAGAATTGTGAAGGCTGGTATTGAAGTTAGTTTCAGTTACTTCTTTATCACTAAATGCCTTATAAATTTTAGTTTTGATTCATTGTTCTTTCCTCTAATTGTGAAAACTTAGATTACTAAAGTAATGAATTTTTGAATCAGTAGACCTCTGTTTATATCACCATTGGACAGTTTTGACGTTTTTGTGGAAAATCAGTTTTTGAGGATGTTTTTGAACTCCGTAAATTTTGTGAAATTTATATTTAATATAAACATGTTCATAGTAGCTCTTTGTAATAGTTATGATTTTTCCAACATATTTATAGCTGGTTACTGGTTAGAAATGAGCTCTTGTAAGATGGTCGAGTGTAGTTTATTGAATTGATATGCTTAAGCCATAATTAACGGTTTAAGAATGTTTGTGTTTCCTATCAAGGTTAGAATTGAATGTGACATATTGGTGAGAATCTTCTGTTGATAATTATAGGCCAAGATTGAGCTCATGTGACAGAGGTCATTGTTGGTTTCTTCGGATTAAGGTAAGTAAATTCATGTATAGTGTTTATTATTTGTATATATGTATGACAAGATTTCATAGGGATTGGCATTTTATGGCTTTGAAGTGATTTCACTATTATAGTTTATGATAATAAGTTACATTTTGGTTAAAAGCTTATTTAAAATATTTTCTTAAAATTGTTTTAAAAAAGACTTTAAAATGCCTGTCTTTCTATAAATAGTTTTCCTTAAAAATATTTGCAAAGCTTTGCCAATTAAATGTCTTACAAGAGCGTTTTATTGATAGATTATTGAATGATTCAAAACTGTATTTAAGGTTTTGGCTCATTGTTCTTAGTTACTGTTACTAATATAACTCAGCAGCTAGCTATATTGTGTGCACTTATTAACTATTATTATAGGCTACAGTACCCTGATTGAATTGTTGGCCGAATCACCAGAGTTGCAGGTGACATGGTGACTAGCTAGCTCACTAGGAGTATAGGCGACACTATGTGACATGAGCAATTAAATGAAGGGAAGATTTTATTGTTACATAATTTATTAAATTATTTATTGAAAACGATTGCTACAATAAGACTTAACTTATTATGAGTTTTACCATACATATGTAATAGACTATAAAATGATTCCCTCTTTCTAATATAGGGTACTTCATATAGATTATTATGTACTTTATCATTATTAGTAACCTTATACATGAGTTTGCTTACCGAGTTGCCTGCTCACCCCTCGTCTCCAATATTTTTGCAGATTGATTTTAGAGATGTGGGCCTTTTGGTTTAGAGAAGAGGATTTGTTAGCTGAAAACTTTGGTGTTTTCTTGATGAATAAATTGTTGCTACTTTGGTTATTGTTTAAAGCTGAATTTTTTTTGGATGATTATTGTTATATTTATTATTTAAAAGACTGTTTTGATTATGGACAATATTGATTTTTTTAGGAATACTAATAAGATTAATGTTATGAGGTTTCATTCCAAATTCCTCTTGAGATTCTTAGGTGAACTTGGGACAAGAATAGTTAAACAAGAATCTGAATATGAACTAAATGATGATTAACAGAAGCTATTAAAACAAGATCAAAACAACGAAAAACCACAAAACACAGCTAACTACATGGTTCAGCCAATCTGCATTGACTTACTTCCACTAGCGGAACAAATCGATCAGCTTTATTGATTGATTCAAGAATCTTTACACTGAGACTTACAGACCACAACAAGGAACAAGAATACTCTCTTTTCTCAAGCTTCTTTCTCTGCCAAAGTCTCTAGATCTCTCTATATGTTGCACCAGAATCAGATGTGAAAACAGCCTTTATAACAAACTCAGCAACTTGCCTGGAAATGCACGTAGGTGCATGTCCATAATGGCTTTTAACTAACTTTACACATCAACTTAATTCACGTGCAAAGCTTGTGTTTCATTAAACCAAAAACGGCAGAGCTTCTTGTCATTTTGGTTGAAGTGAAACAATATAACATGAGTCGCAGGTTCTTCTCGTGGTTTTGCCTTAGTTACTTAACCTCCAAAACACATAACATATAATATCTGTCATTTCAGCACCATTTGATTTGCTTCACTGGTTGCTCAACAGGTATAATATGAAACATTATTAATGAAAAGTCTGAAAGATATGACAATAACTATAAATAACAAGCCTATTTACATTAGTAGTTATTAAATTCTAATCCTCCCCTAATAGGAGAAATAATAAAAAGTCCTAAGTAAATTAGAATTACAAATGTTTCGGTGATAAAATAGGGTGACCAAAATCAGGCTTTCCTTGAAGCCTTGCTCTGCTCGCCTCACCATTCTAAGTAGCCTGAAGGAAGCTGGCGAGCAGGGCTAGGTAAGGAGGCGATTAATTTGGGAGGAGACCTAGTCGACACCACCTTCCCATCTCATCCAAAAATCTAGGGATTAAGATATATCCACAAAACCCATAATCCCATGATCCTAGGAAGTAAGAGAGGTGGAATCCAATTCAAAAACCCATAATCCTGAAAACGTGGAAGGAGGAAGGGGGAGCTTTATCCTGAAACCCGCCAATCCGAAATTTATGGAAAGGGAGATTTTGAACTCCTATAAAATTCGGAAAAAGATAAGGGAGAGGGGTTATGGAATTTTGAATACAAAAAACTCTTACTTAATCTTACAAAAAATTGAAAAAAATTTCGGGGGTAGAGGGTTTATCTTCTGGTTTTTCACCATTACTCTAGGTGATCATTATTCTCTTTTATTTGGGGGAAGGCTTTCGCCTCACATTTTTTCCTTTTGGAGAATTAGTTTTTCATTCATTCTTACACGAAATTTATACACTTAGTTGTTCCATGAAAACCTATGATGCTAACTTGAGCGTCGGGGATTCACGCCGGAAAAACTTCTGGCACCTCTGACAGTTTTTCTGGCAACAAGTATCGTGCTTGCCAATTCCTGTTCGATCTTGCTGAACCTGTGGTCATCAACTTCTGCTCAGGCTATAGAATCAAGGTAGAAAACAGTCTCTCCACGCAAACAAATTCAAATGCTAGCATTAGGATCTGGTTGTAGCCCGTACACCAACATGACCAGATTTTGACATCAGCAAACATTACTTAAATTAACTTAATAAAACAAGATAAATTTTAATAAAATACTATATACTAAATTGACTCAATTATTGTAATTTCTAATATATTCTACTCCTATGCTTTGTACATCAACAATGATATGCAGAAACAAAAACGCAATCACTGTGACGGAACGAAACATAAGTAAACAAACCGAAGAAGCACAGAGTTCGAAAGGTAATTAATTAACATAAAGAAATTGGGTTAAATTAATTTTTAGTTTACTGATTCAATATTATTAATTTTCAAAAGAATAAAAGCAATTAATACAGTTCTGCTTTGATGATATGATCATTTCAGATGTTCAAAAGGATCTGTATTATGGTCGTTATTGGCAGCCACACAGAATGATAGAGAAGAATGATTGGCAAGGTGTGAAGATCTCATCAAACAAACTGTAGAAGCACAGAGTTCGAAAGGTAACCAATTACTTAACATAAAGAAACTGGGTTACGCATTAATGTTTTATTTACTGATTCAATATTATTACTTCTCAAAAAAAAAAAAAATAATAATAATAACAATTAATGTAGATTTTGTTTTCATGAGGATCAGATGCTCAAGGGATTCAGTATTATGTTATTTATTGGACGCTATGCAGAATGGTACAAAATAATAACAATTATTTAGTAAGCACTTACAACTACAACTGTGACTTAAATGGAAGCTGTTGTGATTTTTATTAACAATCATGCATATTAATTACCAAACATAAGTAAATAACTATTAGAGAGCTGTGTCCATTTGGTATTTCTGCCTAGTAACTGATGCTTTTAAGTTGTAATTTTTAATTCACAACACCTACAAATAGAGTTTTATTTTTTTTTTCATGCATAATTTATTTTTTTATTTATATCTTCGTAATAAGAACATTGATATTTGGATATGAAAATTAGATAAATTGCTGATAAAATTAGTAAATAACTATAAATTCGGCTGGGTTAATTTACTCAATTTACAGCACTCTGACCCCGACTAAAAGTATAAATTATTTTCGTTAATGTTTCGTATACTTATCATTTTTTTATAAACATAGAAATAGCTAAAATTTAAATTTGATTTTTTAGTTCTTACATTTTTTTTATTGAGATTTTTTAGCTCCTACTTCCCCAATATTCATGCATATATAATTGCTAAATTTTATTGTATGTTTGGAAAACGTATATGTACACAAAGTGATGAAGTCTTCTGTCATGACTCAACCCAGACCTGGCAAGATATTGTCCGCTTTGCACCTTAACAAGACTCTCACCGTTTAGGCACCCCAAAACGCGTCTTACCAATTAAAGTGTAGATCACCCCTTATAAACCCAGCATCTCTCCCGTGCCTTGCCGATGTGGGATTCGTATAGGGTGTTATATATAATTTTCTTTCAACATAATACATAACTCGAATTAAAAGTAATTTAATAGTGAAGTACATGTACCATGCATGAATCTACTTATCTCAATCCTTAGTAATAAAAGGAACGGTAACCTCAACCACGAGCTCACTCTCGTCCTAAAATATCAAGTCACATTCTTATCAATATTATTACTCGTTCTGACCTTGATATAAATCCAACATAATCAAACCTAATCATAAGCCCTAAACCATCGAAGCTAGTCTAAACTTGACCATCCTATACAAGTTGATTTTTACCAAGCTAATCATATGTCGGAAATTTGTAAAATCAAAGAAGAGAAAACATAAACATGTGTAGCATTTCATATAAAAATTAAAAAAATGAATAAAAGTCATAAACATATTATAAAAAGAATTTAATGTGCAAATAACCACACTGTCTAGCAGTGATAAAAACAGAGGCAGCTGAATTAGAAAATTTGTAAAATATTTAATGAAATTCATAAAAATTAGACCACTTGATTTTACAATATTAAAAACATCAAGAAACAATATATCAAATTTCTAGAATTTTTAAAGATGTAAAACTATTTTAAACAAATTTATATGAAGAGACCGGCAAACCTGACTAGAAACTTTCAGGTTTGTGTCTTGCACTTCAAGACTTCATAACTTAATGTTAACTCAATGAAAATTAGTCAAATAAACTTTAAATCATAGAAGACTCATAATATTGTACGAAAAAAATTTTGATAGGCCATTCTAAAGCCTTTTAATAGTCTAAAATAATTTTACCATCAGCCGTCGCAATTTTAGAAAGCAGTTTCCAGAACTACAGTAGCCCAACATAACGATTTTTAATAATTTTTATACTCCTAAAAATTATGAAATTAAGTATACTATAATTAGACATAAAAAAAATCAACATAATTTTTAGGGACCATTTGGATAGTCAGAAAAATCGGTAAAATCAAACATACTGCTAAAAATCGGAATTTTCCAGCACCATTATTCCAACTTTGAAAATTCACAACAAATTGGTTACCTAGAATCTCTTTGTACAAAATACATCATTGAAAACCTTAGGATGTCTATTTTAATTCTATGAAAATTTTTGTGTAGAAATTGAATAAAAAAAAATAAAGGGAAAGTAGTAATCAAAACACAGTACTCATACCTCAAAATGCCTAACTATTCATTCATGATAAAGAGAACAATACATGCATTCAACATCAAACACATAAGATTAGAGAACATGTATTAGAGAAGGATAATTACCTCAAAACTTGTTTCAAACGTCGGTAAAAGAAAATTCTAGAATTCTTTGCTTTTATACGTTTGTAGGTTAAAGAGTTTTAAATCGTACAGATATAGGAAGAGTTTAATTTTATTAAAAACTCTTGCTTTTATAAAAATACATTATACGATTATATGATAAAGATGATATTCTCTAATAATTTATTAAAAATAAATAAAAAAATTATACTTTATCTCAAACAACAAACAAATAGGTAAGCATAAACAACAAATAAGGAACGGGCGTTACAATTTCTCCACCCCTTAAAAAAAAATTTCGTCCTCGAACTTTAGTACGTTACCTCAATCATAAAAAAGTTAAGAGTACTTCTCCCTTATCTCAACTTCTCGCTCCCAAGTAGCCTCTTCCACATTATGATTCATCCAACGAGCCTTCGTAAGTGGAATGACTCGAGCTCTTAAGACTTGCTCCTTCTTGACAACAATCTCCACTGGTTGCTCTTCGTAAGTCATATCGTTCGAGATTTGGATAGGTTGGTAATCTAATATGTGAGAAGGATCAGCAATATACTTCCTCAATACTGACACATGAAATACATTGTGAAGCCTTGATAGGCATGGAGGCAAGGCTACTCGATAAGCAACTATACCAATCCTCTCAAGAATCTCAAAAGGCCTAATAAACTGTGGGCTGAGTTGCCTTTCTTTCCAAATCGAAAAACACCCTTCCAAGGTAAGACTTTTAAGAAGACATGGTCTCCAACCTGAAACTCGAGATCTCGTCTACGCTGGTCAGTATAACTTTTCTGTCTACTTTGAGCTGTATGGAGACGCTCTGTGATCAGCTTAATCTTATCTGCAGTAATCTAAACTAACTCTGGCCCCAATAGCTTCCTTTCAACAACCTCATCCCAACAAATGGGTGATCTACACTTCCTCCCATAAAGAACTTCAAAGGGTGCCATGCCAATGCTAGAGTGAAATATGTTATTGTAAGCAAACTCAACCAATGGAAAGTGATCTTCCCATTTACCTCCCAAATCCAATACACAAGCTCGCAACATGTCCTCAAGAGTTTGGATAGTTCTTTCTGATTGACCATTCGTCTGAGGATGAAAAGCTGTACTGAAACACAACTTGATACCGAAACTCTTATGCAAGCCAGCCCAAAATTTTATAGTGAATCTGAAACGACCCGCCCCGAACTCCCGGGCGAGTCTATCTTGACGCATCAAAATTGAACTGATCATAAACTAATTAATAAGGATTCTATCGAAAATTCGACAGAATCTCCGCTATAAATAGAACACTTCCGGCCTGCAAGTGTTACACATAAACACTTCCAAATAATTCAATAGATAACCAACTTCAATGCTCAACAGTTTCAGCCATAGTACTGAATGTTATCCAAGATATCTATAAAGTACTAAAAGGCTACTATACATTGGTCTATTCTTAGTTTCAAAAGAATAATACACTAAAATTGTACAATCTCAAAATAATCAGCTTATCAAAATGCGCTAACATAAAGTGTCTATGACTTCTAGTACAACGTAGCCAAAAACTCAAAATATCTACAGTCACTGGGTTGAGTTCATGTACCTGCAACCTCTTGTAGGGGGGAAAAATATGATAAAACGGGGTGAGTATAAAACTCAGTGAGCTCAGTGAGTGGATAATAATTTTCTCTTGAAAATAACTTACTATAAAATTATTTACTCTTTCTCGAAATAATGTCATCAAAATATCATAAGAATTCCAGTAAACTGACATAATTTAAATCATGCACTGATACAACAATAATACATAATACTGTATAAAATCAAGTAATTCACATTTATCATAACAAATACTGAATATCGAAACTATCACGAAAACAAGTACCCATGGGAATAATCTCGTTATATCTAGCCCTCGACGATTGTGCAATGACGTACTATCTGGGTACTGTCATGTCCCGGCCACCAGATACACAGGGAAGTGCCATCTCATATCTCATCATATCTGTGCATGCATCAAGTTCCCAAAGCACAAAAGCGCCCAAGCATACGGCCTAAAGCCTCTGTGTGTACTCAGACGGGCCACAAAGGTCTATATCTCATCTGTATCTTAATATATGTATCTCATCATACCGCGTACGCATCATACATCATGCAAATGCCCCCAAAAGGCAAAAGCGCTCAAACACACGGCCCAAAGCCTCTATGTGTGTTCAGACGGGCCCCAAAGGCCTATCATCTCATCTGTATCACTGGGGAGGGTACTGTGCAATAATTTTAAAGACAGTCTTAAAATCATACTTTTCTTTCCATTAACACATGTAAATCACTTTTCTTATCTTCAAAATACTATCGGATTTTATTCAATATCGATACAGCAAAACATTAACTGTACACTTTTAAATAACATATCAATATGTGAATCAAATCCTTTTCGAGAAAATCATTTAAATCTGATCATTTAAAATACTTAATTCATAAACATGCATTATTATTATCATAAACTATGAAAATAGGTTTTGTATATTCCACTCACAGTGACAGTCTTCAGACTCGGCGGTCGTCCACGCCCGTGGACTGATCCTCACTCGCCGGTCCTCCTAAATCAACGAAAATGGCATAATTACTTTCTGTAAATCTAAAATATAACTAAATTTACACAATACAGTTCGAAACAAGCATTTATCCATAATGTACAACTTCTGTGTTAATAAAAGTACGAAACTACCCTCGCGTCCGTAACTCAATCGTGGATTACTGAATTAGCCTCAGAATTCGTAATTATCAATTTATCCTCAAATCTATGAATTACAAAATTATCCACAAAGTTTGAAATTACAAAATTGCCCTAAAAAATTATAAAATTACCGAAATGCCCTTGCTGGTCAACGGTGATCAGAACTCAAGGGACGGCGACTGGGAAGCTCAGTTTAGATTCTTTGGACCGAGCTGAGTCCAACGGTGCCGGCGGTGTACTCCCATGCGCGGCGACGGCGCCGAAATCTAGCTCGATAGCCGTGAATTCTCAAGGGATCGACCGGCGGCAAATCGGCTTCTCCGATGGCTGTGGGTGGTCGGAAATGGAAGCCGGTGACGTGAGGAACAAAACCCAGGTGGTGTCACGGCCGGAAAATGGCTGAATCGCAGCAAATCACGGCAGCGATTCCACGGCTATTCAACGCTTCGATCCGTGGAGTTCCGGTGGCTTTCGGGTGGCAACGACGGCGGAAAGCTGACCAGCGGCTCAAGGGCTTCCGATCGATACCTTCCTTGGCCGGTGAAGTGGCCCAAAAACGGATATATGGCCGGGTCGAGTTCGCGGGTCGGGTCGGGTTTTGCGGGTTGAAAATCTCTCTCTCTCTCTCACGCGTGTGTGCTGTGTTTTGTTTTTTTTTTTTACCATTTTCTTCTTTTTATTTACTTTTAACCGCGTCATTTTCAATTTTTTTTTCACAGAACAAAAGTGCATATGTTACAAAATCGTGGATCTCTGTCCGAAACAATAGACACTTGCACTCCATGCAATCTCACTATCTCTTTAACAAATAGCTCCGCCAACTGCCAAACTTTGCTAGTACTTTTGATTGGTAAAAAGTAAGCTGACTTAGTCAAACGATCAACGATAACCCAAATGGAGTCACAACCCTCTCTAGATCGAGGCAATCCACTCACAAAATCCATGGTGATATGCTCCCACTTCCATTCGGGCATAGGAAGCGATTGAAGAGTCCCTATAGGTTTTTGGTGCTTGGCCTTCACCTGCTGACATCATTTTTCATATTCCTCCACCAAAAGTTTCGCTTCAAGTCTCAATACATCTTAGTACTTCCTAGATGTAAACTAAAAGTAGAGTCATGAGCCTCTCTCATTATCTCCTTTAACTTCTCATCAACTGGTACACAAAGTTGTTGCCTCAACCATAAAACACCATCATTAGTTACTCTAAATTTAGATCGAACACTTTTTACTTTTTTGATGATCTTTCTGAGTTCAAGATCTTCCTTCTGTGCTATTTTGATTCTGTCTATCAAGGTAGGTTGAACACTTAAGTGATATAAAACATCCATCTCACCATGTGCAACCACTTCAACCCCTATATTTCTGAGGTCCTCTAGTATGTGGCCTTGAGTAGTAATCATATGGGCCAATCACCAGATGACTTTCTATTTAGAGCATCGGCCACTACATTCACCTTACCAGGATGGTAATTGATCGAACAATCATAATTCTTCACCAGCTCTAACCATCTTCTTTGCCTCAATTTTAGCTCCTTCTGGTGAACAAGTACTTCAAACTCTTGTGGTCTGTATAGATTTCACACGTCTCACTATAAAGGAAATGTCTCCAGATCTTCAAGGCAAAAACTATTGCTGCTAGCTCTAGATCATGGGTTGGATAATTCTGCTCGTGACTCTTCAATTTTCGTGAAGCATAAGCAACCATTTTACCATGTCGCATCAACACACATCCCAACCCTTTTCTAGAAGCATCACTGTAAATAACATATCCACCACCACTAGATGGAATAGTCAAAACAGGTGCAGAGGCCAACCTATTCTTCAACTCTTCAAAGCTCTTCTGACAATCCTCATTCCATTCACGTTCTTCCTAGTCAACTTGGTCAAAAGAACTGCAAGATTGGAGAATCCATTCATGAATCTTCGATAGCATCCAGCCAAGCCCAAGAAACTCCTAATCTTAGTAACATTAGTCGGTCTTGGCCATTTCACTACAGCCTTAACCTTAGTTGGATCAACTTATATACCATCCTTAGAAACTACATGCCCAAAGAAAACCATATGGTCTAGCCAAAATTCACACTTCTTAAACTTTGTAAAGCTTCTTCTCTCGAAGTGTTTGAACAGCTGCCCTTAAATGCTTTCATGTTCCTCCATAGTCTTAGAGTACACCAAAATATCATCAATGAATACGATAATAAATCGGTCAAGATATGGTTGAAATACTCTATTCATCAAATCCATGAAGACTGCAGGGGGCGTTATTAACCAAATGGCATTACAAGAAACTCATAATGCCCATACCGAGTACGAAAAGCAGTCTTAAGTACATCATTATTTTGCACCTTAAGTTGATGGTACCCATATCGTAAATCGATCTTGGGGAATATTGTTGCACTTTGTAATTGGTCAAATAGATCATCAATACAAGGGAAGGCGTATCTATTCTTGATGGTAACTAAGTTCAACTGCCGGTAATCAATGCACAACTGTATAGACCCATCCTTCTTCTTCACAAACAACACTGAAGCACCCCAACGAGACACACTAGGGCGAATAAAACCTTATTAAGAAGTTCCTAGAGTTGGACCTTTAACTCTTTCAGTTCGATTGGCACCATCTGATAGGGTGCTTTGGAAATAGGCGTAGTGCCAGGCAATAAGTCTATTGAGAATTCAATTTCTTGATCAAGAGGTAACCCATGCAAATCTTTTGGAAAAACATCTGGGAACTCTTTGACCACACGAATGTCACTAAATGAAACTTCACCACTGTCATCAACTACCACATAAGCTAAGAAGCCCTCACATTCTTTGGTCAACATCTTCCGAGCTTTTAGCATAGATATTAACACGCTACTTCTGTTTCATTTGCCTTGAAATCAAAACTCAAACTCTCTAGGAATATTAAACAGCACTTCCTTAGTGAAACAATCAACACTAACATGATATGTCGCCAACCAATCCATCCCCAAAATAACATCAAAGTCTTGCATCGAAATTGGCAATAGATCAACAATAAACTCTTTATCACCAAAACTGATTAGGCAAGACTTATAAACTCGATTCACTACCATACCATCACCCATAGGAGTTGCAATAGATAGATAACACTCAAGTGGTTCAATATTTCTACTCGCATGATAGGCAAAAGCATATGATACAAAGAGTGTGTAGCACTAGAATCAAATAACATTTTAGCATCTCTAGAAAATAAGGATAGCGTACATGTCACAACATCATTAGATGCCTCAGCATCCTGCTCTGTCATTGCAAATACACGACCTTGAACCTTGGGCTTTTTCCTCTGACTGCATCATCTCCGGGGCCGCTAGCATCATTACGCCTCTTAAAACAATCATTGATCTTATGTCTCGTTTGCCCACAGCTAAAACACACACCCATAAACAGAGGACATTCCCCACAATGCATCCTTCCATAAGTCCAGCATGGAGGAATATTCCTTTAAAAGGAAGCTCTATCACCCTTCTATGAAGACTTGTCACCTCCAGTTATGCTCTTCCGATTATTAATAGAGTCTTTCCCTTGTGATCCTTCTTGTCGCCCATGCTTCTTCCGCTGCTCTTGTCTTTTCCGGATTAATTCACACATATCTCCCTAGAAAGAGCCATATCCACCAAATCAGCGTAATTAGTTATCCTCAAAGGTTCCAAAAGATCTTTACTAAACAAATTTAACCCTCAATGAAACGCCTACATCTCTTCTCATTAGTATCAACCGGTGTTGGAGTAAATTGAGATAAGGCATTAAAAGTGTCTTCATACACTACCACAAACTTACTACCCTGAATCAAATCCAAAAACTCCCTTCCATCTTCTCGACAACACTCTTGAGGAAAGTATTTCTCGCAGAAGGTATCCACAAACATCTTCCAAGTAATCGGTCCATCACCTAAGCCGTTCCTCAACAATCGGGCCCTAGCCTCCCACTAGTGATCCGCTTCACCTTGAAGCACGAATGAGGCGAAAACCACCTTCTGTTCATCAGTACACCCAATGGCCTACAATATCTTCTGTACTTGCTTCAACCATGCCTCCGCTACCATATGGTCAGTTGTCCCTTAGAACATAGGTGGTCCCAACTTTTGGAACTGCTCCAAAGTCACTACCATTCTGCCTCCAACAACAGAACCATGCCCCTTGGCTCTAACATTGAGCAGGACCGCCACCCTGAGCCATCCTTTCAATCAGCCTAGTCTGCTTCTCCATAATATCAGCCAATACCTGCATGGTTGGCATATGATCGCGAGCCATCTCACGAATAGTGGGATTTGCCCCACCATCATCTCGTGGGACATTAGCTATACTAGAGGCCGCTTCACCCTTAATCTGAGGTTGACCTCGATTAGCATTATTTATACTTTTGGGAGGCATTTTCTATTGGTTATCAAACATACACACATCAAAATCAATCGAACATTCACCTTCAATAATAAAATTACAGAAGTTCATATATAGTCAACTCAATTATTTTCTTTTTAAGAAAAGATGAAACGTTTAATAAACAAGCAAAATCATCAAACAATGTAATCATCGAATTTATCAATAAAGAGACACTTTTTTTTTTCTCAACACACCTAAAATTAGCTCTCTTTACTACCTAGAATAATTAGAGGAATTATCCTTAGACTTGAACTACCTCAACAACATCATATTTCCACCTTACTTCTCTAAATTTTGTTCTTAAAAGTCTATAGAATCCTATCCTGGTTTTGGCTCTGATACCACAAATGTAACATTCCAATTTCACTAATAAGGCACTACGGTGGAATTGAAGTGAAACTGCATTTCATTATTCTCATATCTAAACGTTCAAAATAATAACCAACAATAATTGTTCTAAACCTCCAAAAGAAAATAATTAATGAAATAACATATCCTTAAACATGTATCATCCCGAAGGAAGCTAAAATATTCGTAGCTTATTAACGTAACATTATTTCTGAAAAGAAACCGAGCCCTTATTCTTCCTCCTTAGACCATAAGCTCATATCATCTAACTCTATCTGCAAAAAATGTGGTAACGAGGGGTGAGCCGTCAACTCGGTAAGTAGATTCATGCATGGTACATGTACTTCACTATTAAATTACTTTTAATTCGAGTTATGTATTATGTTGAAAGAAAAGTATATGAAATTGATTCGTTTAATCTATTACAATATTTTGTTAAGTAAAATCATTTTTTAAAATTATTTATTACAAAACTTTATTTATTAGAAACTTATTTTATAAATTGTCCTAAAAATTGAAGCTTTTATTAAATTGTTTTAAGTCAAATGCTTTGAAATAATTATCAATTATTTAAATGTAATTTACGGAAGGTTACAAATGATTAAAAGTTCAAGGATGGTTTTAAATGATTTAGCTCATTGTCCGTAGTGATGTTATGTTATGTTATGAAAGGCTAGCCGGATATTGTATACATATGATGTTATGTAAATGATTCCTGCGGGTTACAGTACCCTAAATGATGTTATATGGTTGGGTCTACAGGTAATACTATATGACATGAGCTAATTATGTTTTATGTGTTTTAAATGTTATTGTTATGTTTAAAGGATTTAAATGATTTTATGATGTTGTAAATTATTTTTGCTAAATAATGAGTTATAAAGGTAACTTTCTCTTATTAATATGCATTATGTCATAACCCAACCTGGACTTAACAAGGCCCGCACGGTTTTGTTTCTGGGCACCCATACACCCCAAAATGCATCTTGCCATTTAAGGTGTGGATCACCCTTTATAAACCCAACATCTCTCCCGTGCTTTGCCGATGTGGGATTCGCCTAGGGTGTTACATAACCCCCCCTTAAAGACTCAGCGTCCTCTTTGAGGTTTGCCCCACCATTACTCAAGAGGACACGCGAAGCCACTCTGATACCATATGTCATAAACCAGCATAGACCTGGCAAGATATTGTCTGCATACAGTTTTGTTTCTGAGGCGCCCATACACCCCAAAACGCATCTTGCCAATTAAGGTGTGGATTTCTGCTTATAAACCCAATATCTCTTCCGTGCTTTGTCGATGTGAGATTCACCTAGGGTGTTACATCTTCAGTAGATAATGTTTCTATAAACAAGTTCATAATGATTAGAAAATGATGACCACTCGTTAGAACTTTACGTTCCTTGAAAGGCTTAGCAAAAGACCCACCCATCCTGTTAGTCAAGGACCGTAGCCAATGTTACAAAAGATGTCTCCCACCACCAAAAAAAAAAAAAAAAAGGGCATGGTGGATTGCACAATTGATAATCACAACTGCCTCCCACTCACATTTGATAGTGGGAGACAACTTTAATAATGATATCCCACTCTCAAAGAAGACCACATGGAGCCCTCAACAATTTTCAAAACTCCATCTCGAGTTGGTCAAGCATGCTCATATGCTTCTCTTTCCATTGCGCAGGATGGGTATGTTTCTAATTTGGAAACGGAGCTTGAAGCCCATCAGTCGGAGGCTTGTCGCATAGATGATCAGCTAGCCTTAATTGTGGAATATGTTGCTCAACAGAAGCACCATTCCACCTCTTCACATTCTTTGGATCTTGATGATGAGTTTACTCCTGTTGTTTCCAGGAAAAAGATGAAAGAAAAAAGAAAATATCTTTACATAGGTGGATCCTGTTCTCCATTAGCCTTTCGGCTTTTGGATTTTGACGGGTTCTTTACCCCGCTTTTGGCTCTTTTGTTGTAATTTGTATTATCTTTTTATTTAATAAAGCTTGCTCGCTCTGTCGAGTTTAATTTAAAAAATAAAAATAAAAGGGTTTAGCAACTACTCATCGACGTTAAGAAAATCAAGAAAATTGGAAGGAAACATGTGTTTGTTTTTGAAGCGTCAATTTACTTTGGGCAAAAAATAAAAAGAGTTGAAAAGAGAAAGATGAGAAGAAAAAGATGGGAGTTTACACATATAATATAGTGGTTTTGAAATTAATGAGCTTTTGCAAAAAAATTATACTGTTAAAATATCGAAGTCAGAATTTAAAATTATCTAGCTATTGTTAGGGAAATATCTCACGTCAACTGAGGGATGAATCCTATTTTAAATAAATAAGGCTCGAGCAACACTTAACTTATAAGCTAACTTTTGGGTTGAGTCACGCTCGTTGGCCTCTATATAGTGTTAGAGTCTGACTCATGCATGAATGGGCCATATTAATCTTATCACGTGTCAAGGACCAATCAAAATTATCCGTCTGCACGTGATTGGGGATTTTATTAAAAATATCTCATATCAACTGAAGAAGAATCTTAGTTTAAGTATTTAAGACTTAGCAATTCTCTACTCTTAAGCTACCTTTTCAGCTGAGTTAGCCCTGCAGGTTCTTATACATGATAGTTAAGAAAGGTGGCTGCTAGTATAAATGTTGGAATGTGTGTGTAAAATACCACATGCTTCAAATCAAGTAGATCATCATGTAAAATTAAGTAGATCGTCCTTTACTTGTTCTTCTCTGATAGAAGGAATTCTATAATACATCAGCGGTAATACAACTAATTAATAGATGTATGATTAGTGTAGTTGAATTTATATAAATGCCTATTGCTAGCTAATTTTTTAAAATAAATACACACATATGATAATATCATTTACTTGTTAAATAATTGATTTGGTACCTCAAAAATTAATATTCTAAAATTTCTCCTCTAACAAACGTATTTTTAGTTTATGCACTTCTATTGGGGAGGTTAAGCGGGAGGGTGAAAAGCTATTAACGGCGCTAGGGAGTCTTTATTGTGGTAGATTAGAGTTGGATTTTCCTCATTCACTCTGAGGAGTGGGGATTTAATTAAAAACCAATGTGCAGAAAAAGGAGCTTATTAAACTATGTTGGCCTTTGTCAATTGATGAGGGAATGTGATAAAAGTAAAGGTCAAGGGGGAGGGTGAAAAGCTATTAAAGGCGCTAAGGAGTCTTTATTTTATTGTGGTAGATAAAAGTTGGGTTTTCCTCATTCAGTCTGATGAATGAGAATTTAATTTAAAGCCACTGTGCAGAAAAAGGAGCTTAGTAAACTGTGTGGGTCTTTGTCTACCGATGAGGATACGATTCATGATAAAAGTAATGTTAGAGGGAGATCTTAAACTTGTTCTAGAATTATTGTAAAAAAAAATGTGTGAAGAGAGAGGCGTTCCAAGGTTGTAGTTCAAGAATTCTGAAAGAATATAAACAACACTGTCATCTTCGAGTTTCAATCCGAAACGGATAGATGTAGGAGTTCATGAAATTTTCTTTTTATCACCTCTTGCAACGTAAGGTCGGTCTCCAGTTTATATTCTTAATCTAAGAACACTCTTCTCAGCCCATAGGAGTTGAGGATTGTTTAGAACTTAAATTATTAGTACATGAACTGTTATCAATTACAGTAAGATATTCTCATCAAGAACATGAACCCAAAAAAAGGGTATAAAAAAAGCACAACATCATTAAAGAGAAAAATTATTTCACTACAACATAAAAATCTTATCTTTAGTGATTTCGTATTATTTTTTATATAAATTTTGTATCCAAATATCGTTATAAATTTATATAATTTCTGGACTATATATAAATAATGAAAAACATTTGAAGCCCTTAGCAATAATAAACATAGTTCACGTGAACATAACTATGTAGCTGTTTTACGTGCATGTTGTCACCTTCCTGCCACCAACCAATACTTTTTATTATCCAACTACTTTCAATTCTAATCAATCACAACCTTAGACTATGTGGCCAATATATAGTTTTCTACAATCCAACAACTCTCAGTTTTAATCAATCACAACCTTACTTTAAAAAAATCAATCACTAACTTTAAACTATGTAGGCCAATTGACGAGTAATATTAAACTATGCAGACATAAATCTTATTGCAAAGGTGAGAGCAGAGACGCGTTCCAAGGTGTATTTCAACAATTCTGGAAGACTAAAGTGTAAATTTTCTTACATTACGTTATTGTTGATTTGATGATTTGTGTATTGGTTTGCTTCGTCCGCTTGTTCCATTTTGGAGTTAAGAATTGAACTTGTTAAAATCTTGGCGTTTGGGAAGCCTCAGCAAAGTAAACAAAGAGATTGCTCAAAGATTTTCCTGGAGCTGAAAAGGGCCGTATAAAACTGCAAATACAAATACTTTTTTTTTTATATATTAAACCATTTGGTACCTAATACTATATTAGACTCTGATTAATTTACGTTTGAGCCGGATAAGATCACTAAAACCGTAAAACTCTCCTAATAAATATTTAACATAACTGTGTTCCCAAAAACAGTCCTATACAAATACAAATCCTTTAATGATACATAAAGTTGTAAATCTTTAATTATAACTGTTCTGAAATTATTATTGTTGCAGACCCCACCATGTTATTGATTATACACATGTGGCCCCTATTATTTTAATTTATATGAATGAATCCCATTACTTTAATTACAATTATTTGGATACTTTATCTTCAGATTTACGACAATGACCAATTATTCTCCATAGATGCAAACGTATTTAGACTGACTGCGGTAGGGATAATGATCATAACTAGGGGTGGGTAAAAATCCAGTGCCCACCAAAAATCAAATCCAACCAGTAATTCGGTCTGGTTCGGTTTAAAAAATAAATAAAAATTAAGTGGTTTATAAAAAAAAACTTAATAAAATATAAAGAAATTAATTGAAAAAAATTAAAAAAATCGAACTGAACTGGAACGAACTAATTTAATTTGTTTCTACTTGATTTGATTTGTATATTAACCGAAATCAATCGATTCAGTTCGATTCCAAACCGAACCACCCGTGCTTACCTTTAAAGAATTTGGTAAATACTTATTAAAAGTCACAAGTCTCTGAAAAGTCAACATAATTAAATAGCATTAAATATAAATAATAATAAAAAGTGCAAACTGCATGGTAAGTGTTTGCGGTTGTGCAATCAATCAACTTTAGTCATTCTTGGACGGTAAATTTCAATTTGCCCAAAAATATTTTAACTTTCTAGTGCCAATGTTTTTTAACTCATAGACAGAACATGAGACTTACAAAATATCAAGGCAAAAGCTTTCTATCCACGATAATTTTTAGTCGACGTATAGAGCTGAAGTAAAATAATAAATTAAGAAAAAAAATACAGTAAAAATTTAATAAATTAATAGTCTTGGCATCATGGAATATCTGTTAATTTAATGAATATTAATTAATTGATAAATTAATAAATTATTATTTATGAAGGTATTTCTTATTTTGCAAAATATGATCATATTTATAGTATTCATTTACCTTAATTTGGTATTTATTATGTTTTATTTGAATATTAGTTAGTTGCTTTACATTGGTAGTAATCATATTATTGCAAATTTTCTATTTTTCTATGTTAAAAACGACAAATAGAGCTACATCTTGCATAAAAAACCACTCAAACTGATACTGATAGTGAATGGTTTATTCATGCAAAACGGCAGTACTAATTGGAATTTCACATTACCAAAAATTAGAGATGAAATCAAAATAGAAATTAATTTCAAGAAGAAGCAAGTAAATTGAGTTTTTTTTTTTTTTTTAACACATATACATACCATATATATTTAACTTCAAATTAGGTAATTATTAATTTATATAGTAATTAGGTCCTATAGGAAAATAGGAATTTAAAAATTTATTATTTTATAAATTTATTGAATTATTAATTTACTGCGTTTGCCCCAAGTTGAGACTAGTAAAAAATATTATTTAATCAAGATTATTAATTTATCGGATATTAATCTATGGAGGTTTTACGGTATACTAAGATCGTTTAATATATTTTTTTAAAAAAAAGTTATATGCTTGATATTTTAAAATAATTTGAAGAATAAAAAATTCCAAATATACTTAAATATGTCACCGTTTGGGGTAAATTGCTGCCACAATGCAGTTGCTCCACGCCCATATTCTGGGTGAAGTTTCTTGTTTCTTAGATTCTCCTAGAATATATGTGTACCCAAATCGCCCCTTAATTAAATCATGAACAGCACCAAGGAAGAATAAATATACTTAAAGCTTTATTAGTTGCACATATAACTAAAATATGATTGAAAGCATACATGCAAATTACACCCCTCTTCCTCAATCAAATCACAATTAAACTAACATACTAATAACTTGGGTTGTTTTAAAAAACTAAGATACAGTCAATGTATATAAATAGGGATAAGCTAAGATTAAAGGTTACGAATCGAAATGAGATGCCGCTCACATTACACGTAGATAAAATTATTTTTATTTCAAGTTAAATATTTGCTATTCTGCAGAGTTGCTACTTGTAGCAAGATTAATACGAAGAGAATTAAAGGGGAAAAAAAATAGTCAAACGCTCAAAATATATATGGAGAAATTATTTTAGCAATCATCATATATATAACACTTATGGTTAGAATTCTAGTTTTGTGACTAGAATCTTATAATGATGATTGATATTGAATAAAATTAGGATTTCAGTGTAGAAAAATTGTTAATCTCGAATGTGGATGAGTAAACTTCTCTTTTTTTTTTAAATTTATAATATCTTGTCCTTTGTGGTAAATTACTTAATGGGTTTTATTCTAATAAAAAATTATTAATAAATGGATGTAGAAAGTATTTTAATGGGTTCAAATAACTACAACCTTTAATTAATTAAAAAATTATATCTAAAACACTCTTCATTGAAATTAAAATTAAGGGCAAAGAATATAAAGATTAAAGAGATAAACAAAAGGTTTTTCTAAGATTATGAAATAAATAAATTAAAAGTAATTTATCAAACACTCATTTTATAAAAAATTATGAAATGAATTACTTTTGATTTTTGAGTAGCAATCTCAAAAGTAGCCTAAGGGATATAAATTTTATTTATTTATTAATTAATCCACAAAGTATTGATTTAATGTGCATATGAGATTGAAAATTGTTGAGATTATCCACATTGGTTGTGTAAAAGGCTATAGATCAACTTCTATATTTTATTCAAAATATAATTTTGTAAGAGAAAATCTCTCTCTTTAAGCTAATTTTTAGAGTTGAGAGAGGTTCAAAACCACCTAACAATAATTTTTGATGTGATTATTGGAAATTCTCTTAGAAATTTTAATAAAATCAATAATATTGTAAATTCAATTAAGCTAAAGATATGAACCTCACAAGTCTTACACGTCATATGCACAATCCTTACATGATAAGTAAAATAAGTTGATAAAGAGAAAGAATAACAAAATTTACTATAATTACAATGCCAGAAGAATACAACTCCGGGGACCGTAAATATAATTCAAAGAATCTGCTGATTCCTTTGATAAATATTCATACTGTTCCTTAACTATTATTTATATAATATTCATATTAGTGCCACAAAAAATCTTAAAAGTCCACTTCTTGGGGCCGTTGTCACGTGCTAGCGTATTATTGATTCCCTCCCCCTTTTCTCTCTCACTTTACTTTATCTTTTCATATTTTGGATCTTTTCTTTCAACTGGGGTCCCAATTATTTCTCACATCTTCGAGGGTTAATTTTTACATTCCTATCCTGAGGTTTTTCATATTTAGAAATCGATGGTGAAGATATTTTAATTATTAAAATGCCCCCTGATTGGATGTTCAAGAACTGACACATTTCATAAATTTGATGTGTCGGTTTTTTACGCTAAATTTCATTTGGTGTATATGATGCTGATAGGGTCATAGATGGGGTTTTCACTTATAGAAGTATTATCGCCATTTATATACAAATATGGCAAATCTCAGGGCAGCAATCTAAAAATTACCCTAGCTTTATACAAAAGCAGAGTTGCGATTTGCTTCACATTTTATATATACATTCTTATAATTAAGCTCAGTTGAGAAGTTAGATGTGCTGAATAGAAGCTGAAGGCAGAAAGAGCTAAGACTAGGCAAATTTATTACAAAGAAAATGAACATGGCCGCCGTCGCCACCACCCCAGCCGCTTCATGGCCCCCACCGTCATCATTCCCCTTCACATTCACGGGTATGTGTGTATAAATAATTTATTTATTTCTTTATTTATGTTTTTGTAAAGATTAACTGATTTACGTATTTATTTATTAGTACTTTGAGATAATAATAATATTTCACAACCAGGTCCCATTGGGGCTTTGGCTACTGCCCTTGCAAATGCTTCTCCGGAGCAGCAGAGGACGATGCTGGGAGGGAATCTCTACCCACTTGTGGAACAGCTGGAGCCTCATGCAGCAGCTGAGGTTACGGAAATACTTTTGGATATGGATCAGACTGAGGTTTTGCGGCTGCTCGAGTCACCAGAAGCCTTGAAAGCGAGAGTGGCTGAGGCAATGGAGGTTCTGAGAAATGTTGCTCAGCAACAGCAGGCTGGTAATCCCGCTGATCAGCTAGCCTCATTATCATTGATTGATAACTTAGTTTGTTAAGTTGCGAGCTGCATGCGGTATTTGAAAAATGGTAGTTTTGAATGTATTCTAGATGTGGCTTGGTTACAATTACAAGACTTCCAAGTGAATGGTTAGATAGGCTAAGCTACTGTTTTGGTAATTTAACATAAAGAAGTAGGGTTACGCATTAATTTTTAATTTACTGATTCAATACTAATAATTTTCAATAGAATAATAACAATTATATAATATAGATTCTGTTTTCATGATGATTAATTAATTCAGATGCGCAAAGGGAGGATGAACGTTACGGTCGTTATTGGCCGCTGTACAAAATGATACAGAAGAATGATTGGCAGGGTGTGGAAGATTTCATCACTGATCATCCTGATGCCTTGACCGACAAGATTGATGGTCATAAGACAATATTTCACTTGATTGCGATGTTATTGGCTGATGTTGAGTCTGATGAGGGCACTTGCCTCATTGATAAGCTGGCGTCCATGGTCGTTCCAGACACACTAGCACGACAAAATCGTCATGGGCGCACGGCTCTATATCTTTGTGCAGCAAAAGGAAATCTGAAGGCCTTAAAAGTTCTGGTGAAATATAACCCTGATTTAACAAACATAAGGGACAACGAAGGCACTGTTCCGGTTCAACTTGCTGCGTTATATGGTCATAAGGATATGTTTCAGTATCTACTAAAGGAGACTCATAAAGTAGACATCTACAGCGGCAACGATGGTGCATTGGTGCTTGCAAATCTCATCCACGCTCATTTATATGGTCAGTATTAATTAACTTGAAAGTTTCAAGCTAATTAAAATAACATATTAGTTAAAAGTTAACAGTATGCCTTGATGCCACCGTTTAATCAAAATTTTCCTTTCTATATACTTCATATTCATAATGAATTATGGCAGAACAAATTGTTAGGACCCTTGGGTTCTATAACTGAAAATTTTAAGAGAAAGAATAGAAAAGGATTGATCTTTTTCAGGGAATAGTCCTCCAATTTGTCAAATACATATATATTCTTTAGTGTGGGCACTCTCATTTTTTTTCATGCGGACACACTATTAAACCATGCGGTTTGATAAAATGTGGATTAATAGCATATCTACATGAAAAAAAATGTGGGTGCCTGCACCTTAGAATGATTATATATATTTGACGGATTTAATATAAAAGCTAGCCTAAAACATCACTTATTTATACGATCATATAGAAATACTAAGGGTCTATTGGAGATTGTTTTCGGGAGGTGCAAAAGTAATTTTGAAAAGATAAAACCTAATTTTGATGGTTGATAATTTTTTCAGAAATTACTTTTGGTAAAATCACTCTATCCTATAGTAGATTTTAAAAAGCAGAAAAGAAGCAGTTTTTTAAAATTTAATTTTAAGAATAACTTTTTATACTTAATACAATTCAATATATATCCCCGTATTTATTATAAAAATCCAAAATTATCCTTCTAAGGAAATAAAATTATTAACTTTGAAGTGATTATCATTATTGTTACCAATTTTACTAAGATAATCAAATAAAAAATAAAAATAAAAATATAAAATATTTATTTTCATTATCAATACAATAAAAAATATTTTATATATAAGTTCATAAATGTTTAAATAAATTTTATTCAATAGAATATCTTATTTAGTAGTTTATATTTTTGGAGCAGCGGTAAGACTTACCAAACATTACATGCTTTTAGAATCCACAACTCTTTTAAAAGTAAAATTTATCAAATGTTGATTTCTGCAGCAAAGGTAACAACAATTATTTTAAAAGTTATAACATTAGTAAACTGGCCCTAAACCTACAAGGAATAAAATTAATAAAGAAGATCCTACTTTAAATAAGAAAATAATAACGCTGGAAAATTAAAACCCAAATTCTAATGGGATTCTAGTACAAATCAATTTGAGGATAAAATTTAACAATTAAGAGTGTATTTTCCATATTAAACATTGATTGCTATTTGATTAAGAACAAAAAATTAACTTTTGGATAAAATGTGTTTGGAGATCCACTAGAACGATGCGTAGGACAATAGTAGCACTACACCCTTGATTGTGAAATATCTAATGCTTATTGAACCATCAAACATGTGAGTTGAGTGAAAGCCAAAAATACTTCAAAGATGAATCTATTACCAGCAATGGTTGGGAGCTCTTGATGACTAGTCAGAATGACCTGTTCTTTTTATTTAAAGCATATTTAATTGGTTATATATGAACGCTTAAATTTTGTTAGCTGTTTTCATAATATGATCTCAGTTAAACCAAATTCCGGCTTCTACTGTTGATTACTTGGTTATATTTTAAGTATGTTATCTTCCTTTATATATATGATGCTTGCATTACATAGAGAGATCAAATACATCGCCACCACTCTGACTTTGTTCATGAATCAGATGTAGCTTTAGATTTATTGAAGCTTCATCCAACGATTGGTCGTGACAACATCGACTGTCGAAGAATTGTTCTAAAGACCTTGGCTAAAAAGCCTTACGCGTTTGAAAGTGGGAGTCGGCTTGGACGTTTGCAACGGTTAATTTACAATTGTTGGTATCAACAATTCTTTTAAAACACACACATCTATATAGTGATCGTCCAATGAACATATTATAATTATTATGTATGTATGTATATATATGTGTGTGTGTATACACACTATTTTATGATGTGGCTTACAAAACCAACTAATTAAATTTTCAGGCATTCCTGTGAAAAAGGAACTTGTTCCTTTCATTCAGACGAACAATAATCAAAATGTGGATGGAGACATGGAAGACCTTACATCAAAAATCCAATCAAAAAGCCCTACAGTTTTTGGATCTACTCAACAAATCACTGCTACATTGGGTCTGTAAAACTCATATATTTTTGATAGATGGATGATATACTAAGTCTTCTTGAATGAATTCAAGAATTTAAATGTATTGATTTGTTTTATACTTATGACAGGTGTGATGTTGCATAAATTGCATAGGACGCTCTGGAATGCCCTCATGCGCCTAGGTAAGTTTTGAGAGGATGTCTTCTATTAAAATATAGTTGTGTGAAATTAATTAATTTATATCCTTTTTGTTGATCGAGTTCAACTGCAGCCCCCAGCATCAAAGTTATACATGACCAAAAGTTAACGCATATGCGAACGGTTGAAATAGTCAGAATTATCTGTGAAGGAGTGATTTGGACTAATCCTGAAAACAGAAATCGATTGTCCGGGGCAATGTTCACAGCTGCAAGATTGGGGATTCCTGAGATTGTCAATGAGTTTATCATGGCCTATGATAATTGGGCTCATTTGTTTGTTCCAGATGAACTTAGGATATTTGAACTTGCAGTTTTACATCGTCGTGAAAAAGTTTTTAATCTCATACATGGGGTAAATTTCACAACATTTCTTTTCTCTTTTAAAGACTATTTAAACAACAACATCCTGCATTTAGCAGGACGGTTGGGACCTTCAAGTGAAGTGGCTGGTGCAGCATTGCAGATGCAACGGGAGTTGCAATGGTTCAAGGTATGACTGTTCATCAAACCATATGCTATATAAAGATGAAAGATTCAGGATTCTCTAGTCCATTAAAAAAATCAACATAAGTTCTATATTTTATTGACATGTTTGTTGCACAACAAGATATATGAGGATTGATATTTAGACAGAAAATTTTGACAAAACATTGACAGGAACAATGTAATAAGACCAGTGCCGGTTTACTAAATTAGAATTATTTGAAAAAATACAGATTGGCACCGGTTTTAAGTTATAACTTATTTATGTCAACACTACATCTTTTGTATTATTGGGATACATACAAGCATGAAAATGAATAAATAATTGTTCAAAATGATAATTTCTGAGGAAATTCTTCTCCAATTGTCTTTAATTATTATCTTTCTATTAAAAATCTACTTTTACAGCAACTTGTAGTCAACGGATTTATGAAGTTTAATTCTGCAGATGGTAGAAAATCTTGTCCATCCATCCGATCGAGAAGCTGAAAATAAACTCAGGCAAACTCCTAGAGAGGTCTTTACCCAAGAACACAAGGAATTAGTGAAAGAAGGAGAAAAATGGATGAAGGAAACAGCTTCATCATGCTCAGTCGTAGCTGCACTCATTATCACTGTAGTGTTTGCCGCAGCTTTCACCGTCCCTGGTGGCAGTGACAGCAGAGGAATACCAAATTATTTACATGAACCATCTTTCATGATTTTTGCCATTTCAGATATGCTTGCGCTATTTTCTTCCGTTACTTCAGTTCTAATGTTCTTGGGCATCCTCACTTCACGCTATGCAGAAGAAGATTTTCTTGTGTCGTTGCCGAGGAAGTTAATTATTGGCCTCGTCGCCTTGTTCTTTTCTATTGCAAGCATGATGGTAGCCTTTGGTGCAACCGTTCACATATCTCTTTACCACAAATGGAATTTAGTGTTTATTCCAATTGCCCTTGTTGGATTTGTCCCCGTCACCCTGTTTGCATTGTTGCAGTTTCCTCTTTTGCTTGATATGTACTCATCCACTTATGGCCGCGGAATCTTTATACCAACCAGCTGGAGAGAATTAACTGGGCACGACATTGTTGGTAAAGGAAACTACAAAAACAGAGCTATAAAAGATGATTAAATGGGAGTAATGTCCGACTGAGTCACTAAGCTATTTCTTGTTGATTTTTCATGATGCTTGTTCTATAATCCTTGTTGAGTGTTTAGAACTGTGTACTTGCATTTCGATTGAGGAACTGGAGCTTAAAATAGTTCTTCTGTTTTGTTTTGATCTCATTTTAGGTTCTTACTGATCTTTTTTTTTTTAATGAAAAACCACCCAAATGTGGGGGTTACGCGGGACCCCCTTACCTGTAGATTATTGAACTAAAAAATAAAATTACATATGAAGGAGGACATACACCAAAACCTCCAAGTAAAGAAATGAAAACAACCAACAAATGCAAAGAGAACAAAAAACAAAAACAGAGCAACTGAGGAGTAAAAGAGAATTAATTAATGTAAGCGCCCAGAAAACCACTTATGATACTTACGACCAGTAACTAATTTTTAGAACTAGAGGACTGCGGGCCAGCAACACTGAAGTCAGGATCAAGATCACGCCCCCCTATACCCTCAGGCTCAGACGCAAAATACTCATCAACTACAGGATTTTCATCGGAGCTAAACTTCTCATCCGATTGAAAAGAGATATTTGTAGGATGGGAAGGAAAACCCACAACCATGGAGCGAATATCATCCACTATAGTCCTGAAAAACGTAGAGCCTGCGGAAACTCTCAAAGCACCGGGATCATCCAAAACAGGAGGATTAGCAACCTGTAAATGATCATCCATCGGCAGCGGGCAACGAGCTGGACCACTCAAGTAAGCACCAACAGTATCAGAAGGCGACGGGTGGCTATTTGCAAGACCCGAACCAGAAGGCTGAATCTGCTCACCTACAAAAACTCTCAATCCTGAATCAATATGAACAACAGCAGTAGGCACCGAAACAGGGGGAACCAAAATAGATTCCGAAGTCTGCCCCTGATCCACACAAGGCTGTAAAGAAGACATCTGAGGTCGATGATCGGCAACGACATATTGGGAAGCACGAGCCACCTGAGACTGAACAACATGTTCCAAAATTGGTAATTTGCCCTTATCTCAGGGCGCAGTGTCCTTGAGCTCACCAATAGATAGATTAGGCTTACGAAGCCCAGGATTAGCAACATAACATGAGTCAGCAGAATGACCCAAGTGCTTACACGATAAGCAGTAGGCAAAGACCCGCTCAAAGACTACATCCTGTTAGCAACCAGTATCCCCCTCACCAATCCAAATACCTGGCAACAAAGGCCCTAAAACATCATACTCCACAAGCACTCTAGCCACCGAAGGCTTATTGACCGAGGCCGTGGCGTGATCAACATGCAATGGGGTACCAATGACAACAGCAATGGAAAATAAGGGCGACTTACAGTGGATAAAATGGACAGGCAGATACGGTAATGATACCCAAACGGGCATTATGGGAGACTCCACCGAACAACAAAAATCAGTACTCCATTTGAAAATACGTATTCCCCGATCGTTAACGTACCAAGTCTGCCTGACTCAAATACGGGAATAGTCTTCCTCCAGGGATAATTTAATCAATACATGTCTAATATCTAATAAGGACACCTGACAACTCCCCTTCAATCCTAGAGAAATAAAAAATTTTCGAATAACGTCCATATGGGGACGACCAAAAGAAACCTTATCAACTAGCGCCAGTTTGAAAGGTTCCGCCATACCTTTAATTTCATCCCTCGTGAAATAGACTGCCAGCTCACCACGATGCAGCTCAACCGGTTTAACCGGAACCTGGGTTGTAGAAGAACCTGTGACAGCAGCAAGAAAAGACTTGTGAGGCCTAGAGGGAGTTGAAGGATTTAGAATAGAGGCATAAGAGGGCTTAGGTATAGATGTAGTGTTACGGTTGGAGGGGTTGAGAGTAGTAGGCTGAGGAGGGTTAGAAGTTATAGGCGTAACCTCAGTAATAACATGTGTACTAAAAGAAGGCTGGCTGGTGCACATGGCTTGATCCGGGGTGAGCATGGGAAGTGGAGCCATGGGGTACGGGTGGTGCATGAGAGTGGCCAGGCTCGGAGTGTGGGGGAGCCAAGGCTGCATGGGTCGTATGGGGTGCATGGGAGTTGGTGGTGGCTGTCAACAAGTTACGAGTGGGTCCGTCAGGGGCAACCGACTGGTGCATGAGGCCAGAGGCAGGTTGTATGTGAGAAGGAGAGCCCAGGTGCATGTGATCATGCACGGCAAGTGGCTGAGAGTCCGAGGCTGCATCCGACGCATGAAGATTGGTGAGGGTTATCAGCCGAGGCTTCAGGATATCATGGTGGGCCGGCATGGCTAACAGAGCAAGGCCACCACATGCAGCGGCCAAGAGCAGCTGGGTAAAGTTGGATGCAATGGGTGAGCCAGGACCATCGTGAGGAAACGTGACGCCTGCTGCTGCACGTGCCAAAGGATGGCTGCTAGGGATTTTTTTAGCCAAAGCAACATAAGGCTGTGGTGGCAAGTTAGCCAGCTGGGCTCCAGCATAGTGTGACGCGGATGAATGGTCAGCTGCTAAAGCATCACCAGCAACCGAGCTTGGGGTTACAGCAGCCGTTGGTCGCGGCGAATGAGAAAAAATAAGGTTTGTGAGCAAACCCGATTAAGTTGGAGGAGCAGGGGGCTGCGGAGACTGGAGGTGGTCGCCGACGGTTGGGGGGTGGTCCGGTGGTGGTTGGTGGCCACCACCGGCGGCCGGTGGTGACATGTCAGCGGTCAAAATGCAAAAGGAAGGTGGCGGCTAGTTGAGAGAAAAGTATTTTAGGTTCTTACTGATCTTTGCTTGTTAATAATTAATACAATATTTGGATTGATCTTTAGTTATATTCTTGGTTGAATAAGGTCAACAAGATCAACATTTTTCAACCACCAAAGGACATATATGATTCTCTTAGTAGATGACAAATTTAGAGAAACAAAATAATTTTCACTCTTGTTATTCGATAGTGCTCAAAGGTCCAATCTGTCAAAATTTTGAATGACTTAAAAAGTAACGTGGTCGGATACAATATTTTGGAGACCATATTTTTCTTTCCATAATAAGTCCCAATTCTTGACATAATTTCATTTTATAATGAATTTGATATTTTGCTTTTTGTGGATGTCATGTTTCATCGAGGAAGATCCATTTTTCTTATTCTAGTCGTTACCTTTACCTTTAGAATAAATATTGATTCCTATGATCTTCATTTGATTTCTATCATCCCCTAAGATTGGAGATTAGAACTTGCGATAAAAATTTTTGAACTGCCAACATTTCTCGAATGCTAAAATTAATCTTTGGTAGGAATTGAAGCATCCACGTCATTCCTTTTGTCAAATGGTGCCTATTTCTTCAACTGAGACCAGCCTCACAGTGTTTTTTGTTAACAAAAGCCAAGCACAAAGTTCTAAAGCACTTAACAAGGATTACTGAGAAACAAGGACCATGAAAAAAAAAGGCTTAACTACAAAATGGAACAGAAACCTCATTGATGGGTCTGTTTTTCACCTGCTGGAGTTTCGACTAATCTTAAGCAAATTCAGGTACAAAGTTCTTAACACTCAACGAGGATTATAGAACAGTGACCATGAAAAATAAAAAAAGAAATGGCTTAGTGTAGACATATCTAAAATGGGAAAAATCATGGACGATGATTGAATCAAGAAATTGGGTATTCCTCTGCTATATCTCTGCCACCTACTACATTGAAAGCTACAGGGAAAACTATGTGATTATGAATGCAGCTACAATTGAGCAAGATGAAAATAAGGACATTGTGTTAATTTGAACGTAGATTTTTAACTGAAAAGAAAAATATCAGTAAATATTGTGGAACCAATGTAAGGGACTTTCCTTTTGCTCTAGGCAATGGCAGGACATTTTTTGGTTCTGACATAGGCTATAATGAAAAATATGAACAAAAAAACAAAAAACAAAAAACTTGTGGATGTCATGATATAAAAATGTGTAAACAATAGAGAGCTAAATAATTATGCTGTGTAGTAACCAGAGTGCTTATAAACCAATGCAACTGCTCACAGCCCAAGATTCTTCAAATCAAATCAATACAAGTTGCATGATCACAAGATTGTTCTAGCTCACAGCTCAATTTACTAACAAGACTTAATCAAGAAACAGTAAAAGAAAATATTGTTTGGCTCAAAGGAAAATATCAAGAGGAAAATACAATTGTGAATTCCAAAAAATTCCTTTCTTATTATTCTTTTTTTCTTAAAAAAAAAAATCTGTTACATGTACACCTTCATATATGCTTCTATATACAATTAATCGATCTGTAACTAACTCAATTATTCAACTAATAATCCAACTATATTTGTCACATACAATTATGTGTGCTGTAACAACTTCTTAACAGATTTCATTGAGCTGTCATTCCCTTTTAACAATCTTTGCTGAGTTGGTATTACTAAATTGTTTATGCTTGCTTCTTTTAGCCTTTGTAGCTTCTGAATAATGAGCTACTTTAACAGCCCCCCTCAAATTCAAGGAACATGGAAGGACATTGAGTTTGGCTCTTAGATAATTGAAACGAACGAATGAAAGAGGTTTAGTCATAATGTCAGCAATCTACTCTTCACTTGGTATATAATGAATGCTTAGCTCACTTGCAAGTACCTTGTTCCTGATAAAATGCATTTCAATCTCAATATGCTTTGTTCTTGAGTGATGGATTGGATTTCGAGCTAACTCTGTTGCATTGATATTATCACACCAAATGGTGGGCTTCTTTGTGCTACACACACCCAATTCAGAGAACAATGATTGCAACCAAATTATTTCTACATTTGCTGAAGCTAAGGACCTGTATTCACTCTCTACACTTGACCTGGTAATGGCTGATTGCTTCTTGGAAGACCAAGATATCAGATTGTTACCAAGGTAAATACAATATGCTCCAACAGATTTTCTGTCATCTAGATCACATGCCCAATCTGCATCTGTGAATCCTATGAGTCTCATATCTCCATTTCTAACAAACTTAAGTCCATACTCTTGAGTAGTCTTCAAGTATCTCAAGACTCTTTTGCATGCCGCCATCTGGTGCTGTAGTGTAGGTGCATAAACATATTGACTTAGTTTGTGTACACTAAAAACAATCTCAAGTCTTATTAACACTAAGTATTACATTTCTTCAACAATGCTTTTGTACTGTGTTAGATCTTCAATATACTATCCAAGATTCCATTGAGCTTCTTTCTGTAACTTTAATCCTGTACTTATATGTTTATCAATGCATTTGCAATTGATCATTTTAGCCTTGGACAGCAAGTCTCTGATGTATTTCTTCTGAGACAGTAGATGTAATCTACATCATGTAAGACTTCTATTCCAAGAAAATAAGAGTGTTTCAAGATCCTTTAGAGCAAAAATAGTACTAAATTCAACAATAAAGGTTTCTAGCTCTGTGCTGTTTGGTCCTGTGATTAGAATATCATCAACATATATAAGGATTAGAATTAGAGATGAGCTAGTTCTTCTTATAAATAGAGAGTTGTCTGACTAGAGGTTGTGAATCTCCATTATAACAAGTACCCCTTCAGCTTTTCATACCAAGCTCTTTTGTGAAGCTTACACACATAATCTGGTTTCTTATCATCAATAAACCCCTCTGGTTGGTCCATGAATACTTCTTCTATCAAATCTCCATTGAGAAAGGCATTATTCACATCAATTTGCCTTATTTTCCACTGATTCATTGTAGCTAGACTTAATACTACTCTAACAGAAGCTGGTTTTATCACAGGGCTAAATTTTTCAAAACAATTCACTCCTACAATTTGTTGAAACCCCTTAGCTACTAATCTAGCCTTGTATTTAACTACACTCCCATCAGTGTTGTATTTCACTTTATACACCCATTTGTTACCAACTACTCTTTGATCAGCTCTTTTTGGCACTAGAGACCATGTACTATTCTTAATCAATGCTGGATACTCTTATTTCATAGCTGCAAACCATTTTGGAACTTGCAGGGCTTCATATACGAAGTCAGGCGCTTTGTGGATAAGTTCTATAGTGTACAACTTAGGTTTCAAGATACCGGATTTGCTTCTGTTTGTCGTGGGATGAATGTTGTGTTGAATAAAAGGTGATGGTGCATCTATTGATACAGGTGCATGAGTAATAGGCTAAGATGATGAGAGCTGGGTTTGACTGGGTAGTTCATCATTTGGTGTGGATTGTAAATGTGGTTGTAATGAGAGGTGTAAACTGTCATTGTGAAGAAGATTGTCTGAATATTAAAAACTGTTGTTGGTAGGACTTGTAAGACCAAGATTGTGTGAGCTGCCTTCAATTGAAAATAAAGTAACAGATAATATGATTAAATGATATACCTGCTAAGGGGTAAAAGATTGATTTGAACAGAAAGATGACTTATTAGAATGGAAAATGGGATCTGTGGGGTAAGAAAATGAGGATTCATCAAAGATGACATATCTAGCTATGTATAGGTGACCTGATGGATGCAGACACTTGTATCCTTTCTGGGAATGACTATAGCCAATGAAGATGCACTTACTAGAGTGATAATCAAACTTATGTTTGTTATAGTCTCTTAAATAAGGATAACATGCACAACCAAAGCACTTAAGCATAATGTAATCAGGTTTGTGATTGAATATTTTCTCATGTGGTGTAAGAAGTTTCAGTATTGGAGATGGTAGCCTATTAATGTGATAAACAGCTGTATGAAAAGCATCCTACTAGAATGTAAATGGTAGCTTAGCTTGAGCTAACAGTGTAAGGCCTAATTCCACACTGTGTTTATGCTTCTTTTTGACTAAACCATTTTGATGATGTGTGTAGGGACAAGAATGTCTAAAGATAATCCCACATTGATTTAAAAAATGAGTAAATACTCTATACTCTCCCCCCCAATCAAATTGCAGGGGTCTTAATGGTGGTATTGCACTGGTTTTCAACCTGCAATTTGAACAGTTTGAATACATCTAATGCTTATGATTTCTTCAAAGGAAAGATCCAAGAATACCTACTGAAATCATCAACAAAGTTTATGTAATAGATGTAACCATCTCAAGAAGGAATAGGTGAAGGTCCCCATAAATCAGTATGAACAAGTTCAAGAGGCTTAGTGGTTTTAGTTTATGTAATAGTAAAGTGAAGTCTGTGAAGTTTACCCGTCTGACAAGCTTCACAAATATGATCAAGTGCTTGCTTGACTGAATTACTTGAGAGATTAATAGAATGAACATTTTTGAGTAAATGCATTAAGATTTAATGATGAGGATGACCAAAATGTCTGTGCAATAGAACCAATTTAATATTGGATGTATTACAATAAGAAATGGAATTGGAAATAATGTTTTGAGTATTACTGGAAACATGTGAATTGATATAACATGCAAACAACATTGATAATGGAGTAATATGAGAAGATTGACATAGGAAGGAAGAAGGAATGGACTGAGATGACTTTAGAAACAGCGTGTAAAGCCCTTTTTTAACAAGTCCCTTCAGAACCACTTGCCACTTCAGAGAGTCCTTCACATAACAGATGTTGCCAACAAATTCAACAAAAAGGTTATTATCAGTTGTTAGTTTGGAAATATTCAATAAATTCTTTGTAATGGCAGGAACTAACAACATATCTTTAAGAAGAATACGAGCATGATTATATGCAGCATTTAATCCTTTATAACTAAAGTAAGCATCACCAATATGTGTTATGGGCAAATCTTGTTCATTGCCAATGACAAGTCGATTTGAGCCCTTGAACTTCTCTCTCACATACATGCGTGCCATATTGTTGGTCAAATGATACGTGACACCACTGTCAAAGTAACATTTTTCATCAGCAGGCCCTTCATAATTGGCAACATAGGCTTTAGGTGCAGCAAATTCTTCTAATGAAAATGGTGAGCAGTGCATAGAGGTGTAATTTGAGTAAGGAACACCATAATGTTCTTCAACAGATGGCGCATAACCAAAAATGGCTCAAAATTAACCATATAAGCAGCCTTAGAGCTCATCATCTTACTTCTGCCAAAATGTTTAGATGGTGGCAGGTGATTACTATCATACCTATGCCAGAAGCATCTGTTGTGTGTCCTTACTTATGACATATTTGACAAATAAAACCTACTTTAGTAGACTCATCAAACTGTGCATTTGCTGAATGAGAGAGATTGGTTCTCAGAGATTGTGGTCTGTGAACTTGCATAGGCTGCATTCTGCCATAACTTCCAAGATTACCACTGCCAGTTGGAAAGCCTCTAGGATAAGAAGTACATTCCTCTACCAACATTGAATCCTCTATTTCTAAAATGACCAAGATGTGTCCCATATGATCCTCTTTTGAAATTGCCTCTTATATAAGGGTAATCAACATTCATTGAGCTGTGATTGGCATTGAATACAGTCTTATCACCTTGATTTTGCTCAAGTCTAGCCTCATGTGTTAATAATAAGGCATAAACATCATCATAATTCATTTTGTTGGTAATGATAATTGAAGCCAGATCTAAATATCCAGGGCCTAAGCCATTCAAAATCCTTATTAATAAATCTTTTTCAGTTATGTTATCACCAGTACAAGTAAGGTTGTTAGCAAGCATTTTCATCCTTCCACAATATTCTTCAATAGACATTTACTCTTTCCTTAAGATATTCATTTCATAACGAAACTGCATTACTTTGGCTTCGGATTGAACACTAAATTGTCTTTCAATAGCTTTCCAAACATCAAATGAAGTATCATAGCTCAGAACAGAGCTCAGAATACATTCACTAATGGTAGATAATAGCCAGTTAAGAAGTGCCTAATCTTGTGCATGCCAGTTGATATATGCTGGATTTTCATCTTTTTCACCAGATCCATCAGCCGTTGAGTTAAGGAGAAATTGTTCTGGAATAATTTGAGGTTCTGAGATGAATCCTTCAAGACGATTTCCTCTAATCACGGTTAAAGCTTGTTTACACCAAATTAGAAAATTTGATCTATCGAGCTTCATAATAGCAGGAAAGGTGAATGATGTCTGTGAAGATTGATTTGAGTTGGTGATTGATTAATTTGAATTTGTGGTACTCGAGCTCGCCATATCTCTGGCTCTGGTACCATGAAAGAATTTAGAAAATATTGCTTGGCTCAAAGGAAAATATCAAAGGAAAATACAACTATGAATTCCAAATGATTTCTTTCTTATTTTTCTCTTTCTTTTTAATCTGTTACATGTACACCTTTATATATGCTCCTATATACAATTAATTGATATGTAACTAACTCAATTATACAATTAATTGATATGTAACTAACTAAATTATTCAACTAATAATCCAGCTGTATTTGTTATGTGTACTGTAACAATTATGTGTGCTGTAACAACTTCTTAATAGATTTTGTTGAGCTGTCATTCTCTTTTAACAATCTTTGCTGAGTTGGCATCACTAAACTGTTTAAGCTTGCTTCTTTTAGCCTTTGCAGCTTCAGAATAATGAGCTACTTTAACAAAAACGAATCAAGAACAACCAAAACACTAAGAGCTTAATGCAATTCACTTGAGAAAGAATGCTCAACCTACATCAATGGAAGAGGCTATCATATGAGCTTTATTGATGTAAGAATGGAGAAATTTACAGAGCCTTGTACAGGAAACACCAAAGAACAAGATGAAACTTTCTCTCCCTACAACCTCTCAATATAATGATCTAGAATCATCTTCCAACTACCTAAGAAACTAGTTTATATAACCAGCATCAGTAACAAACCTTGATTTCTAGATTGTTCAGATACATGACACGTGGCTAACAACCTTAAGGAACTTAGCTTTAACCACCAGCACATGCCTCACACTTGAGTAACTCAAGTGTTGAATCAAAAGGCACAATAACATGTTGTTTTCACGAATTCAGTTTTCTATTATAAGCACATGATGAGCATGTGACTTTAAAAGGCAACCCAAAGTCCAAACGATGTCGTTTCTAAAACCCGGCTAGATTCACAAGCTGTCTTCACATGTTGAGCAACACTTTGTTCCTTTTATACTTGGTGGGATGAAGGAACTATTCCTTTATGAAAAAGTCTGCATAAAGACTCTTGGAGGCTCCTCAAATATTACTTAATGATAAATTTGTAATATTGTTTTATTAGTCTTTGAATGCAAAAACTGATAAAACTCTCTGTGATAGCTGCACCCCTAGATGTAGACTTTGCAAAAGACTAAACCACATTATACTGAGCGTTCTTCGTGTGATTGCTTTGATTTTATTTCTGATTCGTTCATTTTTTTTACTAAGAGTTAGATTAGTGTTCTCGAGTCAGTATTGAATCAATTGATCTTCAATTGTGAGTGTACAACTTGTTTGATCTAGTGACCTAATCTGGGTAGAGTTTTAGTGTGAAGCTTGATACACAGATCAACCTCTACTCAAAAATTTAAGACCGAAATTGTTTAATTGTTTAAAATGTGAAAAGTATAAAAAGTGGCTTTTTTTTCTTTTAATAATTTTGGAAACCTATTAGTATTAATTTGGCCATTTTTTTTACTAGCCCTTCTAGAATTAATTCCTAAATCTGCCATTCATGATGATCTAGGTTGGGTAAATTGTAAATAGATTTTCTAATATGGCACTTATTTTTAAAACTATCTCAGTATCAAATTTAAGGTCATTTATTTTAATTCTTGCTTATTTAATAGCTTCTATTTCAATCCTACACCCCGTTTTCAAATTTCCCTCAAACTCCAATTTACACGACCTTAAATTGGATTCATGTTTTGTAAATCTTTTCTTTTTCCCTTTTTTTTAATGTAGCATTAGCATTGAGTTCTTATGTAATTGCTTAAACTTTTGAGTCTAATGTCTTATCAAGAATGGTCTGCATAAACAAAAATGAATATGAAATCACTGTGACGAATGAAACTGAAGAAGTACAGAGGCCGAGAGGTAGTTAATTAACATAAAGTGGGGTTGTTGGAATTTTTACAACTCTCATAAAGCAAAAAAACCCTAATTTTCATAAACTTTAATCCTTAATATCATAAAATATCATGATTTTCACATCATCATAATTGAGAGAAGACATACCTTGATCCATAGCAATTTTTTTTTATCAAATCTCACTGCAAAGAATCAAAGATTAGCAAAATTGACTTTTCTCTCTTAACCCGTTTAGAGTGGCGTACTTTCTAATGGAGAGAAAATTAACATGATATCCTTTTTATATTGGGTGGAGAGAGGACTAATTTTAATAAAATCCTAATTCCCACTTTCCATCAAAGTGGGCTTTCTTAATTGACCAATAGAATTTCAGCCCATAATTTATTTTATTATGTAAACCTAAATTATTACTAATTTAATAATGTAGCCAGTGGGCCAGTATAAAATATTCCAACGTTCTCACACTTGGCCCATGTGGCACATTCAAATTAATGGTTTAATAATAATAAACGCTATGCGCATATTAAGTGCTAAATCCTTATGCACATTGTTCAAACCATAAAATCATCATTAAGCAAAAAACTAATATGGATCATAGTGGTTCCATATCATCATTAGTTCGACATAGTTCCTTCTATGTATCACAATATCAATTTTATACTTAACATGACCTGTAATGGGAAAGAGAACAATAACAGTCCAACAACAATGTCTTAATCAGATACAAAAATTGTTAACAATCATATCATCATTCATGTATATACCATTAAATCAAACAGGATATAAAAAAATCAGAAACAATACTTAAATGAGCTCAAAGTATCAAATACATAAAGAGCATAAAAGTTTAAACATAACGTCAATAAAGACATCCAATAATACCCAGCCTTTCAATAGGTTCACTGAAAACCTTTGGGTTTAATCCTTTTGTTAAAGGATCCGCAATCATAAAGTTTGTGCTAATGTCCTCGATTGACACTCTTTGTTTCTGAACTTCTTCTTTAACGACAAGGTACTTGAATTCCATAAGTTTAGCACCCTTCGAATGCTTGTCACTTTTAGAGTATTATCACAATAAATTGCCAGTGGTTTGCAATACTGTCGACAATTCTAAGCTCTGAAATAAAGTTCCGCAGTCATAATCCATGAATAGTAGCCTCAAAAAACGCCATGAACTCAGCTTCCATAGTGCAAGTAGTAATGATGGACTGTTTTGCACTTTTCCATAAGATGGCTCCTCTAGCCATCATGAACAAAATGTAGATTTTCTGGTATCCACACAGCCAACATGACCTGAATTTAAATACTTTATCACTTCAAGATGATCAGATCTCTTATAAGTGAGCATGTGATCCTCCATACCTTACAAGTATCTTAATACTTTCTCTGCAACTTTAAGTGATCCGATCCAAGATTACTTTGATATCTGCGTAGCATTCTGACAGCAAAACTGATCTCTGCCCTAGTACATGTCTGTGCATACATCAAGCTTCTAACAATGGATGCATAAGGAATCCTTTCCATTTGTTTGCATTCCGATTCGTTCTTTGGGCATTGTATAAGGCTAAGCTTATCTCCTTTTCGAATTGGAACAACACTTATAGAACATTTTTCCATTCCGAATCTCTCTAAAACTTTATTAATAAATGCTTTCTGAGACAACCTTAACAATCCTTATGCTCATCACTAAATATCTCAATTCCAATCACAAAGGATGCCTCACCCATATCTTTCGTTTTGAAGTTCTTAGATAGAAACTCCTTGGTCTCCTGAAGTAGACCAAAATCATTAGTAGCAAGCAAAATGTCATCAACATATAGAATCAAAAAAATAATCTTACTCCCACTGACCTTGAGATATATACATTGGCCAATGATGTTTTCTTTAAATCCAAAGGAAGTGATGGTATCATTGAACTTAAGATACCATTGTCGGGAGGCTTGCTTAAGTCTATATATTGATTTCTTTAACTTACACACAAGGTGTTCCTTTCTTTTAGCTAAAAAGCCTTTAGGTTTTAGGTTGGGCCATATAAACATCTTCCTCTAAATTCCCATTTAGAAAGGTAGTTATCACATCCATTTCGTGTAATTGTAATAATAATGAGCTACCAATGTTATAACAATTCTAAAAGAGTCCTTTCTAGAGACTGGTGAAAAGGTCAATTTATAGTCAATGCCATCCTTTTGAGTAAAACCTTTGGCAACAAGCCTGGCCTTGTATCGTTCCACGTTGCCATTTGAATCGCGCTTGGTCTTATAGATCATTTACACCTGATTCGTTTACAACCTTCAAGTAATTCAACAAGGTCCAAAACATCATTGTAATCCATTCATTTCAATTCTTCTTCCATGGTGTCTAACCATTTGTTAGAATTAACACTTTCCATGGCTTATGAAACGAATCTGGATCTTCATCAATTCCCAAGTCAAATTCTGATTCTTGTAAGTAAACCACATAATCATTAGAAATAATAGATCTTCTTGGTCTTTAAAAACTTTGTAATGATTTTTTTTTTTTTTTGTGGTTTAGCTGGTACAGGTTCATTATTGACGACTTTGTTATGAGGTACTAGATTATTTATTTATTATTCTTGAAAGTCATTAGTCTGTTCAACAATTATAGGAATAACAACTTTAGAAGAAGTAACAGGCAAGGGAACATGCAATCTAACTTCTTGGATTTCCACCTTTCATGGTTCCGTACTTCCACTAATTTCATGATTTTCAATGAACCTAACATTTCCTGATTCAACAATTCTTGTACTATAGTTAGTACAATAAAATCTGTACCTTTTAGACTTTTCTAGATAACCAATGAAACATCCACCGATTGTTCTTGAATCCAATTTCCTTTCATATGGATTATAATCTTTACTTCCGCCTTAGCCCCAAACATGCAAGTGTCTTAAACTAGGTTTCTTACCAGTCCACAGTTCAAAAGGAGTCTTTGAAACTGCCTTGCTAGGAACCCTATTTCACAAATAAGTGACGGTCTTTAATACTTGCATCCACAACGATAAGGGTAAAGATGAGTAACTTAACATACTCCTAACCATATCCATTAAAGTACGGTTACGCCTTTCTATTACACCATTCGGTTCTGGTGTATTGCGCATTGTGTTGAGCACATATGCCACATTTTCAAGGAACTTAGTAAATGGACTAGGGCATTGTCCATTCTCAGTATATCTTTCATAATATTCACCACCTCTGTCAGACCTGACAATTTTCACCTTTCTATCTAGTTAGTGCCTTTCAACCTTATTGATAAATACCTCTAGAGCATCCACTTATTAACATTTTTTATGCAACAAATAGATATAACCATAATGCAAAAAACATCAATAAAGGAGATGAAGTACTTTTCTCCATCAAAAGATGGAACATCATAAGGCCCAAATATGTCAGTGTGTATAATCTCAAGAAGCTGTGTAATTTTTGTGGCTCTTTTCTTACTTGTGTGTTTTGTTTGTTTTCTCTTAATACATTCCACACAAATATCAAGATCAGTAAAATCCAAATCTGTAAGTATTTCATTCTTTACTAATCTTTTTATTCTTGCTTTAGATATGTGACCCAAACATTTATGCCACAAGTAAGATGAATTTTCATTTACTAAACTACATTTAGCGCCAACATTATGATGCAAGGTCAACAGAGACTAAAAAAAATATTATCAACCTTTAATTTGTATAGACCATTAGAGAGAATTATAGAACCAATAATATTATTATTAGGGGTGCCAAACGAATAATCAAATTGTAAACGAATTGGGTCAAAATTTTACTGATTCGGATTCGATTCGCTTATTAAATGAATATTCGGTTCGATTCATTTAATTCGTTTAGTAGAATTAATAAACGAATTGAATTGAATTTGGATTCATTTACTATTTGTTTATCCTATAATGAATCCATAACGAATCAAATTTAATATGAATTCGTTTGCAAAAATATAATTAATAGACAAAAATTAAGCAAAGTCAAATATAAAAAGACCACAAATTTAACGTCCTACAAAATACAAACTTATTATCATTTATAATTACTATATTAGTCTTCAAACTTAAAAATTTTTTGATACATATTTTTAGATAAATAAGTAATTTAATTAAACGAATAATAAATGAATGGACCGCATTCGATTCATTTATGATACATCTATTAAACGAATCCTAAATGAATAAATGAATTATTGTTCTCAAGCCTGAATTTGATTCATTTATAAGCAAATCGAATCGAATTCGCCTATTTATTAAACGAATCAATTTTTTCAAACCCAAACCCATATAATATGCATCGAATCGAATCAAATAAATGAATCCTGACCTGGATTGCCACCCTTAATTATTATGTTTAAACAAACTGAAACATCTATTCCCAAATATAAAACAATATCCAATAGAATCAAGTCTGGACAAGGAAATTAAATTGCGAGAAATAGAAGGAACATAAGAGTATGGAAAAGATCTAAATGATGTCCAGTGTCTAAAACCAAACGGTAAGTCCCAATGCCTTCAACTGGAGCTTTAACCTGGTTCCCCATGAAAATAAACTTCTCATTTGGGTTTATGGTTTGGATCATAAGAAATCCATGCGTTGTGTTTGAAATGTGAGTAGTGCAACCAGAATCAATTCACCATATGTTATAAGGAACTTTAGTTAAGTTTGATTCGAAACATACACTAGGCTTACCTTTCTTTTCGAACCAAGCTTTACGCTTTAGGCAATCTTCAGTGAAATGTCCTTGTTTCTTATAGAAATGACACTTCTAATTCTTGATGTCCTTCTTGTGGACTTAAGTGGGTTGCGCTTTCAGCTTTGATGCTTCTTTCTTGCCCTTGTGATAATTTTTTCTTTCAGGCTTATTTTCAGCTCCTTTATGACCTATGAGGTTAACTGAGTGAATTCCTTGTTTCTTTAGTCTTGCCTCTTTCTGAATGAGCTTGGTCTGGAGTTCATTCGTACTCTATTTGTCTTTAATGGTGTTATAGTTTGTTTGAAATGCACCATACTCAAAAGGCAAAGAGTTGATAATGAATTGCACAAGGAAACTCTCACTCAATTCCATCCAAATGTACCTAAATTTTGTTGTTGTGTCTATCATTTCAGTCACATGCTGATGCATGGTACGTGTACCATCAAACTTACATGTGGTCATCGTACCCATTAATACCCCAACAAGGGATTTATTAGCCAATTCAAATTGAGAATGCTCTTTCACAAATTCTATATATTCCTCAGCACTTTCAATTTTTGGAATTGTGGACTTGATGTTGTTGGCAACTGTCATGCGTATAAACATTAGGCTTAGTCTGTTTGATCTCTCCCAAGTCTTATGGAAAGATCTCTCTCCAACACTATTTCCATCAGTAACAGCAGCTGGCCTTTCAGTTAATAGTGCTCAGTCAAGATCCAGAGTACCTAAGTGAAACTAGACTTGTTTAGACCAATCTGGGTAATTAAAGCCATTGAACGTAACAACAGACGATGCTTGCAAATGAAGAGCAATAGGCACAGATGCTGTAAATATATATATAGATGCTCATACATTAATGCTTTGAACTTAAACACATAATATAGATTCAAATAAAATTTACATAAACTTTAAGAGCATATTGAAGTTCACCTTTGGGGGATACAATAATACACTACAATAAACATAATTGATGCTTAACTTTAATTTCACATAATCGGTAATCAAATACACATTAACTAGACATAACTATCTTTGGATATACTAAACATATCTAATCAAGCATACTAATTACCCACAATCATGATAATAGCTTATAAATTAGTTAATCAACCTTTGGGTGATTCCTAAATATTTTATAATCTATGAATTTTAATATACCCATAAGCAAAATCATCATGTCATTAAATAATAAGCATCACAATAATTATGAGTATTTGAAATTAAATTTAATTTGACATTTATGAAAACTTTCTAATTTGGCCACTTTGGTGACTAACAAATTATCATAATATTAGTGTCAAATTGAATATTTATAACAAAGTATTTTCCTTAATAAAAATAAATAGATAAAACCAAAAATATCAATTGAAATTTCAAACATTAAAATTGAAACATTAAGAAATTTCAGAGATTATTAATTAATGAGCAGAAGCATTCAAAATTATGATAACAAAACTTATAAATCTTGATGCACATAAAGTTAGTGGCTTTATCATACTAAACCCAATCAATCATATCTATAATTTAATAAAATAAAAATCAAGGACTAAATTCAAATTTCACATACAATTTACTCCTAAATTTCGGCTTGAAGACAGCATGTGATGGTCGTTTAGGGATGGCAATTTAAGGGCTAGGGCCGAGCTTTTTCAAACCCAAGCCCAGGCCAGGCCCAAGTTATTAACAGTAGGCCCAAGCCCTCTAAAAGCCGATCCATACTTAGATGGGCCGGGCTTGGACTAGGCCTAGGCTTAGATGAATTTTTTAAATGAATATTTAATAGAGTTTAAAGTAGGAAAAAAAAAGAACACTTAAATTAAAGATGATTAATTGATTATATAATATATAATAGACTAATAATCAAATACACAAAATATATAATATATAATATATATAAAATTTAAAATATAAAGCCCATAATATATAAAATAAAAAATTTTATTCATAAAATATAAAGCCGGGGTCAAGCCTAGGCTTTTGCCATAAGCCCATATTCAGACTCATCCAATGTGGACTTTTAAATTTTCAGCCCATGACTAGATTCATTCGCTATGGGCCGGGTTAGGCCGGGGCTTTTTTGCCATCTTTATGGTCATTGCAATTCTATTGGACTTAAATGCAACAAAATTTTAAACTTTGGATAAGAACATAAAACAAAGAATAAGGGAGTGTCTAATGAAAAAATCCAAAAGAAAAAACCTAATTTCACCTTTATGTGTTGCGCCGCCAACAGTTTTGTTTTATAACAAAATAATATATGCAAAAATTGATACGCCAATAATTTTCTTTCTACGTTATGTATATGTAGAATAATAATCCAAATGAGCACGTATCTTTAAGGACAATTAAAAATATGAGTTATTATAGATCTTAATGCAAAATCGCAAATTCTCAAATATGCTCTGATACTAATTGTTGGAATTTTTACAACTCCCCTAAAGTAAATAAATTTACATAAACTTTAATTCTTAAGATCATAGAATATCATGATTTTTACATCATCATGATTGAGAGAAGACATAACATGACCCATAGCAATTTTTCTTAATCAAATCTCACTGTAAAGAATTAAAGATTAGTAAAATTGATTGCTCTCTCTTGACTCCTTTAGAATGACTCACTTTCTAATGGAGAGAAAATTAACATAATATCCCTTTCATATTGGATGGATGAGGACCAATTTTAATAAAACCCTGATTTCCACAAAAATAGATTTTTTCAATTGACTAATAGGATTTTAACCCATAATTTATTTTATTATTTAAACCTAAATTATTAATAATTTAATAATGTGGCATGTGGGCCACTATAAAATATTCCAACAGGCGTTACATAAATTCTATTGTGGCAATGGAACAACGGTGGATGCTGCCAGCCTGTCGATAAAATGACTTGAATAGTGCTAAAGAAAATGTCCCAGCCTGTTGAATTATTGACTTCAATAGTGCTAAAGAAAAATGACATTAACGGCTAATGTTTCACAAAAATCCGTTCATTTTCCAACTAGCTCTCTAGGCCATTTTCTACAGAGTAGGATTCAGTCTTAAAGTTTATTTTTGGCTAAACAAAGAATCAATGGTCAAAGACTTATTTTATTTTTTTATTTTTTTATTTCTTTTACCTAATAACTATTAATTCATTATTTAACAAAACCTTAATTCAGCACTGAATTCTTGCCCATTTCCTACACAATTTACATGGCCATTTTATCCACTTTTCGAAGCAATAAGTCATGATTCTACAAATGCTCCTTCACTTCATTTCATGCACACGTGGCATGCAAAATCAACTCGATTGGCTCATTATTTGTCACGTTAGCGATTTTGCATGTTCATTTGGAGGCGTATAAAAGTCAAGATAATCAAGCTCAAAAGAAAGTTGTTTCACCAGATTTGGTCTCCACTTATTTGATAATTATAAAAAGATATCCTCATTTTGCCTACAAATAGAGGGCGTTCAGGAAGCTCAATGCAATGGGACTGAAGAAGAGTGAGTACTTCAAGTATTTGAGAAAGCAAGAGTGTCTTGAGAGGTGAGAAGTAATTCTTCCGTTTTTGAGAGCTAAGGTATTCTTGAGTAAGTGAGAGATTGAGTTTATTCAGGTTTTGCAAGGGCAAAGATTAGAGTAAATCTCCAAGGGCTCAAGTTTGAACTTCAAGTGTTAGCAAACGATTGATTGTAGATGGTTTTCTCATATATATCTGTGTAGTAGTTGGGAATTTGAGAATTTTACTTGTAGTTGCAATGATTTTGATTTGAGGATTTAATTGATAATAAAGGCTGCTGTTGCAAGTAAAAGACAACAATGTAAAAGCAATTAAACAAAATAAAAATGAAAGGGTTGAGCCTAAACTTTATTAAACTTGTAAAAGGCTATTCGCCATTTTGTCAGAATGAAAAGGAAATTAACAAAATAAAAATAAACAACCGGACCAATTTGAATTTATTTCACAAAATATAAAATTACATTTCCATCCTCTATATAAAGTTTATATATCAAGTGTGCAGTGGTTAAATTGGTCTTTTAATACCTAAGTTTTAATATTTCATTTAAAACATCAAAACTTTTTCAAAGCTTGGAGGTGCCATGACTCCCTCCAGCATACACAAATACGTACTTATATTCTTGATTCGAATAGTGAAAAATATAGTAGTTTATAGACGTAACTCATACTTGAAAGCCTACTCAAGAGTTGAGGATGCCTCAAGCTTATAGTATTAATTAGCCTAGTAGCAATCAATGTCAAATAATATCTCCAACATCCCCCGACATGTACCGTATGGTCTTTTCACTTTGTTCTTCTAAGGCAGTGTTCGCCCACTCGTGCATGATTTTAACTCTCTAATACTATATACATTGAAGCATATAATCCTAACGCATATTTAAAAATAGCTTAAGCTTATATTATCAGCCAAGCAATAAGCTTAGCTAATCTAAGACAATATCCTCAACAAAATATTCTTTTTTTGTCTTTTTTGGTGGACATATGCTAAAAGTTAATCCACATATATTAGTATTTGCTTTGTTTGATTGTCTTTATTTTTCTATCAGTCTGATTAACATTTGTCATATAATCCGGACTGTCTCAACAATAACTTCCAGGCATAACTACGTTCTCTGATTTATAGGGAAAAAAAAATTGTTGATACAACTTTTATAAGAACACAACTTAGATTAAATCCAATAAAAAGCAGGTCATATATTTAAACTCATTTTTAATAAACTCTGGATCGATTTTAGGTCACGTTTATATCTTATTTAACTTGGGCAAAATCTACTCCCATTTATTAATTGGTAAGGAGGCCACAGAAGCTTTGAACCGTTCATACGTAGGATTGAAGATTTAGATTACGCTATAAACTACTATCAAAACTCCCTGACGCGAATATGCTAACACCAAGAATCAGCATTTGAAGTGTCTATTTACAACAAATCAACTATACCAGATGTTAACGCTGTTCATGATCAATTCAAACCAATCAAACCGACCAATCTTATCTGATTTAATTGAATTTACCTCTCATCAGCACATATTAAAGGTATAGTCTTTAATAGAGATTGTCTAAGGGGGAGGATGAAAAAGCTATTAAAGGCGCTAGGGAGTCTTTATTGTGATAGATAAGAGTTGGGTTTCCTAGTTCACTCCGATGAGTGGATTTAATTAAAAGCCAATGTGCTGACAAGGGAACCAGCTAATTAAACTGTGTGGATCTTTGTCAATTGATGAGGACATGATGAAAGATAAAATGTCAAGGTCAAGGGGAGGGTGAAAGCTATTAAAGGCGCTCGGGAGTCTTTATTGTGGTAGATAACAGTTGGGTTTTCCTCATTCACTCTGATGGGTGGGGAATTCATTAAAGCCAATGTGCAGATAAAGGAGCAATATTAGTAAATATTGTAAAAAGAGGTTAAACTATGTGCATCTTTATCAATTCATGAGGATACGATTAATGATAAAAGTAATATTAGAGGGAGATCCAAAACTTGTTCTAAAGTTATTGTCAGAAAAAAAAAAAGGTATGAAGAGACAGGCGTTCCAGAGGTTGTACTTCAACACTTTCATCTTGGAGTTTCGGAGCGTAGCAGATGGAAGTGTATCATCTAACTCATTCTCAAAAGTTTATTTAAGAATTATTGAAATATTCTCTTCTATGGTTTATGTTATGTATAGGTTGGTCTCAAGTTTATATTCCTAAATGAAGATAAAAAATAGAACAGTGTAAAGGTGAAGGTTGATTAGAGAAAATTTTTTTGAACACTTGAAATATTATTGAATGAAGCCTGAATAACAAACTTTTATACTAATTCTCAATATCGTGAATTTTCTAAAATAAATAAATTTGAAATATTATTATGTATAAAAAGTGAGCAACTAAATCTGATATCCAAATAATAAAGTTAAAATCTTGAAAGCAATAAAAAAAAAATGGAATTTTTTTGTCGATCTAGGAGGCCAATCAGCTCTAGAATTTAGCTTTGTTTTTTTATAAGCTTTAAAACAGTATATTATACGCTCCAAACAAACGCTAGTAACTCAAGTTATGATTTTGAAGGTACCTACTCATCATCCACTCGCATCCTACATTAGTCCCCCTCACTTGGGAAAGAACTCGCCCTCAAGTTCTTCTAATATAGTTCCTCATCATCTGCATTGTATTCGAACAAATTAGACATATTGAAAGTGCGAGAGATGTTCCAATTATCTGGTATGGCACAAAAGGATTATTGTTATTAATCTTACGCATCACATGAAATTAAGGGACCATACTTCTGTTTGGTTCAAATTAGAGGAAAACAATTGCCCCCACAAATACGCCATTACTAAATCGCTCTCCTGAATCACTTTCTTACATTAATGCTTCTCTATATCAACCTTGTACTTAGCATTAGCTGCTTCCAGTTGAGCTCTACTTTAGCATAAATCTACTGAGCGTTTTTTTCCACATTATCTCTTGCTTGGCTCCCTCTCGTGGCAATTGGCAGTATACCTAGATCATAAACATGGCATTGGGAATAAGTATAGACAATCTCAAAAAGTGTTTTACCTATACACTGAGTCACCATGCTGTTGTAAGCAAATCCGACCTGTGGCAAAGTTGCTTCCCAATTTCATTGCTTGTCACCACAAACATAGTGCAACATATTCCCTAAAATTTGATCGAACACCTTTGTTTGCCCATCTACCACAAAATTGCAACTATCTAGCAAACTTATCCTGTAGATATTGCTAAAAATTTACTGATGAACTTTATATCCCTATTAGAAGAAATAACACCACGTAAGTGAACTACTTCTTCAAAGAACATATGTGCCATGGCAGACACATCTTAGTTTTCTTACAAGCAATGAAATGATAATCTTGAAAAAACTATCAAATCATAAGAATAAAATTGTTATCTGTCCTTGCACATGATAACCTAGCACAAAATCCATAGATAGATTCAAACAAATATTCTCCAGAACAAGATGGTGTATACAATCTAGTGTTTTACAAATTTCCCTTGCCTTCTTAGCAAATCCAATGCCTCTGCAAAATCTTACACATATCTCTGTTCAATTATGACCAATAATATCACTCCTCAACAAGTGTCTTGGTCTTGTGCCAACCAACATGACCATTCAATCCACTTCCATGTGACTCACGAATAATTTGCCCTTCAAAGAGCTGTGTGGCACAAACAATTAGTGAACCTTAATTAGATATCTATCCTTAATTAGCAAATCAGTTGCAATAACTTCATTGACTCAAGTTACTAACAATATTATTCATCTATTAAGCGCATTTGCAACCTATTTTACTATCCAAACTTGTGCTTTATGATGAGAATAAACTTCTTTATATAATTCACCCCATCGCGCATGTATCTTATTTAGATTTTGCTAACTATTGAAGTGCTTCAATGCTTGATAGTCATTATAAAGCATAAATTCCTTTTGAATCAAATAATGTTCCCACATCTTTAACGCTTTAAGGACTAAATAAAATTCTTAGTCATAGGTTGCCTTCTATCGTTCTTCATTTAACTTCTCACTCATATATCTAATTAGTTTGCCTTCTTGAGAAAGAATAGTCCTTATAACCTTACTGGATGCATCACATATGACCTCAAATGCCTTATCAAAATTTGGTAAGGCTAATATAGGAGCAATAAACAGATTCCACTACAATAAAGAAAAGCTTGCCTCTTGCTCATCTCTCCATTTGTACTTTCCTTTCTTCAAGCGCTAAATAATTTGTACAACTATAGTGCTAAAATTAAGAATAAATCTCCTATAGAATGTCACCAGCCCATGAAAACTCCTTAATAGCCCTAGTGTAGAAAAAGGTAGAAGAATGAAGAAAATATTTTTCCTGTCTTATTTTTAAGAGAAGTTTACAATTATACACAAAGAATAAAGAATAAATAGGAAACTAAATATTCTTATATAATGGTCCCAAGATAATAGCTATATACAACTATAACTCAATGGTAACATTGAGTAATTTTTGGATAGATTCTAGTGATTGAATATCCTTGCGTTAAAGCATGGTTGTGTACAAGATTTTCCAAGTAATGTTGTGATATTGGTTTCTTATCATTCCTCCCTAAGTTAGCGAGTAGCAAGCGAAAAACTCCGTAAAATAGATGAACTGAGACTTCGATAAGGCTTTTGTAAATACATCAGTAATTTGGTGAGAAGAGCGAATAAACTGTGTGAGGCAACCTTTTCTTTGACAAAATGATGGTCAAGTTCAATATATTTGGAGTGCGCATGGAAGACTGGATTAATGGACATGTGAAGAGCACTGAAGTTGTCACAAAGGAGCTGTGGTGGCGTCAAGATAAGGATACCAATATCATGAAATAAATAAGTGTTTCAAGTGAGTTCAGGAGTAGTGGAAGCCTGGATCGATATTCAGCTTGAGCACTAGAATGAGAAACAGTGGGTTGCTTTTTAGAGGCCCAAGAGACACAGTTAGCACCAATGTAGACACAATAACCAGTAGTACTACATCAACTGTCCAGACATCCAGCCCAATCTATGTCACAAAAAGCAAATATAGTTAGAGAGCTTTGTGCAAGAAATCTCAGCCCATAATCTATACTCCCTTTAAGATATCGAAGAATCTGTTTGGCTGCTCGACAATTTGCGATGATGGGAGCTTGAAAATGTTGGCAAAGTTTGTTGACAATATAAATGATGTCAGGATGAGTAAAAGTAAGGTATTGGAGGGAGCCAACAATTTTTCGATATTTAGTTGGATTAGCAAGCTCAAAATCTTTAGGATGAGGTTGTGGCTTAATTACAATTAGGGTTCTAATTGGAGCATATTCAATCAATTTTGTTCGATTGAGGAGATCTTTAATGTACTTATTCTGTGAAATGAATATTCCCCTTGAAAAATATTGTATTTCCAATCCCAAAAAGTAATGTAAGTGCCCAAGGTCTTTAATGGCAAATTCTTGGCTGAACTGTGATATGGTTTGTTCAATGATGGATGGTTGATTCCCTATAATCACTATATCACCAACATAAACAAGCATTAAAGTTAGTGAATCATTTTCGCATAAAATAAATAACGAGGAGTCAGCCTTAGTACACACAAACTCAAAGTGTGAAAGAAATTGAGACAATTTATCAAACCAGGCACGGGGGGCCTATTTTAGGCCATGAAGAGATTTGTGCAGAAGGCACACATGGCTTGAAAAAGGGGGATATGAAAACCCTGGTAGTTGCACCATGTAAATCTTTTCCTTAAGATGGCCATGAAGAAGGGCATTTTTGACGTCGAGTTGTTGCATAAACCATTTACATGTAACCCCCATAGTAAGAACTACCCGAATAGTGGTTGATTTAATAACTAGACTAAATGTCTCCGCAAAGTCAAGATCTAGAAGTTGTGTGTACTCCTGGGCTACAAGTCATGCTTTATAGCAATCCACACTGCCATCTTCTTTGAACTTAGTGCAAAACATCCACTTTGAGCCAACAACATTAGTACCAGTAGGTTTAGGAGCAAGGCTTCATATTTTATTAACATGTAATGCTCAAATCTTCTCTTTTATGGCTTTGTACGATTATGATATGTTCATACAGAACAATAAAACTTTGGTTCATTGGTAACTATTGTTGATAGAGCCGTTTGTTTGGCTAGAGTGGGGTTGTCCTTGAGTTTTCTCCTTGTAACCATAAGATGAGTAACTAGAGCAATTTGAGTGGGCAGAGAAGCTATTGAAGTGGTTGTGGATTGGGATTGGACAGCAGGATCAATCTGAGGATCAACAAATAATTTTAATCCGTTTGGATCATGTGCAGTTATGTGCTGAACATGAGGGGTTAGTGGTAGGTGATTGCTAAACTCTGCATTAGGTCCCTATGGTGAGTCCCTAAGGTTTTTGGAATTTGAATAGATTTCTGTTGTTGTTGAAGTGCATTAATTTGGGGAATTAATTGATGCCTGCAGCAAAGTGGTAGCTTGTGGACTAAGTGCAATATCGTTGTTTGGTTTAAATTCATCATTGGTACTGTTGGACCAAAAATAGAGTAGGCCCAATCAAGGTTGAAATAAATTTAGTAAAATAAAAAAAAAAACCCAAGAAGTGGTGGACAAACCACCTAGGATAATCCTCCTAGGCGACAAGCTTCAAAGCCCACAAGGTTCTAAGGTCCAAGGCCAAAAGGTTCTAAAATCTCAAGATTCTATCTTAAAACAAGCCACCTAGGATAATCGTCATAGGTGATAACGCTTCAACGCCCAAAAGGTTCTAAGTTCAAAGGCTAAAAGATCCTAAAGTCCTAGGATTCGGTCATAAAAGATAAACCACTTAGGATAATTCTCTTTTATGACAAAGCTTTTAAAGCCCAAAAAGGAATAGAAGTCCTAGGCTCCTATCCTAAGACAAAATACTTAGGATAAACCTCGTAGGTTTCAAGGTTCCTATCATCTCGAAGTTCTAGTAAGAACAACCTAAGGTTAAAATGCTTATTTCTTTAATTTGTAGATAAGCTTGTATATCCATGTGTCAATCAACATGGGCACAAGCAAATAAGTGTTGCTAGATGTCACAAGAACAATGACACTTTTCATCAAAATAATTAGGACTTAAGTCAAATCAATTTTGCCTAAAATTTGCCTTCTATTCTTATTAAAAGGTAAGAAAAAATGGACTCAAAGGGGAAATACAAAGGTAAACTCATCATCATCATCATATCCAATAAAGAGGATAGTTCAAAGAGGTCGTCCTTAGTTGGAATTTTCACTTAGTAAGTTAGGGAAAATTTGCACAAACAGATTGGCGCCGTCTGTAGGGTCTTCTGATTAAAGGTCTCAGAAATCTTACTACAAGTATGGATGCAAACTGTGAGTATTATAACCTAAAGGCTGATGATGAAAGTTCCAAAGTGGATGAGGAAGTCCACTTTCGACGAACGAGATGACAATGAGGTCTAGAGGATGATGATATGGTGCCTATCCATCCTCCCCAAAATCCTTATCTGAATCCACGTCGCCGTGCTAGACATCAAGGACAACCTTGTGTTGTTCGACTTCAACAACAAGTAGATCAGTTAACTCGTAACTTCAATAGAATGTTCGGCCAATTCCAAGCTCAAGCTGAGGAAGGAGAAAACTCAAGTGGAGGCAATGTAGTTGATTTTGGCTCCTCTAAAACAAGGTCTATAGAAGAACTGAGTGAAGATGACCTTTAGCTTTAGGACATCTCTGTGGATGATAAAGACTTTGAAATTTAGCCACCAAAGGATCCTCGAATCCTAGGTAACGCCAAAGAGACCGCATTCCAACAATACAACACCAAACTTTAAAAGAAAGTTGAGCTAGAGCAAGTCCTAAGGCATGTAATATCCTTCGACCATAAGGATGAAATGGGAGTCGTACTCCAGAATTCAACATACACGTAGTGATCCCTATAAAGCCATTATGAGAATTGATAATGCTTGTTCTAAATGAAGCACGACGAAGTGTTATTAATCTAGGAATGCTATATCTAATCATTAGTATCTCAGGGGACATTTCACGTAATCTACATTTAATCATCTTCATCTTCCATGGATAAGTATCTTTAACCATAGGCTTGTCGTCGTCCTCAGAATTTTTTAAGTCAATAACCTCCCTTCTTCTTACTATTTCACCCACATACACACTACTATCCTCATCTATCTCCCGTTTTAACTCACAACTACCTGCATCACTCGTAGTAGCATGAATAGTTGTCCAAGGAATAGCATCCACCACTAAATTCTTATCTTTGGTCATTTTGATATTAGGTCTTCCTGAACTAAGAGGAACTTACAAAATCAGAATAACCTATGATTACTCTCCTAAGTATAGCAAATAATAAAAAAATAAAAAGTGATAAATAAATAAAAACTTACTAAGGATCATCGTAAAGTCGCTGGATAATCATCGAAAATTTATTGGAAAGCCCCTAGCAATTCGTCACCAGCCACTATGAACGCCGCCGTTAAGCACCTTGAATCACTATCCTCTCTCTTTTGAAACTTGAGAGCCTTTTCCCAACCAATGCTCTTTTCTTTTAAAAATTTTGGAATGAAAAAATTGAATGGGAATGAAACAGTATATAGGAGAGGAAGAGGATCTTACCTAACTAAAAAGGATCGTAATTAAAGCAAGAAAGGATGGAAACAGAGTCACCCTAAGATTGGAAATAAATCATCCTAGGATGGAAATAGAATTATCCAAGGATGGAAAAAGTTATCGGATCCAATAATGGAAAAAATCATCCTAGAATGGAAATAGAATTATCCAAGAATGGAAAGAATCATCTTAGGATGGAAATAGAATTATCTAAGAATGGAAAAAAATCACCTTATGATGGAAATAAAAACATCCTGGAATGCAAATAGAATTATCCAATAATGGAAAAAATATCCGATCCAATAATGGAAAAAATCATCCTAAGATGGAAAAATAACTATACAAGGATGAAAAAATAATCTGATCCAATAATGGAAAAAAATCATCCGATCAAATAATGGAAAAAATAATCCTATGATGGAAATAGAATTATCTAAGGATGGAAATAATCATCCGATCCAATAATGGGAAAAATCTTCCTAGGATGGAAATAGAATTATCTAAGAATGGAAAAAATCATCATAAGATGGAAATAGAATTATCCAATAATGGAAAAAAATCATCCAATCCAATAATAGAAAAAAATCATCCTAGGATGGAAATAGAACCATCAAAGGATAAAAAAATTCATCCCATCCAATAATGGAAAAAATCATCCTGGAATTGAAATAGAACTATCCAAGAATGGAAAAAATTATCCTAGGATGGAAATAGAATAATCGTAAAAAGGATATGATTATCCAAGAATGGAAAAAAAATCATCCTAGGATGAAATAGAGTCAACCAAGAAAGGAAAAAAATCATCCTAGGATGGAAATAGAATTATCTAATAATAGAAAAAATCATCCTTGGATGGAAATAAAATTATCGAAGGATGGAAAAAACCATCCGATCTAATAATAGAAAAAATCATCCGAGGATGGAAATAGAATTATTCAATAATGGAAAAATCATTCGATCCAATAATAGAAAAAGTTATCCTAGGACAAAAATAGAACTATCGAAGGATAAAAAAAATCATCTGATCCAATAATGGAAAAAAATCATCCTAGAATGGAAATAGAAATATTCAAGAATGGAAAAAAAAATCATCTTAGGATGGAAATAGAATCATCCTAAAAAGGAAATAGAATTATCTAATAATGGAAAAAAATCATCTTAGGATGGAAATAGAATTATCTAAGGATGAAAAAAAAATTATCCGATCCAATAATGGAAAAAATCATCCTCTAACGGAAATAGAATTATCCAAGGATGGAAAATATCATCCAATCCAATAATGGAAGAAATTAGCTTAGGATGGAAATAGAATCATCCTATAATGGAAATAGAATTATCAAATAACGGAAAAAAATTCATCCAATCCAATAATGGAAAATATCTTCCTACGGATGGAAATTCTTGGAGAAAATCCTCCTAAGAATATTTTTTAAAAATCCTAGGATAAAATCTTCCCAATAACATTTTACAATAAAATCTTCCTAAGGATGGAAATCATTGGAGAAAATCCTCCTCAGAATATTTTTTTAAAAAAAAATTCCTAAAGTAAAATCCTCCTAAGAAAATCCTAGGATAAATCCTCCTAAGGAAATACTAAGATAAAACTTCCCAAGGATGAAAATCTTTGGAGAAAATCTTTCAAAGGATATATTAAAAGAAAAAATTTTAAGATAAAATCTTCCCAAGAACATCTTAGGATAAAAATCTTCTTAAGAATTGAAATCCTTGGAGAAAATCCTCTTGGGGATATTTAAAAAAAAATTCCTAGGATAAAATCTTCCTAAGGACATCCTAGAATAAAATCTTCCTAAGGATTGAAATCCTTAGAGAAAATCTTCTTAAGGATTTTTTTTTAAAAAAAAATCCTATGATAAAATTCTCCTAAGGACATCTTAGGATAAAATTTTTCTAAGAACGGAAATCCTTAGAGAAAATCTTCTTAAGGATATTTTAAAAAAAATTATAGGATAAAATTCTCCTAAGTACATCTTAGGATAAAATCTTTCTAAGGATGAAAATCTTTGAAGAAAATCCTCCTAAGGATACACACACACACACACAAACAATGAAGTCTAAATTTTTTATTTTAAAAATTGTAGACTTGGGGTGGGGGTGGGGGGAGTGGGGGCAATTGTTGGGCCAAAAATAGAATAGGCTCAATCAAGGCACAAATAAATTTAGTCTGAAAAAAAAAAAAAAGTGATGGACAAACCACCTAGAATAATCTTTTTAAGCGACAAAGCTTCAAAGCTCAAAAGACTTTAAGGTCTAAGGCCAAAAGTTTCTAAAATCCTAGGATCTTATCCTAAAACAAGCCATCTAGGATAATCTTCCTAGGTGATCAGGCTTCAAAGCCCAAAAAATTTTAAGTTCCAAGGCTAAAAGGTCCTAAAGTCCTAGCATTCTATCTTAAGACAAACCACATATGATAATCCTCTTATATCGCAAAGCTTTTAAAGCCCAAAAGGAACACAAGTCATAGGCTCCCATCTTAAGACAAAATACTTCGGATAAATCTCGTAGGTATCAAGATTCCTATCATCCCAGAGTCTTTGTAAAAACAATCTAAGATTGAAATGCTCATTTCTTTAATTTGTAGATAAGCTTGTATATTCATGTGTCAATCGACATGGGCATAAGCGGACAAGTACCGGCAGATGTCACAAGAACAATAACACTTGTCATCAAAGAACCTAAGACTCAAGTCAAATCAATTTCACCTATAAATATACCTTCCATTCTCATTAAAAAGGTAAGAAAAAATAGACTTAAAAGGGAAAATGCTGACTTTCTCTCTCCACTCTTTTTCTCTCTAAATTTATATTTTCACAGATCTAATGACTGACCTAACATTCAGAGGGTTTACGTCGGTAAAGCCTACCCTGTGATCTTTTTCTTGTACTTTGTAAAGTATTGTTGGACAATAACATTTAAACCTCCTAAAGAAGTAAACTCAGAGGAGGACACGTAAAAGCCTATTAAAATTATCTCAAAAGATAAATTCATCATCATCATCAGATCCAACAAAGAGGAATCCTAATGCTAATGGAGTTGTCCTCGGTTGGAATTTTTACGTAGTAACACACTTCAACAGCATCGTGCTAAGGAGTCCACGTATCGTTAACATGTGTAAAGTCATGGGACAAATGTTACTACTTCAACAGCATCGTGCTAAGGAGTCCACGTATCGTTAACATGTGTAAAGTCATGGGACAAATTTGTAGCTGGTTCACTAAGTGGAGAAGTATTATGTGGCAGAAATTGTGGAACTTCTGAATCAGCATAAACGACGCGTGAAGCTCCACTGTCAGAGGAAGTAGAATTAAATGCAGTTTGTGTGGAGGTTAGTGAGCCAGAGATCTGTACCAGAATAAGTGGTAACAATATTTTTAGGCACTTGCACTCGAGAGGTAGAAACAAATTTATCTCGATAAGGAAAAATTGTTTCATAAAAAATAACATGCCGAGAAATATACACGTTATGGGTGGGAGGATACAAAATACGATAGCCCTTGTAAGAGGGACTCTATCCAAGAAAAACACATGGGTGTGTCTTCATTGCAAATTTATTTTTGCCATGGTCATGAAGATAAGGAAAGCACCGACATCCAAAGCTTCTAAGGCTGCCATATTCAGGAATTCTTTGAAAAAGTTTAAAAAAAGTGTTTGTTTGCTTAATGTTGACGAACGTAGACGATTTATTAAATGAACTGCAGAACGAACAAATCATCCAATAAATTAGTGGTATTTTTGCATGAAATAATATAGTTAACCCCATTTCAACGACTTGTCTACACTTCCGCTCGGCAATGCTGTTTTGTTCTGGTGTGCTTGGACAAGAAACTTGGTGAGATATGCCACATTGAGCGAAATGTTCCTTGAAAGCAGAAGACGAAAACTCACCGCCACCCTCACTTTGAAAGATTTTCATCTTTTTGTCTTGACAGCAGTTAACGCATGATGACAGTCTTCTTGCAAGGCATAAAGACCTCACTTTTTATGCCCTTTGGATAGTGTCTTGCCTTGAGGATCGTTAATCACAAAACCATGTGAGTTGAATGCAATAGAACAAGAGTTATCCAAAGTCAATTGTGCAATAGAAAGTAAATTCTTGTTCAAATTGGGAATGACCAATACATTCCTCAAAATTAAATGGCCTTGTTAGTATTAAACATAGAGTTGACAATGTGAGAAATATGAAGTTTCTCACCGTTGCCAACATAAGTACTACATTTCCCATTGTAAGATTTCAATTCAGATATCATACCTGGATCATTATCTATATGCGCGGTGGCTCCTAAGTCAGCATAGAGATTAAGAACCTGTTCTTCATCAAAGTTCATTGCAGTAAGGGCTTGTGGCAGCTCCTCTGGTTCATAAGCATGCTCATAACGATCATCACATTCTGCACCAGAATGTTTAGGCTTATGACATATTTTGCAAATTAGTTTACCTCCATTTGGCGCGGTTGCTTTATTCTGCTGATTTTGTTTGTGATTGAAAGATTTTTGTTTGCCATGATTTTGTTGCTTTTGACCTTGCGAGTTTTGAAGATGGCCTTGCTGATTTTGTGAATATTTTTGCTGATTTTAGGGATATCCTTAAGGATTTCCTCTCCCTGCAAGAGTGAAACCTCTTCCTTAGAGTTGAATTTTCCCCTTTGCCTCTATCACGTCCTTGCTGACTAAGGGAAGCCTAAGCATAATTCAATTTGTTCTCTTCATCATGATCACGTGCAATGAGGGCTTGTTCATGATTCTCTAATGCCGTTGTAAACTCTTGAAATATGGGATATGGAGCCTTAGACAACATAGCTACTTTGAAATCATGATAAGTTGTTCCAAGACCTCGTGCAAGATTGACGTCCTTATCCAAGTCGCCAAGTGATGATTTGTTGACTGCAGCAAGACTATCGCAAAGGTATTTGACCTTTCAGAGATACTCTTCTAGAGAAAGAGTATTTTTCTTCAAAGACGACATCCTGTCTATGAGATGGATCTCTTTTTCCTTTGTAACAGGTAAGAATTCGCGTTCAAGCGAACTCCATAGCTGTCGTGCATTTTTGACTCCGATGATGGAACTCAACATCTCTTCTGTCATGAGCCCCAATAACCATGAAGTTAAGAGCCCATCATTGCTTTCCTATAGAGCTAATTCTGGATTAGTGACCTTTTTCGATTAGGACCATGAATTTCTTTTGGAGGACGTGTATCATCCATAATATGATGGACTAAGCCAAGACCTTTTATCAAAGGTTGAACTTGTGACCGCCACAAAAGAAAAGTCAAGGAATTTAGTTTGACAGAGATGAAACTAGAGCATTGGTGAAAGGATTCAATAGTCAAATTTGGCTTATTTGGGTTTGAGAAAGAAGAAGATGATTGAGCAGTGTTCATTGTTTCCTACTCCGATACCATGTAGAAAAAGATAGAACAATGAAGAAAATGTTTTTCCTATCTTATTCTTCAGAGAATTTTACATTTATACACAAAGAATAACAAATAAAAAGGAAACTAAATATTTACATATAATGGTCCCAAGCTAAGAGCTATGTACAACTATAGCTCAACGGTAACATTGAGTAATTTTTAGAGAGATTTTAGTGATTGAATATCCTTGTGTTAAAGCATGGCTGTGTACAAGATTTGCCAAGTGATGCTGTGATATCGGTTGCTTATCACCTAATCCTATTTACACCAATCATAAATCCCAAGAACTCGACGTTACATTATACAAAGCTACACTTTTTTAAATTAATGTAAAGTTTGTTTTTTCTTAAAACCTTCATAACAATTCTTAGATGCTTCAAATAAGTAACAAAGTTAGCAAAATAAATCAAAATACTATCAAAATATACCACAATGAATCTATAAGAAAAAAGGATTAAGTACCTGGTTCATCGAATGCATAAAAGTACTAAGCGCATCTGATAACCCAAATAACATTACCAGCCACCCGTATCACTCTTCCTTCATCTTAAATACTGCCTTTCACTCATCTATCGGCCTAATTCTAATATGATGATACCCACTTTATAAATCAATTTTTGAGAAAACTTGAGTACTATCTGACTAATCTAGCAAAATCTAAAAATCTAGTATCAGAAACCAATACTTTACTGTTATTTGATTTATCCACCTGCTATCCACACACATGCATTAACTTACTTATTTGATATCAACAAAGCTGGTACAGTACATGTGCTGATACACTCATGAATAAACCCTTTGCTGTAACAACTCATCAGCCTAATCTTATAAAATCACTTGCTTATAAGGACTTATATGATGCTATATATCTTGCATAGGAGGCAAACCATTTGGCATCTCAAAAGGTGTAAATATTAGCAAATTTAGTTCATAATCACTTCACTTTGTCTAGAACAACCTTCACACTTCAATTTCCTCCTTTTCTAGCTTCTTACAGCCATCACAATCATCCTATAGAAGACTCTTAATAATGGTCAGAAAACTCTTGCCATGTTCTTTAGATATCTTCTTCTTATTCATTAAAGGTACTAGAAGAATCTTCTGGCTATTTTACCAAAATTTGTATACATTATCCTTCCCTTTATGAACTGTATCAACATTAAATTACTAAGGTCTTCCCTACAATAGATGATAAGCATCCATATCTGCAACATCATATACCACATTACTCTTATAAATTTTCCTAACAAAAAAAGAAACACAAAACTAAGTAACTCACATTTTTTCTCCTTTCTTTTTCCATCCTATATATCCTATATGGTGTTGAACGTTTCTCTATTGAAAGCCCCGTTGCATCAACCAGTGCCTTGAAAGTTATGTTTTCACTACTGTCACCATCAATTATCACGTCGTATACTACATCATTAATGATGCCACATGTTCTAAAATCTTATAATGTTGGTTATCCTTTTCAAAATTTAATGTCAATACATTTTTCTACACAATTCAACTTAGAATCTCCTTTTCATCGACTCCCAAGTCCATTGCTTCATATCAACTGCATCTTCATAGATAATTAAATGCACCTTAGCCTCATTAACTTCAACCTCTGCTAAATTCAAATCTTTGCCACGACAGTCACTTGATTTATGCCCTAGTTTTCTGCACTTCAAACACTTACCAAACATAGGTTTTCTTACGGATTATTTTGTGAATATTATTAGTACTGTTGTTGCATAGGCAGTTAATACCTTATTTGTTGTTGTGGTTGCCGTGCCTAATTAATTCTAGCCCATGTTTTCTGTTTTTTTTCAACATTTTCTGTTTGTTTTCTGCGCCCAGTACTACTATTTCCATCCTACATTTTCTACTTATTTTTACCTCAACGCTTCTCTGTTTATTTTATAATCAAGATAATTGCCACTATTGCGATGTAGAAACATCACGCTGCTTTCTTCCTTCCAACTTCTTTGCTCTTGCAACAGCTTCGATTCATACTCTAGAGTGTTTCCAAATACATCTCATCTTGAAGCTCTTGTTTCAATCCGCCAACGTATTTTGCAATTATTCTAAAATTTGGTTCATCCAAATTATTCCTCACATGCAGATAATAAAAATCCTCCGTAAAGGCTTCGACACTTTGATTTGATTATTTCTAATTCCGATGCTTAAAAAACAATTATTGCTTGTGATCTAGGGACAGAAAATACTATTTCATCATCCTCTTTATTCAAGTCCAAGATTTGATCATCAACTTTTCCACAATTCTTCTTTGATTCTGTATTTGTTGGCACCAGGGCCTCAATTTAAATGCCAACCCTTTTTCTTTTTAGGGGACCTCCACATACTCAAAGAAGTTCTCTAACTCTACTATCCAATCTCAAAATCCTTCAATATACAGCTCGCCATAAAAGTCTCCAAGATCCACATTAATGTTATAATCCAACTTCTTTCCATGACTTCTTTTATAATCCACTGATTCTTTGTCCTCTAAGCGGCTGGCTAAAGCCTCACTTATGTACATTGGCATTCATCTTGCAGGCTCAAGACCTTGAGGTTCTCATTCATGCTTTTCACCTAGAGGTCACTCTTTTATGATTGAGGCCCTATAATATTTCTTCATTGTTGTTATCCTGAGATTGTTCCTCAGGGTTGATTCCTTAAGGTACTTCCTCGCGATTAAATCTTTTCCTTTTAGCTCTCTTCTTGTTCATATTTTTTAGAGTAAGCCATATACCCTCGACTGCTTGCTATAATGCCTCCTATCTAGGGTTATTGACTTCTCTAACGACTGCCGTAATTACTTCTCTGGCTATCTATGGACAGCCTCCATAGTCAGTTCCTACAGCCCTTGATCATCGCCGTCTAGATAGTTGTTCCTTTGAACGTTCAGTCATACCGTGGTGACAAGCATGAGCACATACTCACTCGACACAAAGATGCGAATGTACTGGTCTAAGTTTGATGTGTTAGTTGTGTAACTAGGTATTGTTTTAATAATGGTCCAAGGCAAATTAAAACACCATACAGTGAGATTACATGATGTTTTAATCCAAACGATCTTATGAGAGAGATTTAGATAAATAATCCCAAAAGAAATTGATAAAGGAGGGTAATTTTATTAATTAAAACTTCTTAAAAATGATAACAAGACATTCATATTTTTAATAGAATAAATATACTTACCCAAGTTAACTAAAATAAAAAAAAATTAAATCACAATTTAACTTAAAAAAACTTAACACTTTCATAATAAGGCATAGAATTACAATAAAAAATATCAAAAGTTCTAAAATAATTAAAATCCTAAATCTTCTTATAATGTCTGACATCATTGTCTCTTTCCTCCCATTAACCAATACATTTTTATTATCCAACAACTCTAAATTCTAATCAATCACAACTTTCAATTATGTGGGCCAAGTATTGCTGATTGTCTAGTTAATTTTGGCTGTTGACACCCCTACCCAACATTAATTTTTCACGTGTTACACAATTCCAGTTTCCTCACAAAAAGCTAATTCTAATTTCCACACTAGAAAGCTAAAAAGTACAGCATCAAGGGGGACTAGATACCGGGCTCAAGTCCACTTCGTGGGGCCATTGTCACGTGCTAGCTCATTATTGATTTCCTTCCCCTTCTCTCTCTCACATTATTTGCTGTTCTAATATTTTCAATCTTTTCTTTAATAGGATCCGAATTATTTCTAATCTCTTTGAGAATATAAAGCAGAGCTGCGAGTTGCGTTACCTTTTATATATACTCTCTTATAAGCTAAGTTGAGAAGTTAGCTGTTTCGAATAGAATCTGAAGGCAGAAAGATATAAGACTAGTCAAATATATCACAAAACTAATAAACATGGCTGCCACCGCCGGCGCCATCACTCCAGCTGCTTCTTGGCGCCACCGCCGTCACCATTCCTTTTCACATTCACAGGTTTGTGTGTATCTCATTTTTTGTTTTTATTTTTTTTCTGCATTTATTATTACTACGACTTTGAGATAACGAATAATATTTCACAGCCAGTTCCCGTTGCGGCTTTGGCTTCTGCCATTGCAAATGCTTCTCCAGAGCAGCAGAGAACGATGCTGGGAGGGAATCTTTACCCACTCGTAGAACAACTGGAGCCTGATGCAGCAGCTGAGGTTACGGAAATACTTTTGGAGATGGACCAGACTGAGGTTTTGCAGTTGTTCGAGTCACCAGCAGCCTTGAAAGAAAAAGTGGCTGAGGCAATGGAGGTTCTGAGAAATGATATTCCTCACCCGCAACAGCAGGCTGGTAATGCGGCCGATCAACTAGCCTCTTTATAGTTGAATGATAACTTAGTTTGTTAAGTTGCGGGCTGCGATATTTGAAAAATGCTAGTTTTGAATTTAAGATGTGGCTTACTGTTACAAGACTTTGAAGTGAATGATTTGATAGGCTACGCTACTATTTTGGTAACATAACATAAAGAAATTGGGTTACGCATTAATATTTTAATTGGCTGATTCGAGATTATTAGTTTTCAAAAGAATAATAACAATTAATATAGATTATGTTTTCGTGATGATCAGATGCTCAAAGGGATGAGTATTATGGTCGTTATTGGCCGTTATACAGAATAATAGAGAAGAATGATTGGAAAGGTGTGGAAGATTTCGTCACTCATCATCACGATGCCTTGACCGCCAAAATTGGTGAACTTTGTTTTAATCAGTCAATATTTCACTTGATCTCGGCGTTATTAGTTGATGTTGAATCTGATGAGGCCACTTTCCTTTTCGATAAGCTGGCGTCAATGGTCGGTCTAGAAATACTAGCACGACGAGATAGTATTGGGTACACGGCTCTGTCTCTTTGCGCAGCGAAAGGAAATCTAAAGGCCATAAAAGTTCTAGTGAAGTATCACCCTGGTTTAACAAGCATTAAGACCAATAGACACCGTCTTCCGGTTCAAATTGCAGCATTTTATGGTCATAAGGACACGTTTCAGTATCTTCTACAGGTGACTCAGGGAGTAGACATCTACAGCGGCGACGAAGGTGCGTCCGTGCTTTCATCTCTCATCGAAGGTCATTTTTATGGTCAGTATAAGCTAATTCTCAATCTACACTGTCCATTAAATTTTTATTACTAATGTCCATTAATAAAATCAAATTTTTATTACTATAATGCCCATTAATAAAATCAACATTTTTAGATAAAATAAACAATTTTTATTATTGATTCACTCTCCACTCTTATCTTAAAACCCATCTCTAAACCCAACCGACTGATATCCTTCGGAAACAACATAATCAAATTCTGATTGCTATAAAGAACTGATAGTGTGTCCATGTCTGACAAAGTGCTTCTGTACCCTGTTATTCCAATACAAATACTCAGCTGCAACAAAAAACTATAGTCTCCTTCCACTTTCCGATTCCTCTACTTATCTCTGCGTTTCTTGATAAAGGGAGATTTCCCTTTGAATCTTACCCTACTGTGGACGGTGTGTTTCACTGTTTCCATGTGCTTTAACCATTTGATGGATAAAAATAATTCCTGGTCTCTGGATATAAGATTAAGTGAATTGTTCACCAAAACGAGGCATATTCTTCTCTTGTGTACTGTGGTCCTCAATATTTGTAAAATAATTTTTTCTTTCTTTAGCCCGATTCATGTAAAAAACAAAGTTCCTTTAGAAATCTGGTGAGATTCTCATGTTGAAAGTTAATTCGTAATGTGGAAGATTTAGCTTCTAGAAGTGTGTTAAGTTAAAAATCTAAGTTTAGATCACGTGGCGTAAAAGTTGGGAAGTCACTTTGTAAAAGTGAAGTGAGTAGTTGTAAATTGTGGTAAGGAAATAAGTTTGATAATATGTCGGTGGGTAGTTAAAATGAGTGGAGGAAAATAAGTTAGTTAAATTTGTGGTCGTAAGTGTTAGTTAAAGTCGGTTCTAAGGTTTGTCTCCAATTGAAACAACGAAGTTGAGAACAAAGTAAAAAATAGTTTCATCCTAAATCTTCTTTCTGGTTGTAAAATCTCTTCCACTTACCCTCATATTTAACTAAATATTCTTACTGGAAAAAAAGTGCCTTCCACCTTATTTATCCTAACCACTAGTTTCTCCAACTCCAAGAATTGTAGTTAAAATGAGTGGAGGAAAATAAGTTAGTTAAATTTGTGGTCGTAAGTGTTAGTTAAAGTCGGTTCTAAGGTTTGTCTCCAATTGAAACAACGAAGTTGAGACTAAAGTAAAAAATAGTTTCATCCTAAATCCTCTTCTGGTTGTAAAATCTCTTCCACTTCCCCTCATATTTTACTAAATATTCTTACTGGAAAAAAAAGTGCCTTCCACCTTATTTATCCTAACCCACAAGTTTCTCCAACTCCAACAATTGTGGTGTCAGAGCTTTAAGCCTTCAAGCTTTCATGGCCTCAACTTCTAAAACTTTCAACTACAATCAAAACTTTATTCTCATCTTTTGACAGAATTACTAATTCTAGGTATTCAAATGAAGACCCTTTTTATCTCTCAAGATGTTTGCGTAACAGTAGAAGAGGGATTTGAATAGTTGAATAGTCGAAGACTCCAAAAGCGTTGTCTATAAAGACAGGCAAAACAAAAATAATACAGAGAGAATAAAAATAAAGAGGCTAAGACATTACTCTTTCTACAACAAGATGTAACTAAGACTATTTTTTCCGAGAATTCTAGTAGCAAAGAAGTCAAAGGATGCATGGAAAATTGTAAAGGAGGATTGTTAAGGATCTAAAAATGTAATCTCTCCTAAACTTTGTAGTGAAACCAAAGCGTATAATCTCAATCAAGTCAATTAATTAACTCAAATTGATCAAGAGCACAAAGAACTAATAAAATTACTCGAAAGAAGAAGCATTGAAGAAAGCAAGAATGAAAGAAACTACAAAGTAACGTGGATTAGCGCCAATGTGCCTACCTACATCCACGGCTGAAAAATGCCCAGTGAGCTAGAAGCTTTATTGATGATATTGATTACAATGGATCTTTGAGAATACAGGGATTAAATCTCTTCAATGGACAATTTTTTATCTCTCTCTTAAAACTAATCAAAATCTCAGTAAATATGCTACTCCAGTCAGCATGCTCCTTTTATACTTACCAGAAGCCGGTAAGGCTATTGCAACAACATTAACCACAAAGGAACCTGCTCACGCCAACTAAGGTAGCCACCTCAGCAACATAACATGATATAACTAACTAGTTTCACAAATCTCCACCTTGGTTTTATTTTGTTCATAGGTTCACCCAATCACTGTTTCAGCAATAGAAAACTTGACTTACAAGTTAACAACACCAATCAAGTTCAATGAGTCTCTGAATTTGATTGTTGGCAATGGTTTTGTTAGCATATCGCTGGATTGACCTAAGAAGGAATCTTGATCACATCCACCACTCCATTACTAATTTCACCTCTAATAAAGTGCATCCTGACATTAATGTAGTTTGTTCTCTCACTATATTTTGGATTCTTATTCAATTATATAGCACTGGAGCTATCACAGCTAATAGAGACTGACTGTTGTTCAAATTCGTATTCTGATATCAAGCCCTTCAATCATAATGCTTCCTTCACGGCCTCTGTAAGAGCAATTTACTCAGCCTCAGTTGTCGAAAGAGTAACTATTGACTGTAATGAAGCTTTCCAACTCACTATACTACCACATGAAGTAAACATAAAGCCTATAATTAATCTCTTTTTTTTTTTGTCTAAATCACTTGCAAAGTATAAATCTACAAATCCAGAAACCTCATTTGTGGCTTTGCTAATCCATCCATATAGAATAACATACTCTGCTGTCCTTCGAAGGTATCTTAGAATCCATTTTATTGCATTCCAGTATTCTTTTCCTAGATTTCCAATAAAGCTGCTAGCAACACCAATTCTATATGCTAAATCAAGGTTAGAACAAACCATAGCATACATAATGCTTCTAACAACGTTAGAATAAGGTGACTTTTTCATATACTCAACATCTGCATCTTCTTGAGGCTCTTATTATTTTGGGAGCCTAAAATGTACAGGTATGGTGTAGAAAACTTAGAGCTACTCATTGCAAACATGTTAATGCCTTCTTGATATATTCAGCCTGAGTGAGAAATAAAGTATTTGCATATCTGTCTCTTACAAATTGCATCCCTAAAATTCTAGTTGCAGCACCCAAATCCTTCATTTAAAACTCAGTGTTTAACTCTTTCTTGAGTTTCTTTATCTTTTCTTTAAGCTTACATGCTATAAGCATGTCATCAACATATAAGAGAAGATAGATAACATCACCAGGAGCCAGAGTTTTGTAATACACAGAATTGTCATATTTGCTTCTGCTATAACCATGCTTGATCATAAACTCATCAAATCTCAAGTACATTGCCTTGGAGATTGTTTTAAACCATATAAATTCTTCTTGAGCAAGCATACCATATCTTCAGTTTCTTCGTCAATGAATCCCTATGGTTGTGCAGTTAATATTACTTCAGTAAGATTGCCATGTGGGAAAGCAGTTTTAACATCCATCTAATCTATGCAGGAAAGCAGTTTTAACATTCATCTAATCTAACTTTAGATCATGAAATGTTGTCAAAGCTAACAAAACCCTTGTAAAACTATGCTTTACTATTAGTGAAAAATCCTCATTCAAATCTTTCCCCTCTTTTTGTGTAAACGCCTTTGCTACAAGTCTTGCCTTGTACCTTGGTAGTTTAATACCAGCGATTCCCTTCTTCAGTTTATAGATCCATTTATAGCCAACCAACTTTTTATTAAAAGGTTTCTTGATTAGTATCCAAGTGTTGTTCTTCTTAAGTGAAGCTATTTCCTCTGTCATGCCACTGATCCATTTTTCTTTCTCACTACAGTTTATAGCCTCTTTAAAACTCTTTGGTTTTTCTCCACTCAATTCATCAGCAATTACTAGAGCATATGAAATCAAATCAACAATGCTATATTTCTTTAACATTTTAATGATCCTTTTTTCTCTATCTCTTGCAAGTTGATAACTATCCAATTCTAATGACTTATGCATTTTTTGAGATGATTCCGAATCTTTCTCTTTAGCTTGCTGACTGTTACTATACTCTACCTCCAAATTAGCATCATTCTTTTTATTTGGACCAGCAACGGTGATTATTGTCTCGACTCTTATTTGTAGCATGTACTCCTCATAGAACACTATATCTCTACTGATTAGTATCCTTGAAGGTTTACCATCGATGCACCAAATCTTGTACCCTTTGATATCTTCTGGATATCCAATAAAATACCCTTAACGGCCCTTGTTCTACTTTACCCTGACTTATGTAAGCATAAGCAGGGCAACTAAAGACTTTGAGGCTCAAATTTGGTGGATTTCCTGATCAAACCTCTTATGGAGTTTTGAAGTTTAAACTGATGAAGGGCTTCTATTAATCAAATGAACTGCTATAGTAACTGTCTTAGCCAAAAAATGCTTGGAGAAATTTGCATTGAAGAACATGTACCTAACCTTCTCAATCAAAGTTCTATTCATTCTCTCTACAAGTCCATTTGCTGAGGAGCATGCCTCACTGCTCAATGCTTAACAATGCCTTGTTTCTTACAAAAATCATCAAACTCATTGTTATAGCATTCTAAACCATTGTCTAGTCTCAATCTTTTCACCTTCCCATTTGTTTGGTTTCCATAAGTGCTGTCCATCCATGAATTTTTCTAAGGCTTCATTTTTCTATTTTAACATATAAACACAAAACTTCTTTGAAAAATCATCTATGAAGGTAATGAAGTGTCTAGCTCCGCTATAAGATGAAACCTATAAAGGTCCCCAAAGATCAGAGTGAATATAATCTGAGTCTGCTTGCTTTCATGTTTTCTTATGTGAAATTTCTGCCTACTGGCTTTCCTAAAAACACATTTTCATATAATTCCAATGAGGAAATTAGATTATCTACAAGCAACCCCTGTTTGCTCAGTTTCTTCAATCCTCTTTCATATGTGCTAACCTCATATGCCATAGTTTGGTTTTGTTCATTGGTTACACTTATTGCAATCCAAAAAAAGGTAAGGATCCAACAAGAACATATAGCCCATTTCTTCTAATCCCATTCATAATGACTATACCACTTTTAATAATTTGAATCTCACCATTTTCTGCCTTATGCTACAAATACCTAAAGATATAAGGTTTCTTGTAAGATCTGGAACATATCTTACTTGATCTAAGTTTTTGATAACCCCTCAAACATCTTAATGTTAATGGTACCTATACCAGCAACTTTACAAGCAAGATTGTTTCCTGACAAGACCTTCCCACCATCTGTCCTCTCTAATGTCTTAAAGAATTTTTTATTAGGGCACATGATGCAGCAGAAGTTATCGTTCAAAATATTTCGTTGATTCAAAGAATACTGGAATAAAAGAATAAACTAAATTCACGTTGATTCAAGAATGCCGCGAATTTGGGGAGTTAAGACTTATTGACTCTACAGAATACTGAGAATTAATTAAACTTAAATAATCACACAGAGATTTGAAAACTGAAAATATTATTCAACTCAAAATCTGTCTTCAAAGCCTTCAAGAGAGATTATTTATATTAGTAGTAATTATCCTAAATCATGTAGTGAAAGGAAAATAAAAATTCTAAACTGAAAAGGAAAATAAAAGTTCTAAACCATAATTAATAAGGAACTAATCTAAATATGATAATGATTCCTAGTCTGCATCATTCCTCCCAGGTTGGAGAGAATTCACCCTTAAATTCGAATTGTCTGTAATAGCATCATCATTATGATCACATGTGTAAGGAATAAGATGTTTGACATTAAATACATCTACAGTGCATATATGACGTGGAAGCTTTAGTCTACATGCAGTCTGATTTTCCTAACGGGAAGTTTGTTATGCTTGCCAACTAAGAATCTATCTTTGACTAGGACTACCAAAAAAAGATCTCCAACATGAAATTCTAAAGGCCGACAGCTTTTGTTTGCCTTAATTTTATAACCCTTGCTGGTCTTATTCAAAGACTCTTATGTAGTTCTATGAATCCTCTAAAACTGCTGTACAAAGTCTTCTACCTTGCTGCTTTTGTGAACCAAGTTTGGAACTGGAGCTAAGTCGATGGGAGCTCATGGATTACATCCGTAATTCACCTAAAAATGGCTTAAACTAGTACTACACTTAATTACACGGTTATAAGCAAACTCGACTTAGTATAACTTTTAATCTCACGTCTTAAGATTTTCTCCAACTAGACTACATAGATGGTTTCCTAAAGAGTTATTGACAACTTCAGTTTGACTATCCGTTTTTGAGTGGTAAGCACTTCTGAAATTCAGGCAAGTTTTAGTCAACTTCTATAATGTCTTCCAAAAATGGCTAAGAAATCGTGTATCTCGATCAGATACTAAAGAACTCGGTAAACCATGTAATCTATACACTTCCTTGAAGAATGGACGAGCAACAGTCAAGTCGTCTGTAGTCTTCTTGCACGCAATAAATTGAGCCATTTTTTAGAATTGATCTACAATAATAAATATGGAATCCATGCCCCTTTGTGTGTAAGGTAATCCCAAAACAAAATCCACACTAATGTCAGCCTAAGGTTGTGTCAGAATTGGCAGCAGCATATATAATCCAGCATTAGTTGTGCTGTCCTTAGAAACATGATAAATACGACAGGTCTTCACATAGTAATAGACATCACGCCTCATAGTAGAACAAAAATAAGTGTTGGCTATTAGAGCTAGAGTTTTGTCATGACCTATATGCCCTCCATTATGTAACTTTGCAATAATCTTCAGTTTCAAACTTGAGCCAGGAACATGTAACTGATTTCCTTTGAAAAGGAATCTGTCATGTAAGTGATACTTTGAGTGGAACCCTGCAACAATGTCTTCTAGTAGAGGGGCGAAGAAAGGTCAGTAGCATATAACTCTCGAAATGTGTCGAATCCGAGGACTTGATTATGCATCTGTGTCAACAGAAAAGATCATCAATTAAGTGCATCTGTTACTCTATTAGATTCACCAGAAGTATGTTTTACCACAAAAGTGAATTGCTGAAGGAACACTGTCTATATAGCATGTCAGTGAGAAAGCTTACCTTGATTATTGAGATGCCTCAGTACAGCATGGTCAGTGTAAAAAATAAAGTCTTAATAAATCAGATAATGATGCCAATATTTATATGCTTGGACCACTGTATAAAACTTCATGTCATAAGCGTTGTAACGTGTTTTTGCTCAGTTTAACTTCTTACTGAAATAAGCTATAAGCTTACTTTACTGGCTAAGAACAACTCTAATGCCTACTTTGGATGCATCACAATGCACCTCAAAAGTCAGCGAAAAATCTAGTAGGGCATGTACTGAAGTAGTAATTAACTTCTCTTTAATTGTCTCAAATGCTTTAGTTGCTTTTTTTGTCCAAAAGAACTCTCCTCCTTTCATATAGTCTGTGATTGGTGCCATAATAGTATTGAAATGAGGAACGAATCACTTGTAAAAAGATACCAATCCATGAAAACTTCTGATGACAGATAAAGTAGTTGATTGTGGCCAATCTCAAATAGCATCCACTTTTGATTGATCAACAGATATACCATCCTTTGACATCACATATTCCAAAAATAATATTTTTTTTATCAAGAAAATACACTTGTTTACTACTGTGTATAAATTTGCTACTCTTAAGGTTGAAAGTACTTCTCTCAAATGTTGTAAATGTAACTCATAGCTGGCGATATATATAAGTATATCATCGAAGTAAACAACCACAAAGTTTCCCTTAAAAGGGCAAAGAACATGATTCATAACTCACATGAAAATGCTCAGAGTATTGGATAAGCCAAATAGCATTACCAACCACTCGTATAACCCTTTATGAGTTTTAAAAGCTATTTTTCATTCATCTCCAGGTCGTATTCAAATATGATGATAGCCACTCTTCAAATTAAGTTTGTAAAAATTGTTGCTCTACTGAGCTCATCTAACAAGTCATCTAATTGCGGGATTGAAAAACGATATCGAACTGTAATTTTAGTGATAGCTGGACCATCCACGCACATTCTCTAAGACCCATTTTTCTTTGGGGTTAACAAAGTAGGAACCGCATAAGGACCGAGGCTTTCACGAATAAATCTCTTTTTCTAGCAACTCTTCCACTTAGCGCCCCAATTCCTAATGTTCCATAGGACTTGTACGATAATGATGTCGATTTGGTAAAGTTGAATCTAGAACCAAATCAACCTGGTGTTGTATGTCCCTAAGAGGTGGCAAACTATGTGGTAACTTCTTAGGGAACAAATCTTGAAATTCCTCCAATATAGGCGTCACAGCTTCAAGAATCTTCGAATTACTGTGACACTCGTTTTCCAATAAAATATAGACCCTATTCCTCCTTATTACAATATTTATAAGCTACTTCTTACCTAACAAATAATTACCCAAGTCTTATTTGAGAGCCAGTTCCTAGTTAGATACGAGAACGATCTTAATATTGTTAAACATAAAACTATAGGTATTTCTTTTACCATCATGCGTTATATTTCCATCATATTGCCAGGGTCTGCCCAGTAATAGATGACAAGCTTCCATAGCCACAACATCACACCAATTTTTATCCTTATAGATTGATCCAATGGATAAGGAAACTAAGCAATGTTTAGGTACTGTCACTTAATTTTCTTTCTTCAGCCATAAGAGCTTGTATGGAGTTTGATGAGGTTCTAACTTTAAATTTTGTTTCATTATGGCTTTCTCTGAAATAACATTCTTGCCTTTGCCCGAGTCTATAATCATACGACATATTTTTCCCCCAATTGTGTAAATAGTCCGAAAAATATTTTGTCGTAACTACTTGTCTTTGTCTTGTCCTTTCGGAGTGAAGAATACACAATTTACTATCAACATGGCTCGTTATCACCATGTTTTTCAACGGATTGTGCACTTCCACTACTATCAAAAGTTGGCTCCTCTGCGAACTCTTTATCTTCTTCCTCCTAGTAGTCTTTACTTTCCTCAGTGCCCACGAATAAGTCTTTGCCGTACTTTCCTCCCTTTTTACACTCTGTCATTCGGTGCCTACTTTCTCCGTAATTAAAACAACATAATCTCTAGTGCGAGAATTGAGTTTTGCTACTTTGACCGTTTTCACTGGATTTACTAGTCTTATTTGGCGGATTTAGAGGAGTGAAATTACAGAATTGGGGAGTCGAGTTTAAGTTATCACGAGTAACACTTCGAGAACCCTCAAAGTTTGAGTCACTAGTACGCCTACTAAATTACTTTTCTAACTGCAAAGCTTGTTGATGTGCTTCAGAGACAGAGTATGGTCAAGTAAATTCAATTAGTCTTGAAACTGTGATCGTGGCCCCCCAATAAAACGGGAAACCTGTTGTTCTACTGTCTCTGCCAAGTCTTTTCATGCTACCAATTAATGAAATTTTGTGGTGTAATCATCTACTGATTGATCACCTTGCCTCAAATTCTGTAACTGTTGATATAACAATTTGCCATAATTATGAGGCAAGAATGCTCCAAGTAAGTGCTTCTTCAGCTTTTCACAAGAGCCAATCTTCTTCTTACCTTGCCTCATCCTTGCGAGCTTTGTTTGTTGCCACCAAGTTATTGCCCTTCGACGAAACCAAGTTGCTGCAAGCGAGACTAGTTTATTATCAGGAATTTCTCTATATTTAAAAACTTACTCGATCGCATTAATCCAATCCAATAATTCTTCTGGTTGACCACTTCCTTGGAACTCAAGAATGTCAATTCTCAATCTAGATTCTCATCTTCTATCATCAGTACACTCTTTCTATGTCGACCCACAAAAAGGGTTATCAAAGTTTTCATTTAATTTATCTTCACATTTTGGAGTACGATGGCATTCGGAAAGTAATTCTGTCAACTATGCCATTTGTGCAGTTAACATACAAATCCTGGCTGTTATGTTAGCTAGGGCTTCATCTCTAAATATTATCATGATTGTAGGTTATAGCATGAGGGGTTTCACGGGCTTTTCTTGGAGGCATTTTCAAACTTGGTATAAAAAGGTTTAGGGCTAACTGAAAATTGAATAAAAGTTTGGGCTGAAATTATAATTAAGTAAAAGTTTTAGTTTCCGGTCACGGTGGTTGGAAATCGAGTAAGGATGGGTGGATCTGAAAGATTGTGTTGGTGAGTACGATGGTGGTGTTGTTTTGTCAAAAGAGGTGGTGATTTGGCTGGAAATTGGAGACAAAGGCAGCGGTTTTGTGTTGGCTTTGATTTCGGTGACCGATTCATCGATCGGAGGCGGAGAGTAGTGAGAAAGGTTGGGTTCATGTTGATTGGTGGCGGTGGCAGTGCTGGTCGACGCGGGCGAAATCCGGCGAACGACGGGGCGGCAGCTGTGACTGTTTTGGCTATTTTTTTAGTGTTCCATGGGCGATTGGCAGTGGTCGATGCTCGGGGTTTGATGACCAGCATGCTCTGTCTCTGTTGGTGGAGACAGATTGTCACAACAGCGACGGAAAATCAATAACGGCAGCTGTGGATGGCGGTTAATGCGGCTGTCGTTTATGTTTCAGTTTTTTCTTTTGTTTTTTTTTTTAAGCTGATGAGCTAGAGAGGAAAAAAAAATGGTATGTAGATGAGAAAAGCTGAGAATTAGGCTTTTATATCTAATACCAAGCTGATGCAGCGGAAATTATCGTTTAAAATATTTCGTTAATTCCAGAGAATACCGGAATAAAAGAACAAACTAAATTCATGTTGATTCAAGAATGCCGCTAATTTAGGGGTTAAGACTTATTGATTTCGCATAATACCAAAAATTAACTAAACTCAAATATTCACACAAAGATTTGAAAACTGAAAATATTATTAAACTTAAAATCTGCCTTCAAAGGTTACAAAAGAGGTTACTCATATTAGTAATAATTATCCCAAATCATATAGTAAAAGGAAAACAAAAATTCTAAACTAAAAATGAAAATAAAAGTCTTAAATATAGTTAATAAGGAACTAATCTAAATATGTTAATGATTCCTAGTCTACATCAACACATATGGAATGAACAACTAAAGTCTAATATCCACTCACCAGTAAGTTGTTTTTCTATAGCAACAAGCACACCAGCGTCATCTGATTCACCTTCATCTTCAGATACTACAACGGCCTTTCTATAAGATTCCTTTTAAACCTTCTCAAGGTTCTTCTTTTCATAACAATCTTTGATAGGACTCTATTTATAATAAAAATAACACTTTCTTTTCTTCTTCTTCTTATATGCTTTGTCTTTCTAATTGTTATTCTTCTTTTCTTTAGTGCCCTTCTTTTCTAATTTTCCTTTAGCAACTAAGCCCTCTCCCCAACTCTAATCTTTTCCTTCTGTTCTTTTCTTTAAATCTATTGATTCCAATGCACTCTTGGCATCTTTCATAGTGAGTGTTTGTCTTCCATATAAAAGAGTGTCAACAAAATGTTCAAAAGAATCAGGTAGAGAACTCAACAGAATGAGTGCTCTATCTTCATGTTCTAGAACAGTATTGACATTTTCAAGATCCAAGATCAATTTATTAAACTCATCTAGATGATCCTTCATGGACACACCCTCTTTCATTGATAATGTAAATAGTTTTCTTTTCATATAAAGTCTCTTTGCTAGAGATTTTTGCAAGAATAATTCTTTAAATTTTGACCACAAGCGAAAGGCCGTCTTTTCATTTGATACTTCTCTCAGCTGATCAGCACTTCATCTGATAGATGCAAGATGATAGTGCTGTGAGCTTTATTGTTGATGGGTTTTAAATCGCCACCTGAACTTGAAGAACTATTTTTCTCTTTATACTTGTTCGTCTTTGGATCGACATCATCAAGAGCACTATCAAGCCCTTGTTGTATAGAATAGCTTGCATCTTGAGACCCCATAAGTAGAAATCATTTTCACCAGTAAATTTCTTAAGATCATATCTAATTGCAGACATTCCGAAGACAAACAATAGCCCTTTCAAGCTCTGACACCAATTTGTGGTGAAACTAGAGCAATATAATTTCAGTCAGATCAATCAATTAACTTAAATTGATCAAGAGCACAAAGATCTAATAATACTGCTCGAAAGAACAAGCAATAAGGAAAAGCAAGAATGAAAGAAAAGCACTATAAAGTAACGTGGTTCGGTACCAATATACCTACATCCGCGGCTGAAAATTGCCCAATGTGCTAGATGCTTTATTCATGATATTGATTACAATGGTCTTTGAGAATATAGGGATTAAATCTCTCCGATAGAGAATTTTCTCTCTCTCTCTCTCAAAACTAATCAAAATCTTTTTATACTTTAACTTTAGAAGCCAGTAAGGCTGTTGCAACAATATTGACCACGAAAAATCCCACTCACGCCAACTAAGCTAGCCACGCAACAATATAACATAATATAACTAACTAGTTTCATAAACTTTAGTCTATACGGAGAGAATTCGATAATCTCTTTATGAAAGGTAATGAATCTATCCAAGCTTTTTTCTCTAAAGCTTGTGGCATAATAAATCAAATAAAAAGTTATGGAGATACCATTAAAGATAAAAGAATTGTTCAAAAAATATTAAAAAGTCTTCCTTCAAAATGTGCGCATCTTGTTGCTGCTGTCGAAGAAGCCCAAGATTTGCTCAATTCTCCTTAGATGAACTAATGAGTTCTTTAAAGGCACATGAGGCAAGAATGAGTAGGTTTATAGAGTAGTCAACTAAACAAGCTTTTCAGTCAAGATGAACAACAAAGAACGAAAGGGTTGAAAGTCTGGAAAAGACAACAACAAAGAGGGGGCTTCATCAAACAATGGCCGTGACGGAAAAAATTTCAAAAATCATGAATAGTGGGAAGAAAAAAATGGTCAAATATATGGCATTCTAACCTCCAATGCAATATTTACAAAAAATTTGGCTATGCCGGAGAAAACTATTGTTATAAATGCATAAAGTGCAATAAATTAAATCACATGGATAAAGAATACTCATACGAGAAAAAGCAGGAAGGAAATTTTTGAAAAGATGAAATTGAAGATCAAATGTTTTATTCATGCTTGAATGCTCAAAAGAATCAAATGATATTTGGTATTTGGATAGTGGATGCAGTAATCATACGATAGGAAATCAAGATTGTTTTGTTAGTTTGGATGAAAAAGTGACTTCATAGGTGAAGTTTGGAGACAGCAAAGTGCAACGCATCCTAGGCAAGGGGATTATTTCTGTGTTGAAAAAAATGGTAAATCTAAAATAATTCCAGATGTTCTATATGTCCATAGATTTGACTTAAAATTTATTAAGTGTTGCTCAGCTTATTAGAAAAGGATATATGGTGAAATTTGATAGTGATTACTGCATCATAATTGATAAAGAAAAAATCAATTGTTGGCGAAAGTACAAATGTCACGAAATATAGTCTCCCCATCAATTATTCCAGTAAAAGAAGAGCATGGCCTACATGTAGAAAAAGTTATTGATTCACTTTTATAGCATTGGATGTACGAACATATGAATTATAGATCTTTAGAGGTCTTAAAAGAAAAATATGGTGATTGGCCTTCCATCCATCCATAATGAAGAAAAAGTCTGCGAATGATGTATCTGCGATAGACTCCTCTGGCTTCCATTCACCAAGACTTCCTGGAGAGCCAAGGCTCCATTTGAAGTAGTTCATGCAAATATCTGTGGACCAGCTCGAACTCCATCAATTAATCAAAAGAGATATTTTTTACTTTTTGTACATGATTACAATAGGTACATGTGTTGTACTTTCTAAGGCAGAAGTCAAAAGCCTTCACTTTTTTCGATAGTTCAAGGCATTAGCTTAAAAGTAGAGTAGAGAAAAGTTAAAAGTGATCAGAATAGATTGTGGAAAGTGTTCAGAATAGATTGTGGTGGAGAATTCACTTTTATGGAGTTCAAAGTTACTGCCAGGAGCACGGAATTAAAGGAAAATAGACCATCTGTCGTGCTCTTTAGTAGAATGGTGTTGCAGAGCAGAAGAATAAAATGATGGTTGAGATGGCCAGAAGCTTTGGGCAGAAGCTGTCCACACAACAGTCTACATCCTCGATAGATCTTCTACAAAAGCAGTGGTGAACAAGACTCCATTTGAGAGGCAACATAGAGAGAACCATAAGTAATCTATTTCAGAGTCTTTAGGTGTATTGCATATGCTCACATTTCGTCATAGCAGTGGGAGAAGTTTGATGGCAAAGGAGAAAAGTATAGTTTCATTAGCTACATTGACGAATCCAATAGATACAGGCTTCTGAATCTAAGAATAGACGAGCTGGTCATTTCTAGAGACGTTATAGTTGATGAATTAAAGACCTAGAGTTAGGGAAGTATTAGTTCTAAAATCCACTAGTACTTGGAGAAGAGGCTAGAGGAGTTGAAGAAGCAAGCACTTCAGCAGCGGCAGTAGACACAAGTCTTAAAAGCTCAAGGTCTCCATCACCCAGGAAGGAGCACTTCCTCAGAGAATGATGCCTGCAACATGGAACTCATCGTAATTGAACCACAAAAGTTTAAAGATTCCATAAAAGAAAACAAATGGGTGAAAGAAAAATACACCAACATCGACTGGGCTGGATCTGTTAATGTAAGAAAAAGTGCTTCTGGGTACATATTTTGTTTGAGATCAAATATCATCACTTGGGTATCACGAAAGCAAACATCGTCACTCTATCGACTGTAAAATCTGAATACAATTCAGCCACAATAGTAGCATGCGAAGCAGTAGGGTTAAGAAAAGTGTTAGCATTTCTTCAGTAGGAGTAAAACTGGTCAATAGTTATTTACTGCGTTACATGTCAGCAATCGCAATGACGAAAAATCCAGTCTTCCACAATAGGACAAAGCATATAGAACTTTAACATCACTTTATCATAGACTTCATAAAAAAAGGAGAGATTGAGTTGAAATTTTTTACTACTTGGGAACAACTTGCTAACCCTCAGAAAGCAGATGAAGATTACAAATTAACAGGGGATATTGAAAGTTATTTTTGTAACATAGGAGAATTAGTTTCTAGAAGCGTATTAATTTGTAATATAGAACAATTAGCTTCTAGAAGTGTGTCAGTTAAAAATCTAAGTTTAGATCACATGTAAAAGTGGCCGAGTCACCTTGTAAAATTCAAGTGAATAGTTGTAAAATGTGGTAAAAAATTAAGCTAAGTGTCATGGAATGAGTATTGCGCGCAACAAACTCGTGCAGCAGTTAGGTAACTTCTAGCAAACAAGTTACTAAGTCAGCCTATCAAACTTCTCGAACTACCCAAGTTATGAATGCTTGCGCAAGAGCAACAGAGAAAGGAGAGCAATGTTGGCCAAAGCGAACTTTTTATTACTCGAAAAGAGAGCTTTACAAAGTATGCTTGAGTTGCTTGGTGATGGATGCTTAAACGTCAAGTGTCATGCCCTATTTTTAGGGTAGGTTTACCCATTCTAGATAGTTCATACAACTTACCTAAATATCTATATATTTACACACAACTTACTAGATTACTCCACATGATTCTAGAGAATTCTAAGTCTACACAAGTGTAGAGTATTCTAGACAGTTCTAGTATTATATACAAGTGTGGAGAGTGTATTAGAGAGTTGTGTAGAATTCTATAATCGGGTCAAGATTCGGGCCAAACTAGCACACCTTGGTTGGATTTGAGACCATTAGGCTTGAAATCTTGGCGTTTAGGCTGGAATTATGGTCTATCTTGTTACTTAGCACATGGGCCAGCGATTTAACCTCTGTTAGCTAGAAAATTTAACGGCTTGTTACACAACTGATACATCCGTGGATAGTTAAAATGAGTGGAGAAAAATAAGTTGGTTAAAGTTGTGGTCTGAAAGTATTAGTTATGGACATGTCTCTAATCGAAGCAATGAAACTGAGAATAAAATATAAAATAGTATTATAAAAAGTTCTCTTTCATTTGTAAAATCTCTTCCACTTCCCTACATATTTAACCAAATATTCTTAGTGAAAAATACTTTCCACTTTAATTATTTTAAGCCACTAGATTCCACTGCTCCAACATTTTAGAGGTGGCATTTTTGGGAAAGAAAAGTTTTAGCTCGAAAAGGCCAAGTGATCAGCATTTCAAGAATTTATTGGCCAATCGTCAGGCTTTTCCAGCTAAAAGGTTTCCAAAATAACATTTTCCAAAAGGAAGAATAACTAGTTCCTTGGAGTTGGGGAACTCATTATTTATTCCTTGAGTGTAAGAGTGTTGACATCTACTAGAACGATGCATAGTACAATACTGTTATCAGTACAACACCACACTAATTTATTTGTTATCTCGCTACTGTGTCACAATTTTATCAAATGCATATTTAATTCTTGTTTGATATTTTATTAATAGGTAGTTAGCTTAAAAGCAATAGCATTAAATTGTTTAGTAAACACATATTATTGTAATTTAAAAGTTAAGTTGAATTTATTGCATGCATATTGTGTGATAAAAACTTATAAATTTTTATTATTTTTTATAAAATTATTATTTTAAAGTTATATTTACTAAATATTACTAATTTTTATATCGCAAATGTAGTTTTTTTTCCACATCAGTTGTGGCTATGAAGCTATGTCATCTCAATATCAAACAAAAATTAATTGGTTAAATATGAACGCTTAAATTTCCTTTGCCGCTTTCATATAGTATGTGAACTCCCCATGCCAAATTCCTTCATCTACTGTTGATTGCTTGGGCATACCTTAGTTATCTTATCTTCCTTTATATACATATGTGATGGTGCGTTATATAGAGATCAAATACATCGCCACAACTCTGACTTTATTCATGAATCAGATGAAGCTTTAGATTTATTGAAGCATCATCCGAGGATTGGCCGTGACAACATCAACAGTCGAAGAGTTGTTCTAAACAGCTTGGCTCAAAAGCCCTACGCGTTTGAAAGTGGGAGTCGGCTTGGACATTTGCAACGCTTAATTTACAATTGTTGGTGTTAACAATCCTTTATGAACACAAGCATATATATAGAGGTCATCCAATGAAGAAATCCTCATTTTATTAAAATAAGGAAACATTAATTGGATGATGACTCTATATATATGTGCGTATATACATACTGTTGTTTTAAGACGTGGCCTAACAAAGCAACTGAAATAAATTTTCAGGCATTCCTGTTAAAGAGGAACAAGTTTCTTCCCTTCAGAACAACGACAATCAAAATGGGGATGGAGACATGGAGAACCTTACTCTGACACCAAAAAGCCACTCAAAAAAATCCACATCTTTTGGGTTTACTCAACAAATCACTACTTCATTTGGTGCGGAAAACACTTACTTATATATATAATCATCCTCAGGTGCAGACGTCCTCATTTTTTTTTAATGTAAACATGCTTTTACACTATGTATTTTAAGAAAATTATTTTTTTAATAAACTATAAAATCATGCGGTTTAAGAGAATTAAAAAAATCCCATGATTTAAAAACATATCTACATAAAAGAAAATGAGGATGCCCGTACTAAAAAAGGACTCTCTCTATATATATATATATGCCACAGACACTAAATCTTCTCGAATTCATGATTCTAATTGAAAGGTATTTCATTAATTTGTTTATATACATATATATGACAGGTGCATTGTGGCATAAATTGCATAGGATGCTCTGGAATGCCCTCATGCACCTAGGTAAACGTGAGAGGCTGTGTTCCATTATGATATAGTCGCTTGAAATTAATTAATTTATTACCTTTTGATTGACTCGAGTTTAATTGCAGCCCCCGGCATCAAAGTTATACGAGAACAAAAGTTAACGCATATGCAATCAGTTGAAATAGTCAGAATCATCTTGGAAGGAGTGATTTGGAGTAATTTTGAAAACAGAAAACATTTGTCGGGGGCAATGTTCAAGGCTGCAAAATTGGGGATTTCTGAGTTTGTTAATGAATATATTATGGCCTATGACTATTCTGCTAATTGGACAAACAAAGATGACCATAACATATTTCATCTTGCAGTTATACATCGTCGTGAAAAAGTTTTTAATCTTCTACATCGCGTAACTTTCACTACATTCGTAATGACTTCAAGAGACCAATCTGGCAACAACATCCTGCATTTAGCGGGAAGATTACGATCCTCAAGTGAAGTGGCTGGTGCAGCATTGCAGATGCAGCGGGAGTTACAATGGTTCAAGGTATGGTTGCTCATTCGACAACTTAATATACTTTTTTATGTTTAATAGTCACAATTTGATATTTGTTGCACAACAGGATAAATTAGTAATAATATTGAAACAGAAAAACTTGATAGAACCTAGACAAAAATAGAGTAATAAGAATGGTGCCGGTTACTTAATTTCAAAACAGAGAAAACCGGCACTGTTTTTGACTTGTTTAAGCATTTTCTAGACATATACAAGCACGAAGTTGAACAAGTAATAATTCAAAATGATAATATGAGGAAATTCTTCTCCAATTGCCTTTAGTTATTATCTTTCCATTGAATACATTGGTGGTGAGTTTACGAATCGGAATGGGTTGGAATAAAAATAAGTTGAAATCGAAATGGGAAATGGGAATTAGAATAATTTATTTACTTAAGTTGCAGAAACTAAAATTAGAATGAGTTTTATTACTATTGATATGCTTCATTTGTCTTGGAGTCCCAATAAATTATTATAAGTTACTAAATTGCCTTAGTTTATTATAATAATTATTATTATTTACTATAATGCTTGTGATATTATTGTTAATTATTGTTAATGATAATAATAACATCATTACCAACAACAACAACAACAATAATAAAGGTCATTCAATGATGGTATAATAAAAATTAGAGCATCAATACTAACATAAATATGTACTGCCAGATTTAATTAATGATTAACAAAATTAGAAGTTAGTTAGGATAATACTTTGATTTCAAGTACAGTCTATTTAAACTTCTATATTTTTCTTTCAAAAAAAATGTATTTTAATGTTAACACAATTTAATTTTAGCGAAATAACCTACCTCAAAATCCAAAGGCGAGTATAACTAGTTCCATCTGACAAGACTAAATAAAATTGTCAATAAGGATCTTGCTAAAGAAATTTGCCAAAGTCTCTCTTATATCTTTGACATTTCTAACCTACAAATATGTAAAACAAACACTCATGAAATAATCTAAATTTTCAACCAACTTCACTGATCAATCTTCTTAAACACTCAAATGATCGCATCCCAATATCACCCAATATTTTCAAAGTGACAAAATAGTATACTATAGCTAATACCAACATATATTAAACATCTATAATAATGTTATCATAATCATACAATCAGAAATAAGGTGATCAAAATGCCCTATTAATATAATCCATGTTTCCTAGTGCCATCACGTGACCAAAACTCAAAACAACTATGGTCCTTAGGTCAATTGGTGTACTTCCAACCTCCTGCATGGGAAAAATATACTAAAATGAGGTGAGTATAAACTTAGTGAGTTGATAATAGATTCCGAAAATAATTTTAGTTTAAATTAAATATGTTAATGCAATATACAAATTTCATAAACTATGTTTAAAAACATAATATTGTATAGTAAAAATGTTTAAACTTTAAATCAAGTAACTAGCATTTGAAAAGGAATAAATGATATTATATATAATAATCATGAAAATCATATCAAGAGAGAACATACATACATGATTATAAAGTTGTCACTAAATGAGTTTCTAGGGGAATAACCTTATCATACTCAGACCTCATACAGGTAGTGCAAAGAACGTACTAGAAGTGTACTATTATGTCCAGAGTTACAAAGGGTAGATCAATGATGTGCCATCTCATATACGTCATCATATCTTATCATATTCCATGGATAAAATAACCCACAAAGGCAAAATTACACAAGCACGTAGCCTAAATCCCTGTGTGTATTCAAATGAGCTCCAAAAGCCTTCGTCCCGACTGTATCTGTATAGTGTATGTTTGTAACTATATCTCTATAATTATATCCCTATACTCATCTTTGTACTTGGAGGAATAGGGTACTGTCTAATGATTTTGAAAATAACTTTTATACACATGTACATAAACATTTTAAAAGTACTGTAAAATACTCTCATGCATTTATAATGAAAATTGAAAAAAAAATTCATAATATCCTTTAATAATAATATCAATTTGTAAATGAAAAAAAAAGTCATTTCTAGAAAAACTCAAATCAAAGCATCAAACATTACTTTGTAAACATAGTTTACTTTACTAATTAAAATCGTAATAAAAATATAAAAGATAAGTTTGGTATATTCTACTCACAACAATGATGCTTAAACTCGACCATCGTCAATGTCTGTGGCTTGACTCACAATCGCGGCTCGTACTAAATCAAGAAAATGATATAATTACTTTTCAAACATGTGATAAGACTACTAACTTTACATACCATAGCTCGTAATGGATATTTATTCCGGAACTTATAGCTCCAAATCGATACTTGTAAGCCCAAAATCACCATAACACCCTTAAGCAATAAATGACACCTTATGCTCAAAATTCCATATTTCATCTCAATAATTTAGTTTCCATATCTTATAATACTCATAAATCATCCATATTATCAATAATCTCATTACTAACCATAAAATTCCTACACATAATATAAAACTATAAGCTAATTACATATTGAATTAGAAAAATGTACGGCTACGCGTCTCGAGCTCAACGATGCCTTGTTAGCGGCCTTATGCACCTAAAAAACCAATGCTACCCATTTGTTGGAAACTTTATGCCTAATTTATGAAACATTCATGGTAATTATTTGATAAATGATCATGACATAATCTAAAACTACCATACATCTTACCAAATTATTTATAAAACTGATTATTTGAGAATTTACATAAGGATTGAGTATTCAGGAAATTAAAGCATTCCCAAACATACCCATAGGATGATAGAAATGTTACTATCTTTAGTGGGAAATCCAACTTTTTGCTTGATTTATATCATTCTTACTTTTAACACACTTTCTCTCACTATCTACACTATCCACATCTTCAATGGTGTTTACAAAGGAATTTAGAATTGAAGTCACTAAAATGACTCCTAAATCAAGATTTTCCAATAAAATTCCAAATTTTTCATGAATCCAAACCCTAACCGTTTCCCCCCAATTCTTTCTTCCTTTACCCATGAGCTTGCAATGGAAAATGCATTTTTTTCCCTTTTTTCAATTAGCTTAATGACATGAAAAATGGTAATGGGCTTCGGTTTTATAATTAATAGTTTTAGTTTCTGAATTAGTTTAAGCCCGCACCAATTAACCTAAATATTAATAAGTTTTTATGAAAATAACATACATAAATATAATTATAAGTCAAGGTGCTACACTTAGTTTATCATTTTATTAACTTTTCTTTAACAAAAAAATGCTAGATTAATAAATATTGTTACAATTGATTCAACTCATCTTACCTAATGAGTAATTTTAAAAAACTCAATAGATAAAATAAGAATTGAAAATTATATTATTCCAATTATAAATGATAAAATGAATCTCCATTAACATGTGTTGTTGAAGATTAAATAATTCATATTTATTATGCAACTATCTAAATTAACATGTATATTTTTTTCTTTAATTATTAATTTTGTTTGTGATTTAAAAAAATCTGTTAATTAATTAAAAATAAAATAATATCCATTACCAACAACTTGAATATTAATTAACTGTTAATTATTAAATAATTAGTTACTTATCTACTAAATTAAATTAATAGAACATCTCTATTATCAATACTGTAAAAATTCATTCAAGATCATAGAAAAATCTTAATAATAATGATAAAAATAATAATATTTTCAAATAATGATAATGACAATAATAATAAATAAGAAAAAAAAACCTAGGTAGATAACAAAAAAGTGACAGCTGATAGTAGTGACCATTAGCAATAATGATGAGTAACACAACAGTAGTGACCATTAGCAACCGGCAAGAGCAGCAACGATGACCAACAGCAATGATGAACACGGTTAGCAGCAGCGACGACGTGAACGATATGGTTTTTAAAATTTTTTAAAGTAATGGCAAAATGGGAATTATGAGACTTGACTGGTGGCAGTTTCGTCAGTCTCGAGAATGGAAGTATGATACCCACCAATTTAAGAATCCAAAATCAGATTCCCATTCCTAATTTGTAAATGGTGTGGAAATCTACCAATTTGATATCCATACCCCTAATCCATCAATGTTGTGCAAAATTTTAATATACTCACAAGCACACAAATTTAGAAATAGAGTGGTGGTAAGGAGGTCGAACCCACAGGGATTGTTATAAATTGAAAAATCTAATTTAAATCTAAAATTAACATTAATCTTAACTTGGTTGAACAGATTGAGTTTTAAGAGAAATTAAAGTAATTAAACTAAGAAAACAATTAAAGCAAAGAAGAATTTAATAAGATAAAAGTTACCAAGATTTTAGAATCCACCACTATTCAACTAGTAATTATCTAATTATCAATTAATTCTTAATTTTGGAGTGACAACTCGAAATCAATCTATGTCATATCATAGATATAACAATTAAGTCCAAGTAATTAAATCTAATGTAGGTTATTTTTTTGCTTAATAGTATAATATCTAAACATCCTATGTAAATATATTAAATAACAAAGAGTAAAATTTTTCCTAAAACCTTTGCGTAAATAATTTAATGAAAGACACAGAATAAAAAAAAAATCATATATAGACTTTATAGATGCAAGCATAGATTTAGTCAAATATTAACTCTACCAATCAATAATGCATGATAGAATTGGTGAAAAGATATTCAACTAAATATGTGAAACATGAACCATAAACATTAAAGAACATATGTAAGGAATTAATTAAACAAAAAAATAGTTATTTCATTGAATAAGGTTTCATCCTTAACCTTAGTATAAAAAAATTAGCTAGACATACTTGAATTGGGAGCGACAAATAAAATAAAACCAGCCATGAGGACACCGAACTGCTGCTACTGCCGCTCCTCTTCTCTAATGTCGAATGCCTCCTCTCCTTTGATTCAAAAGCCATAGCTCCTTTTTATAATGCGGCCACTGAATCTTTCATCAATTTTGTCAACACCATAATCCATCAATTTATTTCCACTTTTGAAAGCCAAGTCACGGGTTCCTTTAAGTTGTTTTCCATAATATATATGCCATGCACGTGCACATGCAATTGCCATCACCAAATCATTGTTTTCTACATGCATGCCCACCGTTCATTATTTGAATAATTGACTTCCGATTTTGGTCTTCTTGACTTTCATTAATTCTTGGCTGTATTTTTGTCTTCCAATTTAATCCTTATTGCTTTCCAAATTGAACTTATTCATACCCTCTTTATCCCTATTCTCCAATTAATTTCCTATTCAATAAAATAAGTTAATTAATTAAAAATAACAAATATCATTACTAGCAATTATATAACTAAGGGTAAAACATGTATATATTACATGCTCATCACCCACCAATTTAAGAATCCATAATCAGATTCCCATTCCTAATTCCTAAATGGTGTGGAATCCACCAATTTGATTTCCATACCCCTAATTAATTTTGTAAGTAAATACATTATTCAATCACATCTCTCCATTTCTATTCTCAGTTAGTAAACATAGCACGGGTCTTTTGCTCCTAAAAAATCTACCTTGAGACTTGAGAGTAACTTGTAGTCCTAGGATTTATGACTTTTAATTTTCTGCAGGCGGTTGAAAGTCTTGTCCATCCATCTTTTCCAGGAGCTATAAATCATCAAATGAAAACTCCTAGAGGGATATTTACCGAATCACACAAGGAATTAGTTAAAGAAGGAGAAAAATGGATGAAGGAAACAGCTACATCTTGCTCAGTTGCAGCTGCACTCATAATCACTGTAGTGTTTGCTGCAGCTTTCACTGTACCTGGCGGTAATGACAGCAGAGGAATACCAAATTTCTTACACGATCCATCATTCATGATTTTTGCCATTTCAGATATGCTTGCACTATTTTCATCTATTACTTCAGTTCTAATGTTCTTGGGCATCCTCACTTCACGCTATGCAGAAGATGATTTTCTTGTGTCTTTACCAAGGAAGTTAATTATTGGCCTCATCACCTTGTTCTTTTCTATTGCAAGCATGATGGTAGCATTTGGTGCAACCGTTCACATATCTCTTTCCCATAAATGGAATTTGGTTTTTGTTCCAATTGCCCTTGTTGGAGGTGTGCCGGTCACCTTGTTTGCATTGTTGCAGTTTCCTCTTTTGAGGGAGATCTATTCATCCACTTATGGCCGCGGCATCTTTACAGAAGGCAGCTGGAGAGAATTAAATAGCCGCCATATTGTTGCTGAAGGTAATTACAAAAACTATTAAATGAGTTTATTGTCCCACTATGTAACTTAACTATTTCTTGTTGGTTGTTCTATAGTCATTGAGAGTTATAAAAGTTCATTGTGAAGCTAGTTTTGATTGAGGAACTGAACCTTATGAAAGCTTTTCTGTTTATTTTCATCTCATTTCGATTCTTATTGATCTTTGCTAGTCAATTTAATTCTTGGGTTGTTCTTTAGTTGTATTCTTGGTTGATTAAGGTCTACAAGATCAGCATTTTTCAACTGCCGAAGGACCTATATGATTCTCTTAACGATGACAAATTTAGAGAAACAAAAGAAATATTCACTCTTGTCACTCAATAGTGCTCAAAGGTCCAATTTTTCGAAATTTTAAATGACCTAAATAGTAATATTGTCAAACACAATAATTTGGAGATTCATCTATATTTTTCATTCCAAGGTTGTCACGATTTTTGTCATCTTAGCATTTTGTAATGACATTGATTTCTTTTACCATATATGGATGTCAAAATGGTCATGATTTCGACCATAATTGTTCGATTCAGAAGGATCTATTCATCTGATTCTAATCATAAGGTTTACCTGCAGGATCAATATTTATTCCTGTTATCTTCATTTGATCTCTATCAACTGGCAATGAAATTCGCGATGAAAATTTTTGGACTACCAACCTGTCTGGGAAGCTCGAAAACTTTGGTCGTCAGGTGACTAATGGTACCTATTTCCTCAATAAAAACCAGCCTTACAATGGCTTTTTGTTAATAAAAGCCAAGAAAAAGTTGTAAAGCGCTCAAGAAGCTTACGGAGAAAGAAGGATCATGAAAAATGAGGCTTAGATCAAAATGGAGCCGTTTTTCGCCGGCTGGACTTCTGACTAATTTTAATTACAAGTTCAAATACAAAGTTCTAAATACTTAAGAAGGATTATAGAACAATCATCATGAAAAATGACCAAGAAATGGCTTAGTGCAACCATATCTAAAATAGAAAAAATCATGGAAGATGATTGATCCAAGAAATTGAGTATTCCTCTGCTATATAAATCTCTGCCACCTGGTACATTGAAAGCTGCGGTGAAAACTATTGTGTTTATTTATGACTGCTACAACTGAGCAAGATGAAACTGAATACGGATTATCAATATGTTGTGATGGAAAATATATGGATAAACAATGCTCATGCACATTAACTAGCCGCCAGCCACCTTCTGCTTTTTGGCCATCGGCATGCCTCCACCGGCCGCCGGTGGTGGTTCTCAACCACCACCAAACCACCCCCTCCCAGCCGGCGATGGTCCACACACCCGGCAGCCCCTCCAGCCGCCTCCTTCATCGCGTGCCACCTCTCGGGTTTTGAATCAAACTAGCAAGTTGTTGCCGCCGCATCCTTGGCCACCGGTGGTGGTGCTTTGACATCACAAGAGAACCCCCTCCACATTGGTACCTCTCCCGTGACTCCCCACCCGTCGAGGACGCTGCCGCACGAAACCCGTGACTGTCATCCACGCGAAACCCGTGAGCAACCTACGCGTGATCCTAGATGTTCGTCATCCACCGCCGTCGCTGAGTGCATGGCTGGTCGTGAGGCCTCCACCCGATCGCTTCCAGCCCCTCCATCTCACTCCGATGCAGATCTGAGCTCACGGAAGTCCTCCTCAACATCGTTACCTCACGATAGCTCTCGGAACTTGCAGCATGCAGCGGCTGCTTCGGCTTCAGATCCACCCGCGGGTGCTTCTTCTGGGTTGCCCGCAGCTGATGCTCCTCCTCTAGACGCGTTCCAGTCACGTCAGTGTGTTGTCGAGCCCAACTCCAACGTCGCACTCCTGGCCGCTGCATGCGGTGGTTTTCTGCCGCCGGCCACACTCCACCGTTCTGTCCAGCCCTCGACGGACCAGCATGCCGCCATCACGGGAAACCCTACGTGTGTGCAGCCTCACTCCATAATCCGTAACCCACCTTCAACTTCTAAGCCATCATATGCCTCGATATTGAACCCAACTGCCCCTCCTCGGCCTCATAAGTCCTTCCTTGATGCAGCTACGGGCTCGGCGGAGCCTATAGTTCCGATCAGGCCCGCCACTCTACATCGCGGTGAGCCTGCTATTAACTTTTCAACAAAGGAAATTAAAGTCATGGCTGAGACGTTTAAACTGGTGTTGGTTGGTAAGTTTTCCTTTGGCCGGCCTCCATGGACATTATTCGAAAATTTTTTATTACTTTGGGGTTGCAAGGGAGTTTTTAGGTGTCCTTGCTTGATAATCAACACGTGTTGATCAAATTTTCTATGGAAGAAGACTACTCGCGTGTTTGGGTGAGACAGACTTGGTATGTTAACAGTCGGGACATGCACATCTTTAAATGGAGCACTGACTTTCACTGTTCGGTGGAATCCCCCATTGTGTCTGTTTGGGTATCATTGCCGTACTTACCTGTCCATTTTATTCACTGTAAGTCTGTTTTATTTTCCATTGCTGCTGCTATTGGTACTCCATTGCGTGTTGACCATGCCGCGGCCTCGGTTAATCGGCCTTCGGTGGCTCGGGTACTTTTTGAGTATGATGTTTCGGGACAATTGCTGCCCCCTGCCCCGTATCTGGATTGGTGAGAGGGATTCTGGTTTTTGGCAGGATGTAGTTTTTGAGCGGGTCCCTGCTTACCGTTTCTCGTGTAGACATCTTGGTCATTCTGCCGATTCTTGTTATGTTGCGAATCCCGGGCTCCGTAAGCCTGTTCCGCCTGTTGGTGAGGCCAAGGACCCTGCGTCCCAAGATAAAGGCACAGTACCCATTTCAGAACCTGCTGCTAAATCCCGGGAGACTAGTGCTCCCCAATAAGTGGTTGTTGCTGATCACAGGCCTCAGGTGCCTACCACACAGTCTCTTGTGGCTCACGGTCAGAGTTCGGGTCCTACTTTGGCTCCTCCTATTTCGATGCCTCCTGTTGTGATTCCGGTCGACTCAGATTTGAGCGTTTCTGTGGGTGAGCAGATTCGACCTTCTGGTTCGAGTGTTCCAGATAGTCACCCGCCACCGCCTTCTGATGTTGTTGACACTGGCTCGAGCGAACTCGTTCATCATCCGCCGCCTATGGATGACCCTTCACAGGTGGCCTGTAACACTCCCTGCACGGATATTCCCGCGATTGCTGATGATGTTGTGCCGGATAGGACTTCCCCCGACTCTACTTTCTTCCGGACTACAATCGATGCTATTCGCTCTCTAGCTATGGGTACTCAATCCTATCCTCCAGACCTCCCATTTCAATCAGATGAGGAGTTTAGCTCCGGTGAAAATTTTGTAGCTGATGAGTATTTTGCTTCTACGCCTGAGGGTACAGGGGGGCATGATTTTGATTCTGACTTCAGTGTTGCTGGCCCATACTCCTCTAGTTCTCGGAAAGGTTTCAAGTTACTCACTGGTCGTAAGTATCACAGGCGGTACTTTGGGCGCTTATATTGATTACTTCTCTTTCACTTGCTCTGTATTGATTTCCATTTCTATTTGTTGGTCATTCTTATTCTTCTACTTGGAGGTTTTGGTTTATGCCCCCCTCTAGATGTACTTTTATTTTTAGTTTAATAATCTACAGGTAAGGAGGTCTCCCCCCCACCTTTGGGTGGTTTTAAATAATATATATATATATATATATATATATATATATATATATATATGTGTGTGTGTGTGTGTGTGTGTGTGTGTGTGTGTGTGTGTGTGTGTGTGTGTGTGTGTGTGTGTGTGTGGATAAACTATTCAGAGTTAAAACATAATATACTATAAATTTCCATTAAGTCCGAAATTGTTTTTTGGTGATAAAATCCAAGAAAATCATTTACATCATTGTAAAAGCCGTTCACAATAGTGTGAAAGTCTATCCCTCATTTTAATAAAGAACTATATATAAAAATTTTTGTCAAGGGCTTCCGCACTTTATTAAAGTGTGAGAATTCTCATTGAAAAGTTTCACAACAATGAAATTATTTACACCATTGTAAAATTCCTTTCACAATGATGTGAAAGTGTGGGAAACCGCACTTTTTTTAAGTGTGGGAACTCTCATTTGATAATATCTAAAATATATATAGCATTCCCACATTTTAATAAAATACACAAACTCTGTGGGCGCTCACATTTTTTTTTAATGTAGACATGCTCTTAAACTGTGGGGTTTAATAAGCTTATTTTTTAATGAATTATAAAGCCTTGTAGTTTAAGAGAATTAAAATCTTGATTCAATTAAACCCTATAGTTTAAAAGCATATCCACATTAAAAAAAAAAATTAGGGTGCCTGCATTAGATAAGGACTATATATATATATATATATATATTCCATTTGGCACTGTTACCTAACAAACCGTAGCTTTTAAGCCACTGTAGTGTACTAAGGCTATAAAATAATATTTTTTTTTTCTTCAAGGTAGAGGAATAAGCAAATTTCAATTTAATTTTTAAACCCTCTATCTTTTCCAGGATTCAAACTTAAGTGACTAATAAAATAAAATTGCTAAAAAATGTGGGAACTTGGTGGTACATAATTCTTAGCCTCTACCTTCCAAATTAATTTAAATTCAAGGAGCCAACTAAATAGAATTGCTTAAAATCCCCCGCCGCCACTGGGGCAAAAAACTATATATATACCAACGGAACAATAATCTCATAATGTAATTGTGATTTGTTCAATAGATCCAGAAAATCTCACGATAAGGTTTCCGTTGACTTCACTATCCGCAATTTGATTATCATTGGTCTGGATGGAAGAAACATGTTCCATTTTCACAAAAAATCACGTAATTAATTCAGCATACCAAAAATTTATAGAATAAGCGTTGCAAAATGTCCAAGCCGAATCCGACTCCCAATTGCAAACGGGAGAGGCTTTTCTTCCATGATGATGTGGCCACGGCCTATCCTACTTAGTTTCGGCCCAGCTCACCACCAAACGCGTAGCAACATCTACAGAAGACAAAAATAAAAGAAAATAACAAAGCCAAATATCCAATTCTAATATTTGTGTCCGAACTTGAATTTAATTGATGTAGTATTCATATTATTAAATGGTAGAATATTAATTTTTCAAACTATGAAATTCATTTATTTTATGGTAATCGCATCTAAATTAAGTGGTTGGTTCTAGTAAACACAAACTTATGCACAATGACTCTAAATTGTAACTCTTAAGTAGTAATTGTGAATAGTATTTTCTGTTATAATAACCTTGTACTTTAATTAATTAATCTAATTAATTTAAAGTAATGTTCAGCCAGCCTTACTTGAATGTGTCTAAATTTCTAGCACTCATTTGCAGATGGTGATGGATTGATGATGATGACTGATTTGAAGATATATTGGTGATGGTGATGGTGTAAATACTCTAGCATTAATTTAATATTTAAATAAGAGATTATCAAATATAATTGAGAATCCATCGCAATATCAACATGCACCATGTTCAATTCTCAACTCCAACGTGAAAGAAGTCAATGGAACCCCATCATGTTCAATAAATTAGTTGGAGAGAACTAAATAGCCGGTACGGTGAAAGCTGCAGCAAACATTACAGTGATTATCTGTGCAGCTGCTACTCAGCAAGATGAAGCTGTTCCCTTCATCCATTGTTCTCCTTCTTTGACTAATTGCTTGTGTTCTTCAGGAAAAACCTCTCAAGGAGTTTGGTTGAAATTATTTTCAGCTTCTCGAAAGGACAGCGTAGAAAAAAGTCATAAATCTGAAGACAATATTTTACTTTCAAGGTTGATTTTAAGGGGGTAAAAAGGTCAATATATATTGCTGAACCATAAGAGGGGCTTTCCTTTTGCATATAGGCATTATTAGACAATGATGGAACAAGATTTTTGGTTCAAGGGGGTTATAATTAAAAAACAAAGGAGCTTAGGATGTCACTAATGCATAAATTTTACATAGAAATAGACTAAAATTTCAATTAAGACAGCGTATTTTTATTGAATATTTTTCGTCCACCTTCACAACCTTCGACATAGTCCCACCCCAACTTCAGGTATAAAGAAAATGTTACTGTTTTAAAAAAATTGAGAAAATAATTGGTACTACAATCATGATACGTCCACAAACTGTTTTATTATCTTTCTTGTGCAATATATGATAGCAGCTTTCGTGACATGAAATAATTAGTAAAAACATCAGAACATAACTAGTCTTATTTTGGCAGATTTGGAGTAGTGAAATTACAGTATTTGGAAGTCGAGTTTGAGTTATCACGAGTAACACTTCGAGAATCCCAGAAGTTCAAGTCACTAGTACGCCGACTGAATTGCTTTTCTAGCTACAAAGCCTGTTGGTGTGCTTTTAAGACAGAATATGGATCAAGTAAATTCAACTAGTCTTGAAACTGTGATCGTAGGCCTCCAATGTAGTGGGAAACCTATTGTTCTTCTGTTTTTGTCAAGTCATTGTGCGCTACCGACCAATGGAATTCTATAGTGTAATCATCTACTGATCGATTACCTTGTCTCAAATTCTGTAACTGTTGATATAACAATTTGGTGTAATTGTGAGGTAAGAATGCTCTACGCAAGTGCCTTTTCAGCTGTTCCCAAGAGTCAATCTTCTTTTTACCTTGCCTCATCCTTGTGAGCTTTGTTTGTTGCCACCAAGCTGCTACCCTTCCATGGAACCGAGTTGCTACAAGCAAGACCAATTTATTATTAGGAACTTCTTTATATTCAAAAACTTCCTCAATGGCATTAATCCAATCTAATAATTCTTCTAGTTGGCCACTTCTTTGGAACTCAGGAATATCAATTCTCAACCTAGATTCCCATCTTCTATCATCAGTAGATTTCTTTCCATGTCGACGCCCAGAGAAAGGGTTATCAAAGTTTTCACTTAATTTGTCTTCGCGTGCTGGAGTACGATGGCGTTTCGTAAGTAATTTTGTCAACTGTGCCATTTGTGCAGTTAACATATCAATCCTGGTCGTCATGCTAGCTAGGGCTTCATCTTTAGGAATATTATCATGATCGTACGTTATAGCACGAGGGGCATCACATGCTTTTCGTAGCGACATTTTCAAATTTGGTATAAAAAAAAGGGTCCGAGGGCTAAACTGAAAATTGAAACTAATTCTTGGCAAAACGATAATTAAGTGAAAATTTAGGTTTCTAGTGACGGTGGAAGGAAGTCAAGCAAGGATGGGTGGATCTGAAAGATCTTGGGTTGATGAGTACGATGGTGGTGGTGTTTTGTCGAAAAAGGTGGTAATTTGGCCAAAATTTAGAGATAAAGACGGCAGTTTTGTGTTGGCTTTGATTATGCCGACTAGTTCGTCGATCGGCAGTTGGGAATAATGAGAAAGGTTGGGCTCGTGGAGAGGAGTTGTGGTGGTGGCGGTGGTGGTTGACACGGGCAAAATCCGGTGAATGACCGTGGCGGTAGTTGTAGCTGTTTTGGCTATTTTCGGTGTTTCGTGGCTGATCGGCGGTGGTCGTTGCTTGGAGTTTGATGACCGGTTCTTTGTGGTTCCAATGGTGGTGGTTGCAACCAAAGCGGTGACAAAAAATAAAATCGGAAGCCTTAGACGACGGTCGGCAATGCTGGCGTTTCTACTTCTGTTTTTGTGTGTTTTTTTATGTCTTAAGCTAAAGAGGCAAAAAAAGAAAGGGTGGATTGATGAAGGAAGCTGAGAATCAGGTTTTTGCTTTAATACCAAGTTGATGCACACAGAAGTTATAGTTCAAAATATTCCGTTGATTCAAGAAAATACCGGAATAAATAAAAAAACTAAATTCACGTTGATTCAAAGAATACTGCGAATTTAGAGGTTAAGACTCGTTGATTCTGCAGAATACCTAGAATTAACTAAAATCAAATACTCACACAGAGATTTGGAAGCTAAAAATATTATTGAACTCAAAAATCTATCTTCAAAGGCTACAAGAGAGGCTATTTATATTAGTAATAATTATCCTAAATCATGTAGTAAAAGGAAAACAAAATTTTAAACTGAAAAGGAAAATAAAAGTCATAAACCTTAGTTAATAAGAAAACTAATCCTAGTATAATATGGACTCTTAATCTGCGTCACATTCTAAACCACTTAACAAGGATTACTTAGAAACAAGGATCATGAAAAATGAGGCTAAGCTACAAAATGGAACCAAAACCTCATTATCGGCTTTGCTTCTCACCTACTGGACTTTCGACTAATTTTAACCAAATTCAGGCACAAAGTTGTTAATAAAGATTGCAGAACAGTGATCATGAAAAATAAAAACGAAATGGCTTAGTGCAAACATATCTAAAATAGCAAAAATCATGGACGATGACTGATCCAAGAAATTGTGCACTCCTCTGCTATATCTCCGCCACCCGGTGCATTGAAAGCTGCAGAGAAAACTATGTGATTATGTGTGTAGCTATAACTGACCAGGATGAAGCTAAGGGCATTGTGTCGCGTAGGTTTTAATTGAAAAAAATGTCCATCTATTTTGTGGAACCTTGTGCGGGACTTTCCTTTTGCTCTAACCAATGGCAGGACATAATTTTGGTTCTGAAATAGGCTATAATTGAGAAAAAAAACACAAAAACTTGCGGATGTCATGATATAAAATATGTAAACAATATAGAGCTAAATCATTATGTTGAGCAATGCTTGTTCCTCTTATACTTGGTGAGATAAACCACCTTTTCCTTTACATAAAAGTCTGCATAAAGACTCTTGGTGGCTCCCCAAATATTTCTTTTCATGATTGATTTATAATCTTTTTTTTTCTATTTTAATAATATTTCTTAGCATTCATTTAAAGAAAAAGTCATTATGTTCAGCAAGTGTTGAATGCAAAGACTGATCAAACTCTCTCTGATGGCTTTACCCATGGAAGTAGGTCTTACAAAAGACTAAAGTACGTTATATCGGGAGGCCGTGCAGCTGTTCTACCCCATTCATTTAAAGAGAATCCTCCTAAAATAAAGGGGGTGGAGCAGTCGCACTGTGGCAACACAACTCCCAAACCGATCCTGAGTGCTCTTTGTTTGATTACTTTGATTCTGCTTCTAATTCATTCATTCGTGTCACTAAGAGTTAGATTAGGGTTCTTGAGTCAGTATTGAATCAATTTGGATCTTCACTTCTGAGTGTACAACATTTGATGTAGTGAAGTAATCTGGGAAGAGTGTTGGTCTTGCGAAGCATGATACACAGATCAATCTCTACATATAAATTTAATACCAAAATTTGTTCAATTGTTTAAAATGCGAAAAATATACAAAGTGGCTTGCTCTTTGTTTGGATACCTATTAGTGTTAATTTGGCCCTCTTTGACTTGCCCCTCTAGAATTAATTCATGAGTCTACCATTCATGATGATCTAGGTTGAGTAAATTGTAAATAGATTTTCTGTTATGGTATTCATTTTTGAGATTACCTCAGTATCAACTTTAAGGTCATTTCGAAATGACCCGCCCTGAACTCCCAGGGCAATTTTATTTAGTCTCATCAAATCAGACTGATAATAATTTAATTAGTAAGGATCCTGTCGATAATTTGGCAGAGTCTCCCTTAAAAATATAACACTTTCAACCTATAAACCAGTAGAGCAAGCACTCTAAAAATAAATCAATATACAACCAACTTCATTGATCAATCTCAACGATAATATTGGATATTACCAAAGATATTTCTAAAGTATCAAATGATTATATTATAGCTAATGTTATCATATATTAGGCTATTCTTAATCACAACATATATATATATAAAATAAGGTGGGTATAAAACTCAGTGAGCTCAATGAGTAGATAATAAGTTTTGAAAATAACTTACTATAAAATAGTCATAACTTTTCAATATACCATTTTCATCAAGTTGTAAGTAGAACGTAGTTATATTATACAAACTTTAAATTGAACAACTATCATTAAAAGGAAACATGATACTATACATAATACTCATAGAAATCATATCAAAACATTACATAAAATACTAGATTCTGAAACCGTTACTAAACAAGTACTTAGAAGAATACTGTTGTGGTACTTGGAGCTCCTACGGGTAGTGCAATAACATACTATCTGGGTATTGTCATGCCCAGAGCTACCACAGGTAGACTAATGAAATGACATCTCATATATCCATCATATCTAGGCATGCATAAACTAGTTCCCAAAGGATAAAGTCTCTGTGTGTACTCAAACGGGCTCCAAAGTCCTCTATCTCATCTATGTCTCAATAATTATATTTTTGTTAGACAAAAACACCCAAAAACACGGCCCACAGCCTCTCTGTGTGTTCAGACGGACCCCAAATGCTTCTCATCTCATATGTATCATTGTAATTTGAGAGAAAGAGTAATGTCTAATGATTTTGCAAACAACCTTTATACACATAAACATATAATCATACTTTAAATCTCCTATCCTTTTCATTAAAATACTTTCATGCTTTTTCTCAAAACAGATAAGAAAAACCAATCATCATACACTTTTAATAAATATATCCATGCGTAAATAAAACTCATTTGTAGAAAATCATTAAATCGGAGCATTAAAAACTTATTTTGCAAACATGTTTTACTATACTTTCAAATTATAATAAGCTATAAAAATAGGTTTTGTAAATTCCACTCATAGTGATGATGCTCTGGAGGTTGGCTCTTGCTCACAATTCCCCTTAAAACAAGCAAACAACATATTACTTTCTATAAATGTGAAATAGAACTAAATTTATGCAATATAGCCCAAAATGAAGATATATCCACAGCATATAGTTCTTGTGTCCATAAAATTACCAAAATGCCCCTGCATCCATAAATTACTAAAATAATCCAAAAATTTCTATTGTCGAATTGTTCTCCAAATCATAAATGACCAACTATCCTCCCTTTTTGAAATCAAGAGAATATCCACAAAGTTAGAAGTTACAAAATTACCCTCCATGTATGAAATTATCAAAATGCACCTATCTGTCAATGGTGATCGAAAGTCAACCAATGATGACTGGGATGGCTAGGATATAAATTACAAACTGCGCTGGGTCCAATGGTGGTGGCAATGAGTTCCGACGTGCGGCGACGGCATTGGATCGAGCCCCAAGAGCCGTGATAACTTTGGTGACTGATCGGGGCTGAATCAGTAATATCTAGTGACGTAGGTGGTTGGAAATTGAAGAGGGTGTCGGGGGGAACATAATCTACACGGTGGTGTAGCAAAAAATTAACTAAGTCAGTTGCGACCGTGGCAGTTTTACTGTGAAACTCATGGCTTCATTTAACAGCTTTTCGGCCATTTTCCGATGGTAATGCTGGTAGGGAAATGATCAGCGACTCAAGAGCTTTCAATCGGTACCTTCAATTGCTGGTAGGGTGGTTGGAAACGGAAACGTTGGCCGAGTTAGGTTCGCAGGTTCGGTTGGGTTTCAAAAGCTCTTTCTCAGACTCTCTCCCTCTCTCTCATGCGCTCTCTCATTCTCTCTAAAACAATTCTGCTTCTCTTATTTCCTCTTCAGCTTCAAATCAGTCCCAATTACTAATTAACCTCCCTTTTTTTATAAGCTTAATACAAATTAAGCTAATGTGTAATTGTTAATTGTAAAAAAAACCACCAACACAAGTCATTACATTGTGTTAGCTTTGTCTCGATTTCATGTCATGACAAGTTTAAACTAGTCCAAACATGACCCATTTTATAAACTTGTCAAATTTGACAACCCACACCAATTTATTCATGTCAAGTAATTGAGTTGCGTCAAATTTGGTAGTGGTGGTTGAAATGAGTCTAATGATTTTCAAAACTTTAAGTCAAAAGGGAGCGATAAAGTAATACACTTAATTAAAAAGGAAGTGTCATATGTTACACATTTATTTTAATTCTTGCTCATTTAATAGCCTCCATTTCAACCTTACGCCGCATTTTCAAATTTCTCTCGATCTCCAATCTACACGACCTTAAATTGGATCCACGTTTTGTGAGTCTTTTTTTCTTTTCTTTCCTTCTTCCTTCGTTTTTTTTTTTTTTTTCAATAACAATGAGTTCTTACCTCATTACTCAAACTTTTGATTCTAATGGCTTATCAAAAATGGTCTGCAGAAACAAAAATGAATATAAAATCACTGTGACGGATCAAACTGAATATGTACAAAGTTAGAGAGGTAGTTAAATAACATGAAGAAATTAGGGTTACATTAATTTTTAATTTACTGATACAATATTAATTAACAATTTTTATAAGCATAAGAACAATTAATATACCGATTCTGTTTTCATGATGATTAATTAAGATGATTGGCAATATGCTTAACAAAGTGCAGGAGAAAAGTACATGAAAGATGATAAAAGCATTGATCAAAATGGGACATGAAGATATATTGTGTGCAATTTATAAGCATGGCTCCTACTTTTGTGCCTGTTTGCTTGCATGTGATTCGTGTTTGTTAGTTTATTGTGCTCCCTTCATGCAGGATTTATGGAGTTCTGAAACATTAAACTTACTTCTTAGGTTTTAATGAAATTTTCCTAATTATGATGTATCGTTCGAATCGCATACTTTTTCTACAACATCCAGCGATCGTATTAGTTGAACCTACAAGCATACACAGGGAATTAGTGAAAGAAGTAGGCTTACTGAGAAACAAGGATCATCAAAAAACGAGGCTTAGCTACAAAATGGACCGAAACCTCATTTATGGCTCTGTTTTTCACCAGCTGGACTCTCGACTAATTTAAACCAAATTAAGGAACGAATTTCTGAACACTCAACAAGGATTATAAAACAATCATCACGAAAAATGAACAAGAAATGGCTTAATGCAAGCATACCTAAAATGGCAAAAAAAATCATGGAAAATTATTGATCCAGAAATTGGGTATTAATTCCCCTGCTATATATCTGCCATGTGGTACATTGAAAGCAGCGGTGAAACTACTGTGACTATGAGTGCAGCTACAACCGTGCAGGATGAAGCTGAGGAGTGAGGACATCGATTGAGTTACTTTCCAGGAGTGAGGACTTTGATCGAGTTACTTTCCAGGTAAAGTTTTAATTGAAAAGAAGAATGTCAATAATATTGTGGAACAATATGAGGGACTTTCCTTTAGCCAATGGAAGAACATAATTTCCACTTTGACAGAAGTTACAATGAATCACAAGAAAGAAATGTCGAAATGCGGATTACTGTTTGTTTTACTATTACTACTCGCATGTAGATTTCAAATTAATAAGGTACACTAGATAATTGTATAAATATGTATGAATTGATCAGTACCATTAACTCCCTATCATGAGCTAGCTTGATCAAACTAACATCTCCAGATAAGAAAATAAATACTCTATCTATATGTATCTGATATTAGATATTTAGAATTGATTCATTGGTACTTTTGATGCTACAAAATTCAATTGATGGATTGCGTTTTGATTCATTATTTTCAATGAAAATTAAAGCTATGTCTTGAAGTACGTAATTTGAATTTAATTAAGTTTTGAGAAGGCCTATACTTAATCAAGGGTTAGTTTAATAATGTTGTTACTTTTAAAATAATTTCTCCTATGCTGTAGAAATAATAATAAAGTTTTCCCTAATTTTGAATTAATGACAAACTTGCCTAAAAATTTGCTTTGATGGGTTTGGGGTGGGATATTATATGCACCTTCCCAATGCTGTAGCTTTTGATAAAATTTTTAGTCCTTTTAACCACTCAAACTCTGCCACGCGGAACATTGCCCGAGTCCTCATTGGTGCGTGCATATTATTTTTTAAGAAATTCCGAACTTCAAAATACTGAGCAAAAATAAAGGGAATAAAATAAATATTTCAACGAAACTTTTTTTTTGTGGTTATTTTTAATATATTAGAGTTCGTTTTATTTTTTTCATTTTAGCTCTATCTCTTTGGAAAAAGATTTGCACCGTTTTTTGACTGACCCCCTCTAGTATTAGTTCATGAGTCTACCAATATTGGTGATGATCTAGGTCAGTAGATTGTTAATCGTTTCTCTAATATGGTATCCGTTTTTGAGCTATAACCCCTTTTTTTTCTTCTAACACTAAGTTCTTACCTAACTGCAGAAACAAAAGCGAAGATGAAATCATTTTAGCGGGGCCAAACAAAATTAAACAAACTACAGATGCACAGAGTTCGAAAGGTAATTACTAACATAAAGAGATGAATTAATTTTTAATTTACTGACTCAGTGTTATTATTTAATTTTCCAAAGAATAATAACAATTATATAATATATAGATTCTGTTTTCATGGTGATTTAACTCAGATGGTGAAGGGGACGATGAATATTATGGTCGTTGGCCGCTATAGGGAATGATAGAGAAGAATGATTGGCGAGGTGTGGAAGATTTCGTCACCAATCATCCCGATGCCTTGACCGCCAAGATTGTCGAACCGGGTTCAAAGACAATATTTCAGACGATTGTGGAGTTATTAGTTGATGTTGAGTCTGATGAGGCCACATGCCTTCTAGATAAGCTGGCGTCGAAGGTCGATCCACAAACACTAGCACGACGAGATGATCGTGGGTGCACTGTTGTGGATCTTTGTGCAACAAAAGGAAATCTAAAGGCCTTAAAATTTCTACTGAAGTATAACCCTGATTTGACAAACATAAGGGACCGTAATGAACTTCTTCCGGTTCATGATTCAGCAACATATGGTCATAAGCATACGTTTCAGTATCTACTAGAGATGACTCATGGTGTGGACATCTACAGTGGCAAGGATGGTGTCAGGATGGTTTCATTTCTCATCGCACTAATTTATACGGTCAGTATGATTAACCTAAAAGTTTCAAGCTAAGGCATATGAGTTACAGATAAACTAATTCTCAAGTTATACCGTCCATTTATAGCTTGTTTAACCAAAATTTTCTTTTAAAAACCTTAAGTCTGGCTCTCTAAACCATACTTCATAAACATATATTTTTGACAACTCTAATACAGAAGCCTTCTTTGGTGCGAATGTTGCTTACGACATCCTAAAATTTGACATTGTGCACCTGAGTTTTTCGCTGTGATACATATTTACTAAATTCCTTAGACCTGATCATTAATCAAATGATTTCCTTCTTTTTTTAGTACCCATTCTTTAATGAAAATTTTTATTACTTTTACCCCATTAATAAAATAAACATTTTAGATGAAATCATATAATGCATTTTTTTTTGTTAAAAAAATGTTTGCTCAAAGCACAACCAACTTACTTAAATCCCAATAGAAAAATATTCGAAGGGCAAAACTCTTGGAAGATTAACCCATTAATTATCACGCAATAGTTAGGAACTCTTGACGGTATCGAGCCGAATGATCTGTTCTTCCTGACGAGCCAACACCACATCCATATAGTGATCTTCCAATGAAGAAGCCTTCATTTCAATAAAATGAGGAAGCTCTAATTGGAAGATGACTATATAGATGTGTGTGTATATCACTGTTTATTTACGTGGCCTAACAATACCAAGTAAATAAATTTGCAGGCGTTCCTGTGGAAAAGGAACTTGTTCCTTCCATTCAGAGCAGCGGTCATCAAAATGTGGATGGAGACATAGAAAACTTTATTATGACATCAAAAATCCACTAAAAAAAATCCACACCTTTTGGATCTACTCAACAAATCACTACCACGTTTGGTCAGTAATAATCTTATTTGTTTTGTTCTGATAGATAGATATATATTGACTGAGTCTTCTCCAATTCATGAATCTGGTTGAAAGGTACTTGTTTTGTTTATATATATGACAGGTGCAATGTTGCATAAATTGCATATCCTTTTTCTTTATGTTTGAAGGAGTGGTTTGGACGAATTTTCAGAAGAGTACAATATTGTCGCAACAAATGTTGGCAGCTGCAATATAGGGCATTCCTGAGATTGTCAACGAATTTATTATTGCCCATGGTTCTTGTTCTAATTGGTCGAATCGAGAGGGATATGGCATATTTGATTATGCAGTTTTATATCGTCGTGAAAAGGATTTTAATCTCATACAAGGCGTAAAGTTCACTACATTTTTATTCTCTCGAGAAGACAAATCTGGCAACAACATCCTGCATTTAGCTGGAAAATTGGTGCCTTCAAGTGAAGTGGCTGGTGCAGCACTGCAGATGCAACGGGAGTTGCAATGGTTCAAGGTATGATTGCTCATCTAACCAAGTGATATACAAAGACGAAAGATTCTGGATTCTAGTCCATTAAAAAAAGGGAAAAAATAAATATAATTTCCATATTTAAGAGACAGAATTTGAGGTTTGTAGCACAACAAGATACGTGAGGGATGATATTCAAACAAAACGAAAATTAACAGAAAGCTGGCAGAAACAAGATCATAAGACCGGTGCGAGTTTATTGGCTTAATTAAATATTAATAAAAATAAGGTAAACCGGTGATGGTTTAACCTTGTTTCTATTAGCGCTCTGTCTCTTTAGCCCTTTTGGGATTTATAAAGGCCTGGAAATGAATAAATAATTCTTCAAAATGACTATTTTTTGGGGAAATTCTTCCCTAAATCCATTTAATTATTATCTTTCCATTAAAGACATTGAGCTTTTCTTTCCACTTAAAAATCTACCTTGAAAGTAAGTTGTGCACCTTGGATTTATGACTTTTAATTTTCTGCAGGCGATAGAAAATCTTGTCCATCCATTGTATCGCGAAGCTATAAATCATCTCGGGAAAACTCGTAGAGAGGTTATTACCAATGAACATAAGGAATTAGTTAAAGAAGGAGAAAAATGGATGAAGGAAACAGCTACATCTTGCTCAGTTGCAGCTGCACTCATAATCACTGTAGTGTTTGCAGCAGCTTTCACTGTACCTGGTGGCAGTGACAGCAGAGGAATACCAAATTTCATAAATGAACAATCTTTCATGACCTTTGCCATTTCAGATATTCTTGCACTCTTCTCTTCCATCACTTCTGTTCTGATGCTCTTGGGCATCCTAACTCCACGCTACACAGAAGAAGATTTTCTTGTGTCGTTACCGAGGAAGTTAATTATTGGCCTCGTCACCTTGTTCTTTTCAATTGCAAGCATGATGGTAGCCTTTGGTGCAACCGTTCACGTATCCCTTTATCACAAATGGAATTTGGTGTTTATTCCAATTGCCCATGTTGGATTTGTCCCTGTCACCCTGATTGCGTTGTTGCAGTTTCCTTTTTTGCTTGATATGTACTCATCCACTTATGGCCACGGCATCATCATAGAAAGCAGTTGGAGAGAATTAACTAGCTGCCACATGGTTGCTAAAGGTAATTACAAAAACACAGTTATAAAAGCTGATTAAATGGGGTTATTGTCCCACTGTGTAACTAAGCCATTTCTTGTTGATTTGTTCTATAATCATTGTTGACTGTTTAGAACTGTGTACTTGAATTTGGTTGATAATAAGCCATTCTGAGGCTAGTTCGATTGAGGAACTGAACCTTCAAAAATTTCTTCTGTTTGTTTTAACCTCAGTTAGATAATAATTATCTTTGACCATATTTATTTGATTGAGAAGGATCTATTCATCTGGTTCTAATCAGACTTTCTATTGAAAGATTGGTAGTCCAAAAATTTTCATCGCAACTTTTAATTGCCAGTCGATAGAAATCAAACGAAGAACAAAGGAATAAATACTGATCCTGAAGGTAAAGCCAACAACAAAGTTCTAAAAGCACTGAAGAAGGTTACGGAGAAACAAGGATCACGAAAAAAAGAGGCTGACACCAAAATGGAACCGAAAAACCTCATTTAAGGCTCTGTTTTTCACCTGCTGGATTATTGACTAATTTTAATTATAAGTTCAAATAAAAATTTCTAAACACTTAACAACGATTATAGAACAATCATCATGAAAAATGACCAAGAAATGGATTAGTGGAAGCATATCTAAAATGGCAAAAATCATAGAAGATGATTGATCCAAGAAATTGTGTATTCCTCTGTGTATATAAATGTTTCCGCACCTGGTACATTGAAGGCTGCGGTGAAAACTGTTGTTATTATGAGTGCTACAACCGAGCAACATGAAACTGAAGATGGATTATCAGTATGCCATGATAAAAAATGGATAACCTATAGAGAGTTAAAACATAAAATAGAATAAATCTCCATTAAGACAAAAATTGTTTTTGGGTGATAATAACCATTGTATAAGCCTTTTATAACAGTGTGAAAGTCCGTCCCGCATTTTAATAAAGTGCTATATATAGAAATTTTCTATTAAGAGTCCCACACTTTATTAAAGTGTGGAAACTCTGATTGAAAATTTTCAGAATAGTGAAATTGTGAAATTTCATAATGGTATGAAAGTCCATCCGTCACTTTAATAAAATGTGGGACCCCAAAATGTGGAAATTTTTATTGGAAAATTTCCAATTTATATATATTCCATTTAGTATTTCTACTTAGCAAACTATAGTTTTTAAGCCACAGTAATACACTATTACTTTACGGAGGCTTGATAATAATACTTTTTTTTTTAAAGTTGGATAAGAAAATCTCAAATTTTTTAAACCCTCTATCTTTTCCAAAATTCGAACTCAAGTGAACAGCCAAATAAAGTTGTAAAAAAAAAAAATTCACTCAGCAGGCGGGAACCTCGTGGCACATAATTTTTAGCGTTTACCTTCCCGATTTAAGACTCGAGTGGCCAACTAAATGGAATTGCTTGAAAACCACTTGGGCACAACCCTAGAGACAAAAAAACTATATATATTCTAAGGGAACAATAATAATGTCATAGGGATTTGTTCAATAGATCCAGAAGATCTCACAATAAGGTTTTCGATTATCCGCAATTTAATTATCTGATGCATGACGAATTCAAGTAAAATTGAGGCGTTGATGCATATAATTGGTGAAATTTCAACTCTCTTTTTCTTCTGTAATTATTTTTAGTCTAGGGCAGGTATCTTGCTAGTTTTGCCCCAACTCGCGGCCAAACGGGTAGCAACAACTACATTAAAGAAAAAAATAAATAATAAATAATTGAACCAAAAGTTCAACTCTAATATTTGAGTTCTAACTTGAGTCTTTATTAACTGACATAGCATTCATATTATTGGATGGCACAATATTAATTTTACAAGCAATGAAATTCATTTATTAGATGATAATCACGCCTAAAGTGGTTGATTTTTTTTGTAAACAGCAACTCGTAAACAATGATTGTGAATGGTAAGTAACTCATGAGTCATGAGTAGAAATTATGAACAGTGTTTTCTGTGATTAATATTCTTGCGCTTTAATTAATTAATCTAATTAATTTCAATTAATATTCAGCCAACCATTTGAATATCTCTAAATTTCTAATATTCATGTGTTGTAGGTGGTGATGGTCATGGTCATGGTCATGGTTGTTCTTCAAATGCTCTAGTATTAAATTAATATATAAGTTAGCGATTAGCAAATATAATTTGAGAAAAGATTCTCAAATAAGTTGTTATTTGAGAACCCATCACAATCTCAAACGTGCACCAAGTTAAACTCTTAACTAACTTAAAGAAGTCAACGTTCCGCCTCATGTTCAATAAATTAGTTGGGGTTTCTTAATTAACTTTTCAATAGATATTATTTTGGCTCTCACATGGTGGGAAGTGGGAACCATGTTCGAAGACTATTTTCTTTAATAAAATATTCAGGTTAGTTTATCTTTTTTTTTTCTTTTAATGAAAGGTAACTTACGGATCGGCCTTCTTAGTCCAATGTGTAATTGAACTTCCGTATTCAAATAATAAATAAATGAGCGGAGGCATTTACACTTTAAAATTTATTCTGAATATTCTTATTTTAATAAATTATTTTATTACAAAAATACTCATTATATGAATTATTAATAAAAATTCTCTCTTATAAACTAACAGAATACAGTTATTTTAAACAGTCATATAACACACTCACTATTTAATATATCATTCTCTTGCCAAAAACCCTAAAAATTTTATGTCCGATCTCTTAAACAATATTTAGTTAAACAAAAATCAAATCAATATTTTCAATATATTTTGAACATATTTTTGCTTTATTTTTTTTTTTTTTTTTGGGTAGTCTTCTCCTTCTTCCTTGTCTTCTTCTTCTTCCCCCTCCTTTTAGCCTTCTTCTCTTTGTTCGTCTACGTTATCTTCTTCTTCTATTTCTTTTTTTTTTTTTTCAATTGTTAGGTTAAAAAATTGGGGCGTAAAACCAGTATTGATCATATTCTTTAATAGACAGAAAATAATAACTAAAACTTATGTTAAAGAATTTGTTTAGAACTTAATTTGATTCCATTGTTCTATATACTAAATTGTTATTAATTCATTTTGGATGTACTAAATAGTTTGATTTCTGTTTTAAGTAAATTAATTTAAGTAAGATCTTTTTTGGCATTTTAAAGAGAGTGGAAAGTAAAACTTAATTTCTTTTAATTTAACAAATGAGTCTATAGAGTAATAGAGTGTTCACAATAACTTTTAGAGTGCAAATAGCCTCAGCCTAAATAAATATATTGGATCCTACACAATAAGCGAAAATTACTTCAGCAATAAATATCTAAGCACTGAATATGATTCAGCAAATTAGAATATATTTGCAAATTTTGATAATATTCAAGCAACAATTTTTTAATTAATTTTAAGATTTTTCTTAATTTATTTTCATTTAATATAAATTATTAAATTTTGTTTGAAAATATCTGGTTTGGATTGTAAATATCTTTCGCATTTTCATCACTTATGCTAGGGTATGATTAAAAATTTACACATTTTCACTTTTATTACTTGTGCACGGGTATAAATATACATTCAACTTGCACGTTTTTCCAAACAGTAGCTAACATATGCTAACAAAAAATTACCCCAAATTTAGGTAGCACTTTGATGTTTTTAACATGTCTAGGAACAAATACAGCTGTCATTTTACCAAGATTTCCAAAGTGTAGTAAACATCCTAAAACTTTATCCTAAAATTTCATCCAGAATAATATAACACTCATCAATTGGATAATGGCATCCTCCCAATTCTGACTAAAGTAATCACAAATGGTCTTTCGACAGACAAACCAGGCCTTTCTACTTGTGGTGGGATTTTTAGAGATGGCTCTAGTTCTTATATTGGTGATTTGGTTGGTTTTGGGGCATTAATATGACTTATTTTGTGGAAATTATTGCTGCCATCTATGCTATTGAGTTAGCCAACTAGTACGTGATGTATGATGGTTGCGTGGAATAAGTAGGGTATCTTTCAAAGGTCATAACTTGGGCTACATGTATCCGTTTTGAGCATATAATATATCATTTCGAACCTTACTATGAGACAAACCAAATCCAAATAGGTTGTGCCGTTCTGCCCCGTGGTTAAGCTACAAATTCTACTTCTTTCATGGTTATTTTTTAGTTTTAAGATATTTTCACATTTTTCCTGTTAATTTTAGGATTTTTATCTTTTTCTCCAGATATCGGATTAAGCACCATTTGTTTTACTTTTCTTTTTTGGATTACGATAATTTTATTATAAAATAATATTTCAAAATTGCCTTTTATGATAAATTCGCAATAAACAAATCCAATATTTCATGTTAATTAAAATAAATTCTCAAAGAAAAAGTTAATAAATTACTAACGAATAACATTTATGATAAGATCTTTTCTCTTGTTATGCCGAATTTCTCAAAAGAGTAATGCTAGATATTCGAGTATATAAGCCCCAGTTTAAATCTCAACGGATATGATATTCATTCTTCGGGTAGTAGTTAAATAATTTTACAAATCATAAAATCCATCATTAGTATATTAGTGACATGTTACAATAGAACTCAACTTGGGAGTCAAATGTTTAGATCTCTAACATTATTGTCCTTAAAAATATAAATAATAATGTCCTCATAAAATATTAGAAACAAAATAAAGGCCAAAAAATTAAGCAAAGGACAAATTGATCTGGGTAAAAAATTATATAAGTAAAGGAACCCGTAAGAGAGATTGAACTGTCCCATTTTGTACGGAGTGAGAAGAGGAACGGTGGTGGTCGCGGCTGCTGCCATCGGTGCAATCTTTCAACTTTGCTTTGCCTTAATCTCTTTCTCTGCTTATAGCTTCATCTTCCTTCAATATTTGATTTTATAGAAAAGATGAGCAAATAATTTAAATTAGAATAGTCTAAATTTGAATCTCGTCGGATCAAAAGTAAAAGAAAAATTAAAGAGAGGAGTGATTGAAATTGATGTTTACAATTAGATTTTCCATCAAGCGTGCAAATTGTACGTAATAAGTCCAAATTATATGTCAAACAGTCAATTATAAAATTAATTGACGGTCTCTTTTTTCCATCACGTGAATGGACCAAAAAAAAGGAAAAGAGTAAATGTTCGTTAGCCATTATATTTTGAATTAATTGTTTGTTTAATCTCTATATTTAAAAAATACTACAAGATATGCTTACTATTAAAATATGTTACACTCCAACCCATATGTTTCGTTTTCTTTTCCTTACAGTAATATTTTTGGGGATATTAATAAAAAGAAAAAAAATGATAATTTATCAAATTATTTTAAAAGTAATATAAAAATTTACACAAACTTTTATGTTATTATTTTATTTCAAGATTAATTTAATAAATCAATTTTTACGAAATAATTATTAGTATGATTGTCATAATGATATTAAACAGTGCTTTAAGTTGGCTTGTATTAATTTATTTATAAATAATTATAAGTAAAATTGTTGCACGCGTACAAAAAAATATTAGCTTTTTTACACTGATATTTATTCGTTAATTTACTAATAAATAATTATTTATTAATTTGCTAATTAAAATTTTTTATTAATAAATTAATTAATGTCAAGAATATTGTTGGAAATGTATTATTGTAGAAGAAAAGAAAAAGTAAGAGTAAGAATATAATATATTTTACTATAAGGCTGTTTTGAGGTATTTTTAAAAACGTGGAGGCTAAACTGATATTTAAGTAAAAAATAAAGGTATTAAACGAGTATTTACCCTAAAAATATATTGAATAGTCAATTATGAAAATTTTTAGAAGACTAAAATTGAGGGGAATTGTAAATTCCTTCCTACTAAAATCCATAAACACCATTTACTCTCTTACTATTTCTCAAATACCCTAAAACTCCACTTGCACCAAAACACTTAAAGGAAAATAAGTACTAGAGAAATATCTTCTTATTGATTTTTTATTCACACCAAAACAAATATTTTTTTATTTTTAATACTTCACTTTTTATGTAAATATTGTTTACATAATTTATTTAATTTATAAGAAACATAAATAAAAAATATATAAAAATATAGGTAATATGGTAATATTATATTACTAAGGAGTTATTGACTATTATAAAAATAATAAAGGATAAATGATAGTACGGAAATATGGGCAATCACCCCTAAAATTAATGATGCTCTTTTTTGAAAGTAACAAGTGTTCAATAACCGACGGAAAATTGTGAGTTGTTTATTTGTTTATTTTCTTGCTTGGAGACGCTAATAGCTTTGATCTTTTGTCAGTCGCCGGATGGGAAACCATATCATGGGTCAACCATGATCCAGTGATATTTGATAAGATGGACATGAATCGGTAACTCCAAAAATCCTAAACGATTCAGTGAATTCAAAATTTGACCAATTTATTAAAAGAATTAAATCTAAATCTCCGTTCTGATTTGTTAAATTCGTTATATAAAATTAATAAACAAAGCATCGAATAGAATTTGAATTCAATTAAATTTTTTATCTACGATTATTTATGAAATAATGATAAATAACAACAAAAATAAAAAATGTCACAAATTTTATTTTAATCAATATCGCTCTTATTCGCACTTGATAATTTTTGTTTTAAAACTTAAAATTACAACATAGTGAGTAATTTATTTTCAAGCAAGGAAATGATAGAGCATATCATTAAACAGACCTTAAACTAATTTAGGAAAGGATAATCTGTGTAACCAACAACGGGGTCAGTAATGTAAAACGCGCTTCTGTTGTACTTATTCAACGGTGCATTCACCTCGAAGCGCTGCGGCAAATCCGGATTCGCTAAAAACAAACGACCGAAAGCAACCAAATCTGTACAATTCTCTGCAACAGCTTTGTTGCCTTCATCTCTATTATATCCTCCAGCAGCAATGAAAGTTCCCTCAAAAGCGCTTCTCATGGACAATAAGCTGTGTGGAGTTTTAGACTTGTCAATGAGTTGAATCATCCTTGGCTCGATTACGTGCAGATAAAGAAGCTTAAATTTGTTAAGTGCTTTCGCCATGTACAGGCCTAGTGCTTCCGGATTTGAGTCTACAGCTTCCACGCACTCAGCATAAGGTGATAATCTCATGCCAACTCTTTCGGCTCCGATTTCATTGACCACGGCTTCGACAACTTCCAGGGCAAATCGGCATCGGTTTTCAAGGCTTCCGCCGTACTGATCTGTCCTGTCATTTACTTGATCTTTCATGAATTGCTCAATCAAGTAGCCATTTGCTCCGTGAATTTCAACCCCATCAAAACCTATGAAATGGTATCCAAGTTAAAATAAGCACGGCTATACCTCAATTTATTCTTCAGAAAGAATGACAATCTTCAACTTTTTCTCCAAAAATGTGAAAATCTCAATTTACAATCTTCAACTTTTTCTCCAAAAATGTGAAAATCTCAATTTACTTTATATCTAATGGGCTAAATTAATATTTTTACACTATTAGAAAGTAAATTAAAGATTGTCATTCTATATAGTGATAAATTAAAGTTTATACTTTTATATATAAGAACACATTTTCGAGTTAAATGTCTATAGCCCATTTGTAAAATAAGGGTTTGTTAGTTGCTTCGTGCAAAGAATTGCACAAAAGAAAGTAAAACAATAATATATTGTTCAAATTCGTAATTCATAAAATGTAAGACGTCATATATGTATTTTAATATATGATCAGGGTTACCTGCTTCAATGGCATTTCGAGCAGCAAGTCTAAAATCATTTACAATTTGTGAGATTTCTTCTATGCTCAATGGACGAGGAGGTGACCAATCTAGGCCGTCTACGCCGGGTGTCACTCCCTTACTAGTGCTTGAGATTGGAGCTGCTCCATTTGGCTGAAGGCCTGTGAATGTTTATTAATAATATATCATATTAAAATTCGCACTGTTTATAGTAAATAATCAGATAGTAGTTTTTAAAAAAAAAAATCACTAATAAAACATTATATTAATTTAGAAATATTTCAAACAAGGACACGATTATAACTTTATAACTTTAAAACATAAATACTCTTTCGATTCCTAAAACTTAAGTGAATTATTTAATTTATCTAAAAGATTCCTGTTGAGTATCTATTTCCGTTAAAATCAACCTCATTAATCTGTGTTTTTTAAAATATTGGTAATAAGTAGTTAGTTTTACTGGCCTAGGTGGCCATTTCTTTTTTAACAAAAATATTTCTTAAGTAAGTCTATTAACCTTTTGATCTTACCATAGTTAGAGGCACGGCCACAATGCCAAATTTGGCAAAAGAAGATGCCACCTTTCTCATGAACAGCATCCACGATTGGTTTCCAAGCTTCCACTTGCTCCTTTGTCCAAATTCCAGGAGTGTTTGGATACCTTCAATTTATTTAAATTGAGTAGTTATTGTCAAAAGTAATTTTCCAAAATCTGCTTCTTATGCTACATGCATCTATGGACCCTTTCAATTAATATTTTCAACTTATATTAACATTACTTCTTAGTTTCCCGAACATTAAAAATTTTTAACGATTTCTTTCCTTTTTCCGGAAGCAATATTTTGGATTACCCCCCCCCCCCACAAAAAAAAAAAAAAAAAAACAATTGGCACGGCCTTTTCAATCACACTTCAATGAAAAATAGTTTGGCATCATCTAGAAGTAGGGCATCAATCTATAGTTTACGAAAATACACAACATAAATAAAATTAAAAAATTCCAAGTTTTCGATATGACTTGAAAAAGAAATTTGGGAATCGATCATATGGCATTTATTTTAATACGTTATATTTTTCATAAAATTTACATATGAAAATGACACGCATTTAATTTTTTTGAAAAAGTGAAAATATAATTACAAATTACCCTTGAGCAGTATCAGAGACACCAGTTGCTTCAGCAATGAGAAAACCACCATTAGTTGTGCGCTGAGAATAATATAGAATGGCGTGTGGCTGCGGAATGTTGTTGTATGATCTAATTCTTGTCAATGGGGCCAATACTATTCTGCAAAAATAAACAAATCCAATATTTCATTTTAATTAAAATAAAATCTCAAAGAAAAAGTTAATAAATTAATGATAAAATCTTTTCTCCTCGTTATGCCGAGTTTTTCAAAAGAGTCATGCTAGGTATTCGAGTATATAAGTCTCAATTTAAATCTCAACTGATATAATATTCATTTATGGGATAGTAGTTAAGTAATTTTATAGACTATGAAATCCATCATTAATAAATTAGTGACACATGGCAATGAAACTCAAATTGGCCCTAGCATTATTGTCCTCAAAAATATAAATAATAATGTCCTCATAAAAATATTAGAAGAAAAAAATAATGGCCAAAAAATTAAGCAAACGAATAATTAATGTGGATAAAAAATTATATAAGTAAAGGAACCTGTGAGAGAGATTGAACTGTCCCATTTTGTACGGAGTGAGAAGAGGAACGGTGGTGGTCGCGGCTGCTGCCATGGTGCAATCTTTCAACTTTGCCTTGCCTCAATCTCTTTCTCTGCTTATAGCTTCTTCTTCCTTCAACATTTGATTTTATAGAAAAGTTGAGCAAATAATTCAAATTAGAAGACTCCAAATTTGAATCTCAGTCTGACCAAAAGTAAAAGAATACTTAAAGATGTCAAACAGCAATTATAATTCAAATTGATGTTTGCAATTAGATTTTCCATCAAGCACGTGAATTGTACATACCTTCCACCTGGCGTGTAATTAATAAGTCCAAATTATATGTCAAACAGCAATTATGAACGCGAACTAATATAAAAAATTTCTAGAAGTACAAAATTAATCGACGTCCTCTTTTTCCCATCACGTGAGAATGGACGAAAAAAAACAAAAGTTGGCTTTACAAAAACTTTTATATTATTTTTTATTTCAACATCAATTTAATAAATTAATTTTTATGAAATAATTATTTGTAAGATTGTTATAAGGATGTTAAACAGTGCTTTAAGTTGGCTTGTATTAATTTATTTATAAATAATTATTAGTAAAATTGTTGCAGACGTACAAAAAAAATTAGTTTTTTGACACTGATATTTATTTGTTGATTTACTAATAAATGATTATTCATTAATTTGCTAATAAAATTTTTTATTGATAAATTAATTAATGTCAAGAATATTGTTGGAAATGTGTTATTGTAAAAGAAAAGAAAAAGTAAGAGTAAGGATGTAACATATTTTACTATAAGGATGTTTTGAGGTATTTTTAGAAACGTAGAGGCTAATCTGACATTTAAGTAAAAAATAAAAGGATTAAACGAGTATTTACCCTAAAAATATATTGAATTATCAATTATGAAACACCAACTAGTATATATATTTAAATTTTTAGAAGACTAAAATTGAGGGGAATTGTCAATTTCTTCCTAGTAAAATCCATAAACACCATTTACGCTCTTACTTTTTCTCAAGTACCTTCAAAGTCCATTCACACCAAAACATTTAAAGGAAAATAAGTACAAGAAAAATATTTTCTTATTGATTTTTTATTCACACCGAAACACATATTTTTTATTTTTAATGCTACACTTTTTATGTAAATATTGTTTACATAATTTATTAAATTTCTAATAAATGTAAATAAAAAATATATAAAAATAAAGGTAATAAATAATATTATATTACCAACAAGTTATTGATTATTATAAAAATAATAAAGGGTAAGTGATAGTATGGAAATTCGAACAATCACCCCTAAAATTAATGGTCCTCTTTTTTCAAAGTAACAAGTGTTCCATAACCGACGGAAAATGGTGAGTTGTTTATTTGTTTATTTTCTTGCCTGGAGACGTTAATAGATTTGATCTTTTGTTCGTAGCCTGATGGGAAACCACATCATGGGTCAACTATGATCCAGTGGTATTTGGAGATGAATCGGTAACTCCACCAAGCAATATGCAGAATTTGCGCAATTAAAGTCTTAGCCTTATTCTTTTGTCAAAATATTTTGTGAGTTCTACTTGTTTGTGAGGTAGCAAAACCAATTAAACACATGACTTTTTTGCAAATCCTAAATGATTCAGTGAATTCAAAATTTGACCAATTTATTAAACGAATTAAATCTAAATTTCCGTGTCTGATTTGTTAAATTCGTTATATAAAATTAATAAACAAAGCATCAAATCGAATTTGAATTCAATTAAATTTTTTATCAACGATTATTTATGAAATCATGATAAATAACAACAAAAATCAAGAAAAAAAATGTCACAAATTTCATTTTAATCAATATCGCTCTTATTCGCACTTAATAATTTTTGTTTTAAAACTTAAAATTACAACATAGTAAGTAATTTATTTTCAAGCAAGGAAATTTGCAGCATATCGTTAAACAGATCTTAAACTAATTTAGGAAAGGATAATCTGTGTACCCAACAACGGGATCAGGAATGTAAAACGTGCTTCTGTTGTACTTATTCAACGGTGCATTCAGCTCAAATCGCTTCGGCAAATCCGGATTAGCTAAAAACAAACGACCAAAAGCAACCAAATCTGTACAATTCTCTGCAACAGCTTTGTTGCCTTCATCTCTATTATATCCTCCAGCAGCAATGAAAGTTCCCTCAAAAGCGCTTCTCATCGACAATAAGCTGTGTGGAGTTTCAGACTTGCCAATGATTTGAGTCATTCTTGGCTCGATTACGTGTAGATAAAGAAGATTAAATTTGTGAAGTGCTTTCGCCATGTACAGGCCAAGTGCTTCCGGATTTGAGTCTCCAGTTTCCATGTAACTAGCATAAGGTGATAGTCTCATGCCAACTCTTTCAGCTCCGATTTCATTAACAACAGCTTCAACTATTTCCAGGGCGAATCGGCATCGATTTTCTAGGCTTCCACCGTATTGATCAGTTCTGTCATTTACTTGATCTTTCATGAATTCATCGATCAGGTATCCATGCGCTCCATGAATTTCAACCCCATCAAAACCTGTGCAAAATTATTTAAGTTCAAATAAAAATTTTTATATATACAAATACGCTTTTAAGAAGGGAAATTTTAGAACTAAAATGTTTATATATATAGCCATCGTCCCACGTGATTGTCCACAATTTTAAACTACGGCTATATTATTGTTTCACGGCAAATCAATAATGTATTGCAACAAAGATTATTGTCTCCTTTAATCCTTTGCATTTTTTAACGTGTGTCCATAATTATTATTTTTAAAAAACTGGGCAGGCAATACAATATAATTTTGCAGCTAACAGTAAACTAAACAAATCAAAACAATGATACATAGCTCAAATTTGTGTTTTATAAAGTGTACACGTCAGTATATATTCTTAGAATTACCTGCTTCAATTGCATTACGAGCAGCAAGTCTAAAATCATTGACAACTAAAGGGATTTCTTCGGTTCTTAGAGGACGAGGAGGTGACCAATCTACTCCATCCAGGCCAGGTGTCACACCCTTACTGGTACATGAAATTGGAGCTTCTCCATTTGGCTGAAAACCTGCTTGTTTTAAGTTGTGAAAAATCAAATATACTTTCTAGAATTATTTAAAACTAAGTTTATCACATGAAAATTTCAATAAAGTACAAAATAAGTACAAAAATAATAAAAAATAATGATATTAACATAATCTGAATAAATGACTAAATATTCCTTTCTACGAACAATTTGTTGGGTTAACGGATTGACTGGCAGAGTGTTGATCGAACTTGTTGATCGAACAGGCGTATTTTATTACTTGTTTATTCTTTAATCACTTGAGTTCAGATAATTGAAGTTCTTTTAACCTTGAATTGGCACTGTCTGCCAGGGAACGAACAAAAAAAGTCAAAACCGAACCATGAATGAACGAATTTCGTTTGCTAATTTGGTCGAACTGTAAAACAATCAATGAATCAGAGACAAGCACAGAAGAAAATTTAGAGAAAGAATAAAAAAAGATAACTATGCAATCACACAGGGCCGGATTTAGAGTATTTGGAGCCTTAAGAGAATATTTTTTTATAAGACCTCTTTTTATTTATAATTTCAATACTCAAAGAAATATAAAAAGACTCGAAATTCATTCCATCTTTAATATTTGAATTTCAACAATAATAAAAAATATCCTAAAAAATTTCGAAAATAAAACCTAAAAAAATTTGTCAAGAAGATATCTTTTTTTTCCTCCATTAAAACCATTACAAAATAAACAAACAAATAAATAAGAAAAATATTATTTTCAAATAGAATATTTATAATGATAGAATATAAAAGAAGTTGAGATTATGAATTGATGATTTGATAATAGACATGGACTTTGTTTTTTCATAAATTAATTTTTTCTTTTTTAAATGAACCACTGAATATAATAATTTTTTTTTTTATAGAGAAGAGAACAAGAAATTTTTTCATCTACTGATTTTTTAGATTATTAGGTTTTTAATAGAAATTAAAGACTAAAAGTCAAAGATTACAATGTTGAATAGTTAAAGTTTTTTAAGAAATTGAAAATGTAAATAATTATTTATTTCTTAGAAAGACTAATAATGAATGAATTGATTGTTAAATAATATTATTAGTTATATCTCTTTAACATTTGGTTTAATAAATAAAGATTTCTACAAACAATAATTCTTAATTATAGGATGATTATTAATTAGAAAGATATCTAATAGGCTTTTTTATTTCCTACAATATGAAACATATAAGCGATGGCAAACGAAACGACGGATGCATTCTGCACGCAAATGTCACAAAAGATAAGTTTGGTTGTGGGTGACAAATGGACATGTATACGGTGACAAGTGAAACCACGGGTGTATTCTACACGTAGACATCACAATGGATGAGCTTAGTGTAGAATACGCTGAGGAGGGATTGGCGTAAGTGCCAAAACATATAGCCACTTATATTGCACCATGTGTCCAACAAATATTATAAATGTGTAATGGATATAATTCATAGTGATTCTAGATTAGAGACCAGTAACAAATGGTAACTTATACAAAAAGCCTAGAGATAATCAATAGTCAATTGAAATATCAATAGTAAACAGCATGTGATTGCTAGTCAAATCACGTGCAGAGAATTCAAATACACACGAAAATAGTTATCAGATTCAACAATATAAAATGAAACAAATAAAATGGATGAGGAGAGATTTAGATCCAGAATGAGATCTCCTACAAACTCAGTATTCTTCAAAATCTATAAATAAAAGCCAAAAGGATAGAGAGAGGATCTTTTGACTAATTCTCAATCAAGTCAAAAAAGACCTAGAATCCAGATCCATAAATCCTCTAGACACAAATACTGACAATAGCATAGGAGTGTCTTTTTCAGGTACATGCTTGAGTCCAATTTATGAAGATTCTCAAGATTAAAGAGTTAATACTTGAGCTTGCTGATCGAACAGGTATAATTTATTACTTGTTTATTCTTTAATCACTTGAATCCGGAATATTGAAGGTTTTTTGAACCTTCAGGAGGGAAAATTATTTTTCAAAAAATAAATAAAAATTCATTAATTTAATGTAATAAATTGATTCTCATAAAAATTGTTAATAAATTACAAACAAAAGCGTACCTGTGAGAGAGATTGAATGGTCCCATTTTGTATCGTTGTGAGAAGAGAAATGGCGTCGGCGGCTGCCATGTTTCCGGAAACAACAGAATAAGTTTACAAATATTTGAATTGAAAGACACAAGCTCAAGAATCTGGAAAAACCTATATGTATTCAAATGTGAGACCACGTGATTCTTGTTTGAAGTTTGAACGGTCTCAAAATTAATAATTTAATAGTCACAATTTTGACAAACAGGCCCCACTTCATTTGAATAAAAGAGCTATAAAACTTAGACCCGAAAATTACATATATGACACAGACATCATTTCATTTATAATCTAGTTTTGACTCCTTGATGAGCATATAATATATACATATTTTTTCTTTAATTATATAATTATTAGTTATGATTATTTATTATTTTTAATTAATTAACTTATTGTATTGAATAGGAAATTAATTAGAGAATATGAATAAAAAGAGCATAAAGAAATTTAATTTGAGAAGCATTAAAGATTAATTGATTTTGGAAGCAATTCGACATACTTACATGTAGAAGTGAAGCCGAGGAAACCGAAGCTAGTAAATTAATTCACCCATGCACATGAAGACAAAGAGGATTATGGCCGTCACATGGAGATTAATATAGAAATTGACTTTAATTCAAACTGGTGGCTTTCCCGTTTTGCCTCATAACAATTGGAATAAAAATCTTAAAAGATTTCACTATAGAGGCGGCTACTTGGCTCACTACAATTATAATTCAAGTTAAAGAAGAATTCGGCTAAGTTGCACATTATATAAAGGCAAGCCACAAGCCCCGAAAAGGTGAGAAGCGGCACTCGCCAGAGAGAGAAGCAGCAACAGCAGTCCAATTTTCCCATGGCTAACTTTATTTTATTTGTTGCTCCCAATTTAAATATGTCTAGCTAATTTTCTTATACCAAGGTTAAGGATGAAACCCTATTCAATGAAATAACTATCTTTTTGTTTAATTAAATTCCCTACACATGTGCTTTTATATTTATTGTTCTTGTTTCACATGATTAATTGGATGTTATTAAATCTTTTCACCAATTTTGTCATGCATTACTGATTGTTATGATTAATATTCAACTAAATCTATACTTGGATCTATAAAGTCTATATATGATTATATTTGATTCTGTGTCATTCATTAAATTGTTTACACAGAGTACTTAGGAAAACTTTGACTCTTTTTCATTCAATATCTTTATATAGAATGCTTAGATATCATACTATTAAGCAGAAAAATAACCTACACGTGATTAATTTTAATTGGGTTTAATTGTTCGAGTTATCACTCTAAAATTAGAGATTAATTGGTAATTAAATAATTACTAGTTGAATGGTGGTAGATTCTAAAACATTGGTAACCTTTGTCCCACTAAATTCTCCTTTGCTTTAATTTTTTTTAGTTTAATTAGTTTAATTTCTCTTAAAATTTAATTTGCTCAACTAGGTTATAATTAATATTAATTTTAAATTTAAATTAGACTTTTTAATTTAAAGCAATTCCTGTGGGTTCAACCTCGTTACCACAACTCTATTTTCAAATTCATGCGCTTGCAAGTATATTAAAATTATGCACAACACTCCTGGAATGAGAAAGGAAAGCAGATGGAAAGTAACTAGCTATAAGGGATATACAAAGCATCACTTTCTGATTACTCTGTTTTGCTTGCACTAGAACCTAACAAAACTTGTGCATGTAGCATAGGTATACAAATAATGCTACATGCACATTCTATTTTGCTTGCTACATGGTCCAATCAGCTGCAGCCACTCCTTGCGAACTCCTGTGTTCACTAACTTGTTCAAACTTGATTATTTCCCTCCGAAGTGGAAGTAGATTCATGTATCATTCTTCAAGTACTACATCTTCAAGCTCAAGTGTTTGGTATGACATGGAAAGCCTATTTGGTATTGTGATTGTATAGTTATAATTCAAAAGCTGTAACTTTATAATTTTTGTTATTAAGCACTTGCTGCTGCATGTAGAAGTTAAGTTAATCTTTATCTCAAAATTTTATGATAAGAAAATTATAATATATTTATTAATTTTGTCAGAATTATTATTTAAAACGCATATTTATCTCACACCAGCAACTTTCATTTCAAACATTCGTCTTGTTTCAAATTATCATGTGCTAAAAACACTCTAAAAAATCACAACATGAAAGGCCAACATTAAATATATAAATTAATCATGCATTCAAGCAGGAACTTCTAGGAAAGGATAATCTGTGTACCCAACAACGGGATCAGGAATGTAAAAAGTGCTTCTGTTGTACTTGTTCAAAGGTGCATTCAGCCCAAAGCGCTTCGGCAAATCCGGATTAGCCAAAAATAAACGACCAAAAGCAACCAAATCTGTATTATTCTCAGCAACAGCTTTGTTGCCTTCATCTCTGTTATATCCTCCAGCAGAAATGAAAGTACCGTTAAAAGCGCTTCTCATTGGCAACAAACTGTGTATAGTTTCATACTTATCATTGATTTTGATCATCCGCGGCTCGATTACGTGCAGATAAAGAAGCTTAAATTTGTTAACTGCTTTCGCCATGTACAGGCCAAGTGCTTCCGGATTTGAGTCTCCAGTTTCCATGTAACTAGCATAAGGTGATAGTCTCATGCCAACTCTCTCAGCTCCGATCTCGTTAACCACAGCTTCAATTATTTCCAAGGCGAATCGGCATCGATTTTCTAGGCTTCCGCCGTATCGATCAGTTCTGTCATTTACTTGATCTTTCATGAATTGATCGATCAGGTATCCATTTGCTCCATGAATTTCAACCCCATCAAAACCTGTGAAAAATTATTTAAGTTCGAATAAACATTTTTATAAATGCAAAAACACTTTTGAAAAGGTAAATTTTCGAACTAAAATGCTTATATATAACCTTGTTCAATGACATTGTCCCCAATTTTAAACTGGGGCTATATTATTGTTTCACGGTAAATCAATAATGTATTGCAACAAAGATTATTTTTTAACGTGTGTCCATACACATTATTTTCTTCATTTTTAAAAAGCTGGGCAGGCAATACAACATAATTGTGCATTAAACAAATTAAAACAATGATACATAGCTCAAATTTGTGCTTTATAAAGTGTACACGTCAGTATATATTCTTAGAATTACCTGCTTCAATTGCATTACGAGCAGCAAGTCTAAAATCATTGACAACTAAGGGGATTTCTTCAGTTCTTAGAGGACGAGGAGGTGACCAATCTACTCCATCTAGGCCAGGTGTCACACCCTTACTGGTACATGAAATTGGAGCTTCTCCATTTGGCTGAAAACCTGCTTGTTTTAAGTTGTGAAAAATCAAATTTACTTTTACCTAGAATTATTTAAAACTAAATTGATCACATATAAATTTCAATAAACTACAAAATCAGTAAAAAAATAACAAAAATAATGATATTAACATAATTTGAATAAATAACTAAATATTCCTTTCTACGAATAATTTGCTAGGGTAATAGACTGATTAGCAGACTAGTGCCCTCAACAACTTCAATTCCCTCGTAGTGGCACTCGGTAAAAAAAAAATTTGCCCTCCCACAATTATATATGCATGGGTAAATATGTCTTTTCAATATATATATATGTGTGTGTGTGTGTGTGTGTGTGTGTGTGTGTGTGTATGTATGTATGAATTCAGTTGGAGTTAAAATGAACAAATAACAGACTTAAATAGAGAATAATAGAAATGCAATAACTATGAGGGGCAAAATATAAATCTCCCATAGGAACGTTAAATTTCAATGAAGACCATTTTATTTTATGAAATTTTTTTCTATCTAATCGTTAGGCCATAGTATAGTTTCACCCGTGTGTGTGTGTGTGTATCCTAAGTATACGGTGAATCTCGGCTCAAATGGGCTCAGATTTTCAAGATTTTCAAACTATGATCGCTATATTTATAGGTTATGCTATGAATGCATAAATCAGTTTTTCAGTTGATCAGAAAACACTGTCAACTATTTTTATAGAGAGTATATATATTTATAAAATAAATTTAAAAAAATTCTAAATCAAGATTCATATCATACCAAAGGTAGATACTCGGCCTACGTGCCAAATTTGACAAAAGAAGATGCCACCCTTCTCATGAACAGCATCCACAATTGGTTTCCAAGCTTGTACTTGCTCCTTTGTCCAAATTCCAGGTGTCTCTGGATACCTTCAATTATAATATATATATATATATATATATATATATATATATATATATATTTATTTATTTATTTATTTATTTATTTATTTATTTATTTATTTATTTATTTATTTATTTATTTATTTATTTATTGTCAAAAGTGATTCTTCAAAGTGGAGTGTTGCACATCTTAAAATTTCATTCTCAATGATGTGAAATTTATTCACAGACTGGTGAGATAATGTAATTAATTCACTTAATATTTATGAAAAATCATCAATATTTAAGAAAAGACACATCACATGCCACATCAAAATTTTGAGATGTCTATCAATACTTTTCTAAAAAATTTGCTGTTCTCATGTTAGTTAATATAGATAATATAGATATTAACAGAATTTTGAATAAATGACTAAATATTCAAATATTCTTTTACAATAAGCACAAAATTGCTACTCGATCAGGCAATATTAATTTAAATTAAGTAACAAATAAATATATAGTTTTTCAATTGCTTTCATGAATCCCCCGCCATTAAATTTCTTTAATAAAGTCAATAATTTAACTATTATACCTTTGAAATCAGCTTATCTAAGTACTTATTTAGTTTGACAATAGAAATAATATATTTTTTCATAAAATTTAAATATGTAAATGACACAATTACCCTTGAGCAGTGTCAGAGACCCCCGTTGCTTCGGCAATGAGAAGACCGCCATTGGTAGCGCGCTGAGAATAGTATAAAATGGCATGTGGCTGTGGAATGTTATTGTATGATCTATTTCTGGTCAACGGAGGCAGCACTATTCTGCAAAAATTAAAAACTCGGCATTTAATTAAATGTTAATTAGCATTACAAATTTGAATGACTCAAATGTTTTCTTGTTGAACCGAGGTTATTTTAAAAATAAAAAGATAAACTGTCTCTCAGTCAAAGAATATTTTTAAACGGGTACCGCAAAAGTAAATGTTTTTGGGAGATTTTGAAAATCATCTGTAAAAGTAAAAGTAATGTTATGAGAGGTCCTTCTGTCAATACGGCTTCCTTTTGTCTTTTTGGTACCAAATTACAAATCTTTTTGGAGAGCAGCAGCACCCAGCATATGCCAATTGGGCAGATTAGGTGGGTCTTTTACTAGGACCCACCAACTTTAGTGTAATAAAATTTTATAAAAAATTTGATGAGTCCTATCAACTTAATTTTCCTAATTAAATGTATTAGTTTTGATATATAATATGTGTAGTTTAATTTTATATAACCACTAATTATATGTTGTTTTTTAAAATAAGTACATAAATGTCATAGCACTATTTGTTTGTTATATAGCTGATATGCCTTAGAAGTATTCTAAAATTTTACTATGTTCAAATGGTGCACTTAATCATATAAATTTTTGTTTTTTTTCTTAACATGCACAACTCATACAACTAGAGAGATTTTGGAGTATATTGGAGGTATTATACTCAATTAATGCATATATATCGTTTGTATATTTGTTTTGAAAAATCACTATATATAACTGGTAGTTTTATTCAATTAAATTATATATACATGTCATATATGCATTAATTGAATATAATGCCTCCAATTTACTCTAGAATTTCTCCCACAATTATTAGTCAACTACAAATAAACTAAAAGAATAAATACGTACAGGATCTGTATGTGCGTCTATTTTGACGTGTTCTAAATCAATTTTAAGTTCTGCCTACTCCTTTAATTTAAAGAAAATAATAATCTTGGACCTAATATTTTTGTGGTTTAAAAATCCCTGAATAGACAAATAAAACAATTATTGAGGACTAAATAAAAATAATTAATCAATTAGAAAACTATTAAGACAAAATTTTTGGGGCTGAACTTGGTGGCCACCGACTAGTGGTATATATTTTTTCCCCCCCTTATCCTTAAGCACTGCAGAAATAAAAAACAAACCTCTTGTACAAAGTACAAACCCACACTAGCATCCAAGATATTTAGATTTACAACGATTATTATATAGTTTATATAATTTATCAATTGAATCATGGCTTGAAAATACCTTTTTGTCTTTAGTTCATTTGAGTAAGAGGTGAAACAGAACAACTTTAATTCAAGACACCAATTAAAAATCTTGAATCGTATTTTTTTTTTCCCCTACTTACTTGGCCGGATCATATGAGTAATAAACAAATAATTAACGAGGATCTCTGAAATGAACTCTAGATTTTGTGTGTGCACAGAGAGAAAGAGAGAGAGAGAGAGAGAGAGAGTTTGCATGAAACCTGTGGGAGAGACTGAATTGTCCCATTTTGTAGGGAGTGAGGAGCGGAATGGTGGCGGCGCCTGCGGTGGCTGCCATGTTTTGATACTGCTATCTTTCTAATTTGCCTTGCCTATATTCTCTTTCTGATTATAGCTTCTTCTCCCTTCGACACTTGCTTTATAAACAAAAAAAAAAAAAAGGCGACCAATAATTCATAATAAAAACGAAAAAATTAAGTTGTTCTCTTGGTCAAAAATTATGAAATAAACAAATAAAAAGAAAGGGAGTGATGGAAATAATTACGTTTGCGCAATTAGATTATAATCAAAATTAAGATTTAGTGTCCCCGTGATTGGACAATTAGCAAAATTATTGGGCCCTTCAAATGTTGTCGCTTTTATCTTTTGTCTACATACGTTTGGAAAATTATTTATCTAATGTGCATCACATGTGAAATGAGGTATGATGTTGTTTTCAACCAGCTTTAATCGTGCAATCACTCGAAGTTGAAATTTAGAGTAAATGGTTAAAAAAATAATTTAGAGTTTACTCGTGCCTTTCTATCTTTTAAATAAAATATAAAGTAAACGATGATGTTTTCCAATCAGTATACATTAGTAAATAAAAATGATTTTTATTGACATTGAAATTAGCATTAGTAATCATGGCGCACATTTGTTAGTTAAATTTTCTCTTAAATATTCTAGATATCTAGTTTGATTGGAGGATTATCCAAGCCAAGTTATTATCTTTAATTTGTCCTTTGAAATATGGGAAAATGATAACTGTACCTCCTAAGTTTGGGAAATGATCACGAAAATCCTTAAATAAGGGACATCAAGATTTTCTTTTGACTTTAATACTCTTTGCCTCTCTTAAGTATCAACCCCAAAAAATTGACTCTATTATTTTATAATAAATAGAAAATATTATTAAATTAAAGGAGATTGTCAATTTCCCCTACTGTAATTAATATATACTATTTATCCCCCAATTATTTTCATAATAGTCAATAATCCCTCATATAGCATAATTTTATAATATTACCATTATTTTCAAATACACTTTTTTCACATCAAAACATACATTTCTTATTTTTGATAATTAATTTTCTTTATTTTAACTACCATCTATATGATTTATTTAATTTATAATAAACATGAAGAAAATAAAAAATTTTAAAAAAATTTATATTAAACTAAACACAATATTATATTTATCCTAACACAATATCAAAAATTTTAAAAAAATATTTTTATATTTTAAAATATATTAGACATATTTTTCTATATTAAAGTAAACTTTATAATTTTTAGTTTTTGTAGATAATTGATGGTTTTAATTATTCAATCCAACACAATTGTACGAATACAGTAAATTATTTTCAACAAAAATCTTAAGCATACGACTCGAACAGAACCAAACAAACATGCCAATTCAAATACCCTTCGTTGATTTTTAATATTTGATCAATTGCAATTGCAGTACAAATAACTCACGAGTGAGCAAGAAAATGACAGGAAGGATCGGGAGAGAAAATTTTACTCACAAGTTCCCTTTTTCAAATTTGTTTGGTATTCGGTCGTTTTCAGTGATTAGTGATTGGTGATGGCGGCCGTTACGATTGTAAATGCTACTTGAGACATAAATAATAATATAATAAATTAGCAAAAAGAATAAAAGCGATGATGATGATGGCGTGTCCCCGTGAATAAAAATGCATAATGCATAATATTAGTGTAAGTATAAATTATAATATAATTACACAATGGTGTTAGTGGCACCATTTTTGTAATTTTCATAGTGACGGTATCGCTATCAAAATAGCAAATAATGACGATATTGCAATTGCAACAGAGTGTACAAATTAAGGATTCAGCTGTGAGTCCCCGTGAAATGGACATATGGCAAAATTAGTGGTCCTTTAATAAAAGGAAAGGAATTAATGGTCCCGGGTACAGTTTTTATCTTTTAGTGTTTGGAATTTAGAGTTGGAGGCCGATTTCATTGGAACCACATGTCGGTTTATTTGTACAATCACTGTATCCAAACAGCTAGATGGGTTTATTTAATTTTTTTGAACCAAAGGATTCAATTTAATTTGAAAAAATCTTAATAAATTATTTGAATTAATTTATTAGAAAATCGATTTTTCCATAGCTTGAATTCTTAATTATCATAGGTCTTAAATCTTAAATTGTGCCCAAATTTCATCAATTTTCAAATTGAATTTGTGTACTTAATGCTTCATGTCACTCATCACATGCTCAGGCCTAAACTTCCAGGAATGGATAATCAGTGTACCCAACAACAGGATCAGCAGTGTAAAAAGTGCTTCTGTCGTACTTATTCAAAGCAGCATTCAGCTCAAAGCGCTTCGGCAAATCCGGATTGGCCAAAAACGAACGACCATAAGCAACTAAATCTGTGTAATTCTCAGCAACAGCTTTGTTGCCATCATCTCTATTGTATCCTCCAGAAGCAATGAAAGTTCCATTAAAAGCTTTTCTCATTGGAAGCAAACTGTACGGAGGAGCTTCAAGCTCGTCTTGTGCATCAAAAAGTCTTGGTTCCAGTACGTGAAGATAAAGAATTTGATATTTGTTAAGTGCTTTTGCCATGTAGAGGCCAAGTGCTTCAGGATTTGAGTCTTGAGCTTCCATGTAATTTGCATGAGGTGATAGCCTTACCCCAACTCTTTCAGCTCCGATTTCGTCAGCCACGGCTTCAACAATTTCCAGGGCGAACCGGCATCGGTTTTCTAGGTTTCCGCCGTATTGATCGGTCCTGTCGTTTACTTGATCTTTCATGAATTGATCAATTAAGTATCCCTTTGCTCCGTGAATTTCAACCCCATCAAAACCTGAGGAAATTAAGCTAATTATCCAAGTTCAAATAAGCACTTCCTGCACAAGCACTTTTGGAAAAGCACATTTTCGAATTAAAAATACTTGTATAGCCCATTTTTCAAAATTAGGATTTCAAGTAATTGATACAGAAAATTGCTTCTTGTATATATATATTTTAATGATTAGAGTTACCTGCTTTAATGGCATTTCGAGCAGCAAGTCCAAAATCATTAACGATTTGAGGGATTTCCTCAGTTCTCAACGGACGAGGAGGTGACCAATCGCCTCCGTCGAGGCCAGGTGTCACTCCCTTACTGGTACACGAGATCGGAGCTTCTCCGTTTGGCTAAAAAAATCAAGGATTAATTTAAATAAATGACAAAATAAGGATAAAACAAATTATCCTTTAGAATTGTTTCCAATAAAACTTTAAAATAAGAATCAAAAGACCCATAAGGTTAGATCTATCCAGTAAGGGGAAAAATGGAAAAAGAAGCTGCATCTTAATAGTTTTATTTCTTGGCATACAAATCAAGACCAGAATGCTTCACTCTGTCGAAGTTCGCTTTAAAAAAAATGGATAACTTTGTAGAAAGCGCTTGTTACAAAAATATTTCTGAAGTAAATTTATTAAAAATTTAATTTGAAGCGTACCATAGGTAGAGACGCGGCCACAATGCCAAATTTGGCAAAAGAAGATGCCACCCTTCTCGATGAACAGCATCCACAATTGGTTTCCAAGCTTCCACTTGCTCTTTTGTCCAAATTCCAGGTGAGTCTGAATACCTTCAATTTTATTTAAATTAAGTGATTGTTGTGAAAAGTGATTCTCCAAAATAGCTTTGTGGCCAGAGGATATTGTATTATTTGTGCCATGAAAGTGGCTTAATTCTCTAAGGGCAAGTTTGAAAATATTGTAATTTTTAAAATAATTACTATTACTTGTGCTGTAGAAATAATCATCTGTGAAGAAAATCAGTTAAGTGTTAGGTAAATTTTATTTTCAGAAATACTGTGAGCTTTGAAAACAGTTATGGATATTTGGTAAATTTTACTGTTAAACTGCTAAAAAAATAAATGACTAAATTATACATAATATAGGATAAAATTTACTTATATATTTAAAAACATGTACATAAAATATTATTAATTGTGTATTATAGTAATTTTAACTAAAAATAAAATTTATAATATATTGATTTTATTTTTTGTTTTTTATCTTAAAACAATTGATAATTAAATTTATAATATAATGAAACAAATTTAATAATAATTCGTCCAACAAATTGATATTAATAAATTTATATTGATGAACTATAATAAAATTTATTGAAATATTGATTTTGTTTCCAATTTGAATAAGGATAATTTTTGGTTTAGATAATAATTTTAAGGATATTTATGGAATTATATTAAAGAATAAAATTGATTCTCAAAATCAGAATCTAAAAATTATTCTTTCCTTGCTTTTTAAAATCAGCTGTAGTAGGGGCTGATTTTGACAAAAGTGATTTTATTTTTTTTTTTTAGCAAACACTAAAATTAGCTTATAAATTTTTAAAATTACTTTTAACCCTCCCAAAAGCAATCTCAAACGGGCCCTGAATGCTGATAACCAATAAACCTCTAATCTAATAGTTAAATAATTGTGTCAAAAGTTGTATAAATTAAAGTGCTATAGAGCATTTCCTTACTAAACATTATAAAATTTTATTTTATAATTATAACTTTTAAACTACAATATCAGAAAAACAAACGGAGCCTAAATATGAGGTCCTTAAAAAGAGTACATATACTTCTTCATTATTTACCTAACCATTACGCATCTTTTGTTACCTAAAATTCATATTCATACTTGATTAAGACTTGGTTGAGTAATTTTCTGATTATTCCACTATTACCTGACTTGTATTTGACCACGGTCGACTAATTTTCCAGCTATATAACTATTACCTGACTTGTACTTGAAAGCATCATTTATAAATCTGAAAATAATTCTCAATTTCAACATAACAAGAAAGTAAATTACCTTAATATATTTTTTGACGAAAATACTCAACAACAAAAAAAAAAGGAATCAAGGCATTTATTTTTATATTAGAAATCATATTTTTCATAAAATTAAAATCTGTAAATGATAACTAAAGAAAAAGTGGAAGATATAATTACACAACTACCCTTGAGCAGTGCCGTTGACCCCTGTTGCTTCAGCAATGAGAAAACCACCGTTAGTAGTGCGCTGAGAATAGTATAAAATTGCATGTGGCTGTGGAATGCTGCTGTATGATCTATTTCTTGTCAATGGGGCCAACACTATTCTGCAATAAACAAATCCAACATTTCATGTTAATCAAAATCAAATCTCAAAAATAATAATAATAATAATAAATTACATACAATTAACAATTTAATTATGACTAAACTTTTCTCCCATTAAGCCGAGTTTCTTCGGAAACAAAAAAAATCAATGTCATCTCATACAAAGATTAGAAGAAACAAAAAGAGCGGATAAAAGATTAATAAATAAATCAGAAATTGATCTCTAAATTTTCTCTGTGTGAAGAGAAAGAGAGAGTTTATACATACATATATACATACATATATATACATATATAGATAGAAAACCTGTGAGAAAGATTGAACGGTCCCATTTTGTACGGAGTGAGAAGAGGAATGGTGGTGGCGGCAGCGGCGACGGCTTCCATTATTGCGATCTTTCAACTTTGCCTTGACTTAGCTTATAGCTTATTCTCCCTGCAAAATTTGATTTATGTATTATGCAGAAAAGATGAGAAAAGAATGCATATTAGAAAAGCAAGAATTTGAATCTCGTGGTCAAGAGTTGTTAATAAAGAAAATGGAAAGAGAGGAGATGATGCAAGTAATGATGCTTTCATTAGAATAAACAACCAAAATGTCCTTAGGCTTGGTTGGTGCTCTCGGCACAATATTGAGGGCATTAGTTCGAGCTCTCATGGGAGCTCTTTCTTCTTGCTCTATGCAAGTAACGATGTTCGCAATTGGAATAAAGAATTAAAATGTTGGTACTCTCGACAATATTGAGAGTAGTGATAAAAAAAAAATGATATTTCGAAAAAATTGAATTGATAAAGGAAGATGCTACTCTCTTATAAATAACTTCCTCAACGAGTTGGTAATATTAAAAAAATATATAGGAAAAAACTCCGTTAAAAAGTTTATAAAAAATTATATTTACCTAATTTTGTCTAGTTATGTTAGATGAAATTAGGCAGATTCGTCTTTGATATTTAGGGGCTAGTCGTTTCACAAAATCTCCCATGACCTTCATACTGTTGTGTAGAGCATGTGACTTCCGAAGGTACTAAGTTTGACATTAAAGGCCACCAGAAAATGGTGGCGGGCGGGCGGTGGCAGCAACCACCCGGACATGAGTGTATTTAGTGCGTTAATGGGGTGTGCTCTACTGTATATTCAAACCAAACAAAGCCCAAAGGCTGAAACACTATTTTAAAAAAAATCTTACTTTATTGGGCCAAGAAAACTCTCGGGTTCACACCCGACCCGAAAAAAAGATTCGCAATGATCCGAATACATATGCCTTTAGTTCCCCCTCTCTAGTCTCTCTACAAAAACCCTAGTTCGCTTCTTCTTATCGCTCTCTCTCTCCTTTTCAAACTCACAGTCGCTTTGTGGCCTTTCAGGAGAACGCTCGCATTCGTATCCTCTCTTAAGCTGAATCTCATTAAAATTGATTTTTTTACAAATTTTTTAATACTTCTTAAAAGTTGTCCCTTTACATATTGCTTGTTCTTTTGCATGTTTTAATTTGATTTTTTATTTGTTTTTTGGTGATTTGTTTTGTGCGCAGATCTGTAATTTGAGCGAATCGTTTCTCCGTTAAGCCATGGCTCTGGTGAGGCTCCCTTATTCCTTTGTTAATACTTAAGATAGATCCTTTCTTTTCCTGCTAATAGTAAAAATATTAAAACCAGAATTGTTTGTTTTAATTTAACTGAAGAAACAGTTATTATTGCTCTTTTAATTATTCTTAAGCAAATTGAACTTTTGCTATATTCAAAAATAATTAGTGATTTGATTGTTTTTGTTTTAGTTATCAAATTGTTAGAAGATTTCTTTTGGTATTGTAATTTTGTGATACGGATGATAATAGTAGTTATTTTGTTGTCTGGTCCGAGCTGCAGGTATTGCATGCTGGGCAGGGAAACAAAAATGGATTCAAAGGACTCATTGCTGCTGAGTACGCTGGTGTGGAAGTCATATTGGCTGAGAATTTTGAGATGGGTGTCACTAATAAATCCCCTGAATTCTTGAAGATGAACCCTCTTGGGAAGGTAATTGTGATACGACAGTTTCTGTTGATAGTTTGCTTTTTGAAAAGCTTTAAGTTTGATTTATCTTTTGGAGAATGTTGCATTATTTTCAGGTTCCTGTGTTGGAAACACCTGATGGTCCGGTTTTTGAGAGCAATGCCATTGCTCGTTATGGTTAGACAACCCACTCTCTCTTCCCCTTGCATGAATTATATCCTTTTTTTGTTGGGCTCATCTCTAAAGCTCAATAGAATTATTAACAAACATTGGATTGCTTGTTATGGTTAGAAAACACGTTCTCTATTTCTTCTCCTTGCATGAATTATACCCTTGTTGGTTGGGCTCATTTCTAATGTTCAATTATTAAGAAATCACTGGATAAAACAAATTTAAAGAAAAGAAAAAAAGAAGTAATGAGACAAGTCCCAACCCGATACAATTTGCTAACAATTCAACACAGTTATGGACATGTATCAGAAGCTGTTGAGAAATGGATTGAATATGTAAATCATTATTGTTTGAGCACTGGGTTTGATCTTATTTCCTTTTTGGTTACTGCAGTTGCACGTCTGAAAGCTGACAATCAACTGTATGGTTCTTCTCTGATTGATTATGTAAGATTTCACTATTTATTTTCCCTGTCCTTTTCTTTTAATCTTTTTAGACTTGTATGTTTATATTTTGGTTCTATTTTTATTGGTTTTTTAGGCTCATGTTGAGCAATGGATGGATTTTTCTGCCACGGAGATTGATGCTAATATCTCCAGGTGGTTATACCCAAGACTTGGATACGGGCCATTCATTCCTCCGGTGAGTTAGTATCCACTGTCTACTTCAAACAGACACGCGCATGGCGTGCCCCCCCCCCCCCCCCCAACCCCAACTCACAATCATTTGTAAATAGTACTTTTTGGTATGTATGAAGTTTTGCAATTTTAGCATTTGATATTATGGATTTTCTTTGTTTGGAATTTCAATTAATTTTCTTCTGTGTTTGCAACTTTTAAGGTTTTTTTTTTTTTCCTTTGTTGCACTAGTAACATAGGGTAAATAAAGTAAATAAATACAATGAATTAGGTTTTCAAATGTTTTAGCAGAAGAGAACATGAAATGTTTCTATGTTCACTTTTGTATATAATTAAAATGTGTTGAATCAGCATTTAGTCCAGTAAACGGACTCTGTAAAGTACATTACATTCATGCATTTTAGTTTTCATTCTGCTTGGGAGTGGTGGGGATGGGGCTTCATGCGTGCTAAGCTGAATGGAGAGGGGGGAATATCAATATTTTTCATTTTGCACCATTGAGCAATTGTTTTTCTTTAGTTTGACATAACTTTGCTTATATGTTGCATGAAGGCTGAGGAAGGTGCAATTGCCGCACTGAAGAGAGCATTGGGTGCTTTGAACATTCATTTGGCTCCAAACACGTACTTGGTTGGGCACTCTGTCACCCTGGCTGACATTGTCATGACATGCAATTTATTCTTTGGATTTAAGCTCATCATGACGAAGAGTTTCACCTTTGAGTTCCCCCATGTCGAGAGATACTTTTGGACCATGGCCAACCAACCAAAAATTAAGAAGTTTTTGGGTGATTTTAAGCAAGCCGAATCTGTCCCAGCTGTTCAGTCTGCAAAGAAGCCTGCCCAAGCTAAGGAATCAGCTAAACCAAAGGCCCAGGTGGAACCAAAGAAAGAAGCACCAAAGCCCAAAGCTGAAGCTGCTGAAGAAGAGGAGGCACCTAAGCCCAAACCAAAGAATCCTCTTGATCTGCTGCCCCCGAGTAAGATGATTCTGGATGACTGGAAGAGGCTTTACTCGAACACGAAGTCCAACTTCCGTGAAGTTGCAATTAAAGGTATATTTTCAAGTCTCACACGTTTAACATAATCATACAAAATGGTTGTTGGTAGATATTGTTGTTCATGACATGATGTGAATTTCTATGTTGTAGGATTCTGGGACATGTATGATCCTGAGGGTTACTCACTTTGGTTCTGTGATTACAAATACAATGACGAGAATACTGTGTCATTCGTGACCTTAAACAAGGTTGGTGGGTTTCTTCAGAGGATGGATCTGGCTCGCAAGTATGCATTTGGAAAGATGCTAATTATCGGCAACGAGCCTCCATACAAAGTTAAGGGGTTGTGGCTCTTCCGTGGCCCGGAAATCCCTAAATTCATCATGGATGAGTGCTATGATATGGAATTGTATGACTGGAAGAAGGTTGACATCGCAGATGAAGAGCAAAAGGAACGTGTGAACCAGATGATCGAGGATCACGAGCCTTTTGAGGGTGAAGCTCTCTTGGATGCCAAGTGCTTCAAGTGATGAACTAAACCTTTTTTCTAGTTTTAAGATGGTCTTGTTTATGTCTTTGGTTACTGGTAGAGTTTGTTTGTGTTTCGAAGTCAGACAGATCGAAGTCTAGTATTTTGTGTTATAGTATAACTTATAATTTTGTCGCAATTTTGAGGATGATTCGGACATCTATTTAATACAAGTTTCAATGGTTCTTGAATGATATACTTATTTTGGTTTAATAGATCAATGCATGTGGTGCATCCGTTACCGTTCACCTTTCCCCCAAAAAAAAAAGAAAAAGGAAAAAAAATCATCGCAGCTTCTAGTGATATTAACAACCTTATTATGACCTAGATAGTTTAAATTGATGTACTTAGGCTCGATCGAATTAATTTTCACTAGTATAAGTTGCAAGTCAAATTTTGCTCTCTGTTATAACGTGGCACATTTTGAGGCAATGGAGGCAAAGGAAAGGAATTTAGAAAGTTTAAATGAAGTTAATAGTTTGGACTTAAGTGAAGATACGTTAATTTAGTACTAAAATAGTACCTAAATATTTACTAAAATAATACCTTGATATTTAAACTACGGTTAATTAATAATTATGATTACTAAGGAGTGTCTATAATACACTCAGAGGTCGACAGAAAAATGGATCCATTACTAACGAGACCCATTTTCATTTATCAAAAAGGCTCTTCATTTTATAAATACTATAATTTATTAATAAAAACTTAAAGTCATACATACTGTGTGACCTCATTATGTATATTTATTCAAAATAATAAAAATTGCTTCCTACAAATTAATACTTTTAATGTTAATATTCATAACTATATTCATTTAAAATATTAATAGTAAATATATTCTTAATATTAATATTCTTAGATGAAATGCTTTTGCCGAAGAACAGGAGCTTTGGAAAATGTATTTAAGAATAAAATATTAAATAACTTTATTTTTCTTTTATTGTGTAACTTTATTTTTCCAGCACTATGCATGTTTATTCTTTTGCATTGTTGTAATAATAAGGTTGGTGGTTTTATTCAGAGGATGGGTCTGGCTGGCAAGTATGCGTTTGGAAAAATGCTAATTATCGGCCATACAAAGTCAAGGGGCTGTGGCTCTTCCGTGGCCCAGAAATTCCTAGACTCATAGCTCAAACTTCAAGCGAACTTATTTTTGAGAATTAAACTAGTGCGTTCGGAAAATCTTGAACCATTGTAATCATTTTATTTTGCTAAGAGAAAATTTCACTTTGTGTTTCGCTTTGCCTATTGTTTTGTTTGTGATTATATCATTCATACGAATGTGATTACATACCTGCCATGCATCTATTTTCATTTGCTTGCCATGATAGATCAACATGCTTGAAACACATATTTAGGTTGGAAATATTTGAATCCACTAAAATACTTTGGAAACCCATTTTAAAATAAAAATTTTATTACCATAATACTCGTGAAGATAACGTGATATCATGCGTAAAATAAAATATTTCATAAAAAATTAAGATACAAGTTTTGAGTAGAAGGGGTACAAAATATTTTAGTGGGTTCAAATAGCACTAGTGTCTCCCGTGTGTATATATATATATATATTGGGTATACCGTCGGCTAAAGTAAAGTTCTGAAGAGTGAAAATACGATATAAAAAATGGATATATATATATCTTGATAATTTGTAATATACACTATAAACAAAAATTTTGAAAGCAATATCTTTTGGTATTATTATATAATATTTTTTAAAATGTAGAGAGAGTGGACAAAGTCCAAATCAATTTTCTAACCTTTATCTTCTTTAGGATTTAAACTTCAGAGCTTAATGTCGCGAGCCGCTCAAATTTTCTAGCCAAAGAGACTAAATTGCACGAAATTGTGCTAGCTTAGCTTGATTCTAGAAATTTCTAGTACACCATAACACAGTCTTACACTTGTACATAGCTCGAAATTCTCTAGAACCTACTAGAGTGGTGTAGCATATAGTTTGTACATAGGTTTTTCTAGAACACTCCAGGCATTACTAGGCATGAGAGCTCTCACCAAGTTTTGAGAACTCTCTAGATATAAAACATTATAGGGCAAGCCTCCCCCGTACGAATAGGGCATAATACTTGTCATTTGAGCATACAACAAGTAAGAACAATTTAAGCATACTTGTAAGCTCTCAAACTCTCTTGTGCACACTCTTGTGAATAATAGACTTTCTCTTTAATTATATTGCCCTCCGTTCTCTCTAGTTCATCATAGCTTAGCTAGTCGAAAAGTTCAAGACGTACTTTGTAACTATCTCATAAAAGTTGTTTAAGCGCCACATGGATTTGTTGTGCAAAATACTCATTCCGTAACATTAGCCAACTAAAATTGTTTGAAAGTCACTTACCCAGATTATTAGACGAATATTTTTCTTTTTAAAAAATTGAAAAAATTAATAACTATTAGATAGAGCATTCCTTACTGCGAAAAGAAATCTATATAGATAGACATATAGTAATATGAAAACTTACTTATTACATTATAATGTTTTTAGTTTTTTGAAAAATAGATTCTTATTTTTTTCAAGATAAAATTCAAACAAAACAATTTATAATTTGTGGAAAATCTTCCACCCATACAAGAAATTGGTGACAGCTAAATGCAAACCTAGCTGAAGTATTAGTTGTTTTATTACAATCTCTAAATGGATCAGCAATTCCAAAATCTCTCTTTGGAACAATAAACACTACAGGTCAGCAACTATCCGAGTCAAAAGCAACTCAATGTGAGTGCCATTCTACTCTGTTAAAAAAAAAAGAAAAATTTGCAGTGAATCCGAAGATAAACCAATTTCACTAGCAAATTGAATACCAAAGAGTAAGGCTTCTGCCTCAATTATATTGACATTATCTGAGTAAACACTAAATACTACACTCAACCCCAGAAACCATAACTAAACTATCATGACTAAAATAAATATTCTTTTTTTTTTTTTTTTAGATATCTGTTGGTAGTATCTCTTAGATGAAAAACAGGAGATAAAATAAATAAATATTTGTTGCGTAAATAAAAATAAATAATTTTTTTAACTGAAAAAAATTCCCAAGAACTAAATAGTCGAAACATTTTTTAACATCATATGTTTCTATTAGGACCGAACCGAACAACTTAACTAAATCGAAATTACCTTGTCGGTTTATACTTTTATGAACTGAATGATGTGTGCTCTAGTTTAGTTCGGTTCGGTTATGGACCGGAATCGAACCGAACCTAACCGAACCGTAAACCGTAACTGTCACCCGTACTAGTTTCCATTAACCGACGCTGTATTGCTGGTATAAAGTTGTTCAAATGTTCAACTCACAGTCTCTCGCTTTCACCTCAGTCGGAGTTTCCAGGTCCAGAGACTTCCCGCTGATTGAGAGCTTCTTAGTAGCAGGTCTACAAATAATGGAATAAAGCTGATTTTATGATTAATTTATTTCCCTTTTCAATTTCTTTTGATTGGGATTTAATCTGGAGAAGTTAAAACGTGAATTGTTTAGTGCAGATTAAATGTTCGACGAATTTCCCGCAAGAGTATTAAGTTAAAAGAGAAAAAATAAAAAAATTGAGCGTGAGCGTGAGCGAGAATGGTGTTCGGGCAAGTGGTGATTGGTCCGCCCGGCTCGGGAAAGACCACTTACTGCAATGGCATGTCTCAGTTTCTCAGCCTTGTTGGCAGGTAACTTCGTTTCTTGATTTCAAGCAGCTTTCTCTTTGATGGCCAAAAAAATTGATTTGGGCTTTGCCCTTTAAATGAATGTAAGAGCGGTAGGGAACAACCGAGTTATAGGATTAGCTTTTAGTGAACATTGATGGTAACATGCATGCGAAGGTTGTATGTGTTCAGTTGCAAGCTGTATGCCAATTTGGTCCATATGGTTGTTTTGGTGGTAACTTATTAATTTTTATGCAGGAAGGTTGCAGTCATCAATTTGGATCCTGCTAATGATAGTTTGCCGTATCCTTTGTCATTGAACTTTTTCACAAATGCTGTGGTTTGTTGTAGTATAATTTGTTCAATGAGAAACTTCCTTGATGTTAATATAGATATGAGTGTGCTGTGAATATCGAGGACCTCATTAAACTAAGTGATGTGATGATGGAGCATTCACTTGGTCCCAATGGAGGTTAGTCAGCCTATTGTTGTTTACTCTTTCTTTCTTTATCACGCAATGATATTCCTTTGCTTTACAACAAATTTCATGAAATTAACTTCAATCAAGTGGCTACGTTCATATGCTTTTGAGATTTTGTGGATAATGATTTGGTAGACTTTATATGCTGTCTTCTTTCTTTTTGCAGTGATATGTTTGTATTCAATGTGCTTGTACTTATCCTGTGCTTTCTAAAGTAGGTGTTTTTATGATAAACTAGGTCTTGTGTATTGTATGGACTATCTAGAGAAGAATATTGATTGGTTGCAGTTGAAATTGGAACCACTTTTGAAAGGTAAGGAGAGGCTATTTTCCTTCATTCTAATGCCAATTATGCTATCATGAGACTCATAAAAAATGTTAAAACATTAATGTTTTTGGTATTTTGCAGATCATTATCTTCTGTTTGATTTTCCTGGCCAAGTTGAATTATTTTTTCTTCATTCCAATGCCAAGAACGTTATCATGAGACTCATAAAGAAGTTAAATCTCAGGGTATTGTTACATCTTACCTCTATGAAGGGACTCAGAGTTGAGGTGAATTCATCTTTGTTATTTTGATGCCAAAATTGTGCAATTCTCAGTTGGTTCCTTTCACATGCAGCTGACTGCAGTGCATCTAGTTGATGCGCATCTTTGCAGTGACCCCGGGAAGTATGTTAGTGCTTTGCTTCTCTCATTGTCTACGATGTTACATCTGGAACTTCCCCATGTCAATGTCTTGTCTAAGATTGACCTGATTGAGAATTATGGAAAGCTAGGTGTGGTTTTAAGTGTAGCTCTCCTACTTGTATGTTTAGTTTGAAATATCAGATATTGTCACAAGCTCCTATCTGCTACGTTTCCTCACCATGTTGCAGCTTTTAATCTCGAGTACTATACGGATGTGCAAGATTTGTCATATTTACAGCATGCTCTGGGTGAGGACCCCCGTTCTGCTAAGTACAGGTTTGAATTCTAGCTGAATCAATGATGCAAATTATGTCCATTGCTATTTCTGACTGTTGTTTCTATCATTTTCAATTGTTACCTCCCCTTGCCATCTACTGCCACACTGCAATGCCCGCACAAATGTTATGAAATTTGTCAATGGAAATGCCATTCTGTTTGTCCAGAGACAGCTCTTAGATGCAAGTGAACAATTTTTAGCTTTGACCTTGTTACAGTCTTAGATTTCAACTTGCCATATCTTGTCTCGGAAGTCAAAAGAAAGCATATACATTAGCCAAATTTTATTTGAATACAATGAATTGCCCCCGCTGGGCCGCGGGGGGGGGGGGGGGGGGGGGGGGGGGACAGTTCCTGTTTTGGTTTGATCAGACTCAATGAATAAGTGGTTAAAATGTGACTGTCCTAGAAATATAGATGTGTGGTCTCGCAAAATTTTCTTGATCTTAAGAAAGAGTTATCTCGAAAAGAAGATAACATGGAGAATTCAACAACTATACAGACATATTGACGTCTGTCAACTTGGGTCATATGGTGTCGTTTGGATGGAGATGTTAGGTCTCAGATGGTATACTTGTTATCGAATTCCAGTCTACTTCATTCATGCTTTGATGACATATGCGGTGCAGCTTCTTATCCAAGACCTGTATATGTTCGGTCATCATTCAGTTCTGTATTTGGCTGTCATTCTTTTCAATGAATTCAAACCACTTTCTGAATACTTGCAAATTCATCCAGTGTTGTCATTGAGATGCCAATATGAAAAGGAGCCATAATTGTCCTTGATAGTATGCTTATTGATTGCCTCTTGCTTCACTCAGCCTCGGGAATCTGGTCGTATGGTGTTCTTGTAATTTCATTTGGAGATAGGTAATATCTGTTGTTCAAATATATTTTATATACAAGCTGCTGATAATTCTGCTTTGCAGAAAGCTTACAAAGGAGCTGTGTGATGTAATAGAAGACTATAGTCTGGTCAATTTTTCTACCTTAGATATTCAGGTCATCAGTTTCTCTTGAATTCTTTCTCGAGTTTCTTTGAATTATTTGTGAATAAGATCTTAGTTGGCTGCTGTTCTTCAGGATAAGGAAAGTGTGGCAAAACTCGTGAAGCTGATAGATAAAAGCAATGGGTACATCTTTGCTGGCATGGATGCCAGTGCAGTTGAATTCAGCAAGATTGCCGTTCGTGATGTTGATTGGGATTATTTCAGATATCCTTCTTTTCTCCTATTTTCAATCTTGTGATTCTCATATTCATAATACTTTTTGGTTATTTAATTATGGTTCATCGTATGCATCTGCATCTCCTAACTTGTGCATTTGAGAAACTATTTTTGCTGTTAGGTAGGCTTCAAGCTTGATTCATGCGTTTTTCATAAATGTACCAAAATCATGGAAACTTCTTTTTCCCCGATATTATCCACACTTTTCCCATGTAATTGAGTCTGACAAGTTTTGCTTAACAAAGATATCTAAAGTAGCTGAAGTGCAGGAGAAGTACATTAAGGATGATGACGATGTTAACTAAAATGGGACACAAATGGGACACGAGGATGAGTGGTGTGCAAACCGCAAGCATGCCTCTTACTTTTATGCATGTTTGCTTGCGTGTGATTCACATTTGTTAATATATTATGCTCTCTTGCAGGATTTATAGAGCTTTTAATCAATCAAACATTTAAGTCAAAGTTCTTAGCTCTTCACTGCTTGAATGGGTCAGATAGGACAAGCGCCGAAGAGGTGGCTTTAACTAAAACCCTCCTAATTATGATGTATCGTCCGAATCTTGGACTTTTTGCACAATATCAAGCGATTTTATTAGTTGAATCAGCCAGCATACACAAATGTTGTTTGGGAGCTGCTAAGTTACAGCCGCAATTTTTTCGAGTGAACAGTAATCATGTGTTACAGCAGCTGTAACTTAGAAAAATTCATGTTGTTTATTGATTTTCTCTAGTACTGTTTGTAATTTTGGTAACACATCTCGCTCAAAGATTATTGTCAAGATCATTTTGGGGCCTGTACTTGTTCTATAACATGATGTTGACACACGTCAAATTATGAAGCTTGTGATTGAAATACTTTTGACATTTATATTTTAAGCATTATTAATAATTAAATATATAAATAAATATTGTAGTCGAAACTCGAAGAGGAGCGAATAAAATAAAATGGTTTCATTTTTTGGCTCAAGAAAATTGAATTACTTAACTACTGCTAAGCAGTAAATAGAGAGATTGTTAATTTCTCTCTTATTGAAATCAATATATACTGTTTACACCCTTACAGTTTTTTTTTTATAGTAGCCAATAATTCTCGTGGCAGCATAATTTTATAGTATTATCTTTGTTTTTAAATATAATTTTATTCATATTTATTATAAATTAAATAAGTCATATTAATGGAAATTGAAACAAAAAATTAAAGTACTAAAAATAAGAAAATATATCTATTGGAGTAAATAAAAAATTAATAATGTCTTATGTTCTTATACATTTTGTTACTTTTTAAATGTGTTTCTTATAATAAAAATTTATTTTATATTTACAGGATAAATTATCAACAAATGACCCATTCACCCACTTTTCCTTTAAATTTTTAGTATTAGGGGGATTTATTGTTATTATGAAAATTATAGAGGGATAAATAATATAAATTAATTTTAGTAAGGAGAGAATTAGCAATTTCCCAAGTAAATATACAATAAATGGAATATTAAATTGAGTACGAACGATGGATAAACTTACAAAATTGTGATAAAAACTTTGTTCTTTAAAGTGTATCACTATTCAGTATGTAAATTTCAAATTAATGAGAGGTATGCCAGATTATTATATAAAAAGCTATAGATTGATTACTATCATTATGAAATGATGGGTGAAGTAAACATACAACTAAAGTAAAATGAAGAAAAAATTAAGAAATTTGAGATAAGCACGACATGGGGGACACAAGAATATACGTGATTTGCTTTTTAAGTTAGATCACAGGCGAAGGAAAAAAAAGAAAACCTTACCAATAAAATGGAGATTACAAATATTAAAAATTTTAGCTCACTATCCAAAACATCGATACACTCAATCACTCACTCACTAATCACTCATGATTTTATTGAAAACTTTTAATTCTCTCACTCAACCCTCTGCTTCCCTATGTAGAAATGGAATTCAGAGTTGAAGCATGGAATTTTTTTTTCTTACAATTTTTTAATTATTATATTATTATTTTATTTTATAATATTTGTAAAAAAGTTGGTGGGCGCCAAAACTTGCACCTTTCGGCCTTACTTTTCTTAGAGATAACTTGCATTGACCATTGTGGTATTGATGCTTATCTTGAGCTCGTAAAAGTGAAAGTTTCCCAATAGAAAGAAGGTGAAGGGAAGATGCTGTGCGCTAATTATTTTTATTATTACTGACGTGGTCCAGAAGTGAAGCCATGCATATGATGAAGTATAAATAAGAATGCTGCGGCCATCAATTTCATTTTCACAAACACTTCAATATCCTTTTGATCACTTTTGCAAACATCAATTTGTCTCCTCTTGTATTCACCATGGTTGATGCCATCGTTTCCACTATCTTGGAGCAGCTGATTTCCTTCGCTGCTCAAGAGATAAAACAACAGGTGATCGAAGTTAATACTTCCAATGATTTTAATTGGTTTTATTTTTATCGAAAACATTATATTTGCTTTATTTTATTTATTTAAAGATTTTAAATTTTGAAATTTGAATTGAATTTAATTAGAAGGTGATGTAGTAACTACTCATTTTTATTTTATTTCATTTATATTCTCAAAAAGTACCCATATTTTGGTAACCTACTGTAACTTCCGTATGTAAGAAATGATCAAAACCCACAGTTTTTAATCCGCACAAATATTCAGTATTGAACTAGTTTTTTTTTTTTTCTTAAAGCATTTTGAGTAATGATCGGGATATGTTTTTCATTTATGTTGTCAAACAACTTAATTTAATGTTCAGTAAAAACTCAGCTTAGTATTGAATCCCTTATCCATTATTTGGACTCAAAAGTTTCATAATTTTCTTACGCTCTTTGAGTTTGGTAAGTGATTTCATATAATTTCTTTTCAAGTTAAATTTAAGTTGGTTTCTGATATAGTCTCTTTGCTAAATTTGCATCTTTCATGATTCTTGGATTTTGGGCTTCAACATTCTACGATTCGATAGTCATATTTTACGCCATGCTCAGATTGATTTTCACGATTTTTAGTACTCGTTAAGTGACTTAGAATTTGACAGAAGCTTGAAAGGAAATCTGTTTTAGAATTCTGTTTTAATTGACCTTATAATGGAAATAAGATACTTATAACTTAATGTGGATGGTTTGTCAAATCATGAAATTTGAATAGGATTAAACAGAAATGTGCACGAGACTCTCCATGAGATCTCATAAATTTTTCATTGGGTCTGGGGTGTTACAGGTGCAGCTTGTGACCGGTGTCGAAAATGAAGTTAAAAAGCTTACAGACAATCTTCAAGCCATTCAAGCTGTGTGCGATGATGCAGAGGAAAGGCAATTGAAGGACAGAGCTGTTAGACATTGGCTGGGTCAGCTCAAGTACGCATCCTACGACATTGAAGATGTGTTGGATGAGTGGATCACAGCAAGAGGCAAATTGCAAATTGAGGCCAGAGTTGATGACAATGCTCTTGGTGGTGCTCCTCATCAGAAGAAGAAGAAGAAGAAGAAGGTATGTTTTTGCTTTCCTGCCTCTTGCTTCGGTTTCAATCAAGAAGAATTTGGTTTCAAACAAGTCTTTCTACGTCGTGACATTGCTATCAAGATCAAAGAAATCAATGAAAAGCTAGACGATATTACTACTAAAAGGCGTAGGTTCAAATTTGTTGAGAGTGGGAGTAAAAGTAGTGAGAAAACAGGGCGAGTACAAAGTACCTCCTTCATTGATGAGGAGGAGATATGTGGTAGAGTTAGTGAGAAGAATGAACTCATAAGCAAGTTGTTGTCTGAGAGTAGTGGGCAACAAAAAGGCCTTCATATCATCTCAATCGTTGGTATGGGAGGCATAGGGAAAACTACTCTTGCACAACTAGCATGTAATAATGATGAGGTGAAAAGAAAGTTCGACAAAATTTTATGGGTGTGTGTATCAGAAATTTTCGAGGAGATTAGGGTTGCCAATGCCATAGTTGAAGCCTTAGGCAATTCTTCAAGTTTAAGTGAATTCCAATCTCTTCTTAAATTGATATCTGAACTTATTATAGGAAAACGAATTTTTCTTGTCTTAGATGATGTGTGGGATGGAAATTATGTGAAATGGGAACCATTCTATTGTTGTCTAAAGAATAGTCTCCATGGAAGTAAAATTTTAGTTACCACACGTAAGCACTCAGTTGCATCCTTGATGGGATCCATAGATATTATCTCCATTAAGGAACTAGCTGAAGAGGAATGTTGGTTGTTATTTAACAAGATAGCATTTTTTGATCGGCCCATCGAGGAACATGAGAAATTAGAACAAATTGGGCGAAGAATTGCTGGAAAGTGCAAAGGTTTACCTCTTGCTGCAAAGACAATAGGGAGTCTCATGCGCTCTAAACAAACTGAAGAAGAGTGGGAAAGAATTTTAAATAGTGATCTATGGGAAGTAGAAGAGATAGAGAAAGGTGTTCTGTCCTCGTTGTTGTTGAGTTACAACGATTTGCCGTCCAAAGTAAAAAGATGCTTCTCATATTGTGCTATCTTTCCAAAAGACTACGATTTAGAAAAAGACAAACTAATTACATTATGGATGGCCCAAGGTTATCTTAGTGCAAAACAAGATGAAGATATGGAGACGATAGGTGAAGAGTATTTTGGCATCTTAGCTTCTCGCTCTTTCTTTCAAGAGTTTAAGAAAAGTTATGATAATCGTATTATAGAGTGCAAGATGCATGATATGGTACATGATTTTGCCCAATTTGTAAGTGAAAATGAATGTTTTTCGATGGAAATTAATGGTCGTGAAGAACCTAATGCCGCAAACTCTTTTGATGAGAAGGTCCGTCATTTAATGTTAACCTTTAGTGAAAGGGCTTCTTTTCCTATCTCCACTTGTAGAGTTAAAAGAATGCGTAGCCTCTTAATTGATAGTAAGGGATATGTTGCTTCTTATTTTGGTGAGATCGAAGAAGAATTATTTACGGAATCGACAAGTTTAAGGGCATTAGATTTTTGCAAGTCGTCTTTGATTTTAGAGATTCCAAGGAGCGTAGACAAGCTGGTACATTTAAGATACCTTAATTTATCTCGTCAGAAAATAAGTGAACTACCGGAGACATTGTGTGAGTTATATAATCTAGAAAAGTTAGATATTAGTTATTGTTTGTCTCTTAGAGAATTACCCGAAGGGATTGGGAAGTTAATAAACATGAAGCATTTACTGAATGATGGTACTTTTTTTGTAAGGTACACGCCAGAAGGGATTAGGAGACTAACGAGTCTTAGGACCCTGGGTGAGTTCCGTGTGAGTGGAGGAGGTGTTGATGGTAGGAAAGCATGTAGGCTTGAATCTCTTAAAAACTTAGAATTCCTTCAAGTATGTGGTATACATGGACTGAGTGACGTATCAGACGTGGGCGAGGCTACGCGATTAGAGCTTCACAGAAAGAAATACCTCTTCAGTTTGAAACTTTTGTTTGCTGGGATTGAAGAAGGAGGAGAAAGGAGGAAGAACGAGGACGATCAACTTCTTCTTGAAGCCCTGCAACCACCTCTGGATTTGAAGGAATTAGCGATAGAGGCATACAGCGGCAACACTGTTTTCCCTAACTGGATGATGTCATTAACCAATCTAAGGAGTTTAGATCTCAATTGGTGCGACAATTGTGAGCAGCTGCCTCCTTTGGGAAAATTACCATCCCTTGAAAAACTCAGCATATCGTACATGTGGAGCGTGAAAAGAGTGGGTAATGAATTTTATGGGATAGAAAGCGATCATCATGACTCATCTTCATCTTCATCGTCATCAGTTATTATTGCCTTCCCCAAATTGAAATCACTTTCAATCAGGGCATTGACCGGATTGGAGGAGTGGGATTATGGGATCACAAGAACGGAAAACACCTTGATCAACATCATGCCACGTCTTTTTTCCATGCAAATTCGTGATTGCTCCAACTTAAAGGCACTGCCCGACCACATTCTGCAAACGACAACATTGAAGGAATTGAGCATTTGGGAATGTAGGCTTCTGGAAGAACGTTACCGTAGGTGGGAAGGAGAAGACTGGCCTAAGATATCACACATTCCCAACCTCGATATTGGGCCTTGACAAGTAATTTCTCTCTTACCCTGATTTGTTTTTGTTGTTGTTTTTAATCTAATTAAGAAGCGTAAATAGCATTTCGAATCAAACTCTATCAGAAATCTGCAACACTATATTTTCTAATATTCTGATTTTCATATCCTACGCATATACGATTTTTAATTTGTGATATTGGTAACGTTACCGTAAAAGATTATTAATCCAATATGAGTAATTCTTTTGCAGGACAAGTGACCTACATTTAGTTTGGCTCTGTAGTCGAATAATAACCTTTCGAGGTCGGGACTATAAAAAGATGAAGCTCAATTTGCGACAGATTACGTGTATTGCCATTATTGACAATTTTGTGGACAAGTGATCAAGGGTGAGAATGGTGCTAGAATATTGAAAAAAGCTGTCGTGACTGATCTTAGGTTTGATGTGAAAAGAGGTTAATTATTAACAGATTAAGGTTATCTGTTACCTAAGTTCAAAGAATTCTGTGATAGCATCAGCTTCGTGGACAGTATTATGGTTACTCATATACTTCTTTATTGCAACAGACTTGGGTTTCCTACAAGGAATCAAACTGGATTGGTGTAATACTATGGGTAATCCTGCTTATTTGTTTCACAGGTATGCGTTGTTATCTCCTTCTAACTTACAGCCGTACCTAAATAGCATAGTTTCATCTGTGTTACCATTTGATGTACAGAATTTCACATTTGCCACAGATTAAGCTTAATTTCCCACAGCATAGAGCTGTCGTGACTGAACTTAGGTTGATGTCAAAAGAGGTAAATTATCGGCACGCCTAGATAATTTGACCATTTCCTAATTCATAAGTCTACATTAATTTTGATTTTGGGTTCAGTGATTACTTTTCACGGTTTGCTTGCTTAACGGGTGACCAATTTCTTGTAACTAAATGTATCATATGATGCAGTAAGCAGGGCAGGATATGAAATGGGAAGCTTACTAGTGGATGGATTGCCAGTAACAGAACCCAAAGAAAATGAAACCATTTCAAGGCAGCAGTTGGCAGTTGGTAGTTGGCAGTGAGTGGAGGCCCTTGACAAAATTCTCAAGTCATTGCACTGCAATTACAATCTTCCTCAGCCTCAGGTAATGTCTTCTCCTGCATTTTTGTTATTTGCTATCAAGTGACAGCCGTAAGTATGATTGCATTAAGCTGCTGCTGGGAAATTTGAGGTTTTGATGGTTGCCCATGTTATTGTTAGAAGATGCGGTTCTTTTCATCAGCCTCAGCCTGAACCTGAACCTGTCGCTATGGATAACTCAGGTTTTTTTATCAACTACATCATCTTTTTCACTGTTTTGAAACTCTTAAGATTAAACTTTAGTAAAGTTGTTTCAATTATCGATGTAATCAGGCTGAGGATACTTAGCGCTAATTTAGGCAAATGTTAGAATTTGGTTTGTTCGCTGGAAACTGGTGTGGTGACAAGGATACTGGCAAAGGATAATAAGATAGGTTTTTCAGTGAGTGAATTTTGAGAGCTTGAGTGTATTGGGGTTTGCAATTACAATCATCCTCTCGCTCAGGTGATTTCTTCTCCTTCTGTGTCGTTGTTTATTCTCTAATTCAAAAGCATAAAATATTTCAATCAAATTTTATACCAGGAATATGCAAAAGTTTCTAATATTTTATTTCCATCTGATTACGTTGATAACTTTGACGCACATGTGCTAGTTAAAGAACAAATAGAAACAGAGCTCGGTTAAAAGCTTCTTCTGTCATCATATTTGAAAAATGAACCCATTTCCGGGAAGCAATTGGCAGCAATTTGATATGAAGTGTGGACAATGATGAGCAAAAAGGTGAGTTCCCAATTTCATTTTTTATGAAATTAATTGTTTGGTTGGAAGGCCATTGAGCTAACCGATGTCGCTACTTGCCTAGATTGCAGGGGGTCAAGACTCAAAAGAAGCATTGACTTTTAAAAGGCATGCAATAATTCTTGTGGGCATATGTCAATTCATGCGAGTTGTATGTTTAATGCTCGAACACTGTTAGCTTCTTTTCCTTTCGTGCATTTTGGGGTGCTATCGAGTGACAGCTGTATGTATGGATGCATTTAGCTGCTGCTGGGAAATTTGAGGATTTGATGGCTGCCCGTCTTTTTATCTTAAATTAGATGTGATAAGCTGTGGAGATTCTGTTGCCAAGATTTTTCTCACATCCGAAGCCGTGGAACCTGAACCCTTCTCTATATACCATCCTTTTCATTGTTTTGAAACTCTCAGAATTAATCTTGGAGTAAATTTGTTCGGTTGGCTGTATAGTCAGGTCAAGGATACTGAGCAGGCAAATGTCATAACTCGGTTTGTTCGCCAAAAACTTGTTTAAGACTCTTGACAAAGCTGCATGGAGTGAATTTTGGGAGCCTGGGGGTGAGAGAAATTGGAGGGTGTATTGGGAAGATATGTGTTTCATTATCAGTTATCATTATGATTTTTATTTTTTTATTTTTTTACCGAAATCCTTCTGATAGTGCCAAATTATCAAACACCTGTCCGAAACAAAACTTCAGACTTGTTTGAATTTAGGTAAGCTACATGTCACGGGCCGCTCGCACCAACTACGAGAGAAGGCTAATTTGGCGCACATTTCGCAACGATCCTCGCAAATGGTGGAGTGCGTTTAGCGCCAGGCTTCCTCGCACACATTTGCCGGCCCGTGATAAAGCCCGCACCGCAAGCCCAAGCGCCAAGTCATTGCCCGAGCGCCTAGTCGCCGCCTAGTCGTCGCCTAGTCATCGCTCGAGCGCCAAGTCATCGGAGCCCAACGGGCCAAGCTCCACCAAGGCTTGTTTGCTTGGCCCATCTTCTAGAATGCTCTACACCCTTCTTGTAGATAAGCCACTTGCACAACTTGCCCACTTGTGCAAGTGGCCAACTTGTAAAGCCTCTAGAATGCTCCTCCCATTTCTATAAATAGGGGAAGGCTCTTAGCATTTGAGCATCACCCACCACAATTGTAAAGCTCCCAATTGTAAAGTCCTCTTTGAGTAATAAAATCTCTCATTGGCTATATTGCTCTCTCTCTCTCTCTCTCTCTCTAGCTTTGCTCTTAAGCATTTCCACTTAGCTAGGTTGAGAAGCTCAAAGGCTTACTTAGCAACTTTGCGCTTGAAAGTTGCCTAAGTGCCGCACGGGTTGCTGCGCATCAAACTCACCCCGTGACATACAGCTATGAAAAAAACTGTAACTATGTAACAAAAGTTAATAATAATATATAATTATACAATTTTTAAATAATAAATTTAGAAAAATTATTAAAAATATAATAGATTTTTCATCATAGAAGTATAAAATTAAATGATTTTTCATCATAGAAATATAAAATTAAATCAACTTAATTTTCATGTTGCAGCAGCTAGTGTTTAGTAAACACTAGCTGTCTAACTTCAATCCCAAATAAGACCTCCATATTCTAATTATATTCATAAGCTTCTATAGTTACCTTTAAAAACATGAGTGGGTAGCTTCGAATCTCGTGTGTCGAGGATTGTTGTTTGATTTATTTTGATTAAAGTATCTTTTGACATTACGATTCTTTCATGATTTAAACATTTACGATTCTTTCATGATTTAAACATTCTTTTAAAACCAAATTATCAAAAAAAAGGGTAACTAACAAATATTATTTTATTTGTGCTTTTTCATCAAATATACATAAGAGAACTAATTTGTAGCAACCAATTTTTCACTAAATACACCTACAACAAACTATTAATGATAAAGTGATAGAAAATGCCTAATTTTTCATACTTTCTAATTTCTTTTGGTTGCTGTAAAAATATGGGTATTTTTGTAATAATAAGCCCATGTGGATCTCAATGCCATAAGTTTGATAAATGGCTATCAAGGATTACTTATTAAGTCAAAAATATTTAAAGGATAAAATGGTAAAGCTAGAATGGTGGACTGTGGAGTAATATAGATAGCAAGTCAACTATATCCAAAGAATAAAATAATAAAAATAGAGTGGATTTATTGTTGATGGTTTTGTAAGCTACACAATTTTAAAGAAATATTTTGGTTGTCAAATAACATGACCATTATACATTTTTCTGTTGAAAGTTTCAAATTTAGAATGTACCATCGCAGATGCAACAATGCAAACAAAATAATAGCCTCATCAGCTAGTAGGTGTGAATAATCTATTTTCCTTTTGATATTTTATTTTTCTTTAACTTTGTTAACGTTGACTTGTTTTTTATTGTGTATATTTTTATCTTTCTTATCTAAGTCAAATGTCCTCTTTTACTTAAAAAATTTTAAAATATAGTAATCATACACTTATAATATATTGATTTGTCACACGTTATTTGAGATACAAATTTTAATTTCCAATTTTGTAAGCATGTCATTACTTTTTAAAATAATTATATATTAATCTTTACAGAATACTTTTCTTTTTCCTAATTAATAGTAATGCCTTTTTTCTTTCTAATTAATAGTAATGCCGAATACAGTACTTTGAGTAAAGGGATGGAGATTTTTTTTTTTCCTTTAAGCAATGAAATACAACTGCATGTATATAGTAATTATTCTACCAAGTCTGTTATAACATAATCTATTAAATTCCATGCTAATTGCAGAATATTTTGCATCGCATTAGAAAGGTGTTTACTCTGCGGCATGCAATTTCATTAAGGCCGGCATTAATCATCAACTTAGTTAGATCATTAATATGAAGTTTAGGGCTAAAGATAAGGTGTTGATCACGCTGGGCTTTTTCAAACCGAAATCCTTTGAAATCAAGTACAAAAAAATTTCTCTATAGTTATACTCTATATAAGAATAGCCTCTATATAGTCAAAAAATCATGGTCACAATTTAGACCAGTTATAAATAAGAATAAATTCTACGTTGTAATAAGTTGTAGCTTTTTTAGATCTTGTGTTAATAAATAATAGTACATAGCATACTCTAAATCAGTTACTGTAAAATCTCACTATAATCATAAAATCAAGTACAGTGAAATCTCTCTATAATTATATAAGTTGTAATTTCATTGAGAGAAAAAGTTTAAAGGAATGCAAATATCTAAAACCTTTAAAGGGAATGCAAATATTTAAACTTTTAAGATGATTTTATATATTTTTATCGTATAAGATTAATGCAATGCATATTTTAACTCTATATTATTTAGACTAAGATTAACTAAGTCAAATTAATAATATTTATAATTACACTTCCATTAAATGATAACTTCCTTATAGTAATAAAAATAATTTAATGACAATACTAAGAGAGATTTTATTACGCTCTCATGGCACGAGCCACGGTGGCCTGTAAATTCGTTATAGTAATCACTTTTCTAAACAAAAGTAATGGTACTTCAATACGTTGTCGTCCAAGTTTCACTCATACATTAAAAGAAAAATAAAATCTATTTTGTATTTTATTTTTCAAGCCTCTGGTTCTTCCGTTGCTGCTCGTTCCACTGGTTTCATATACTCCGTCGACCAGCAGCGTCATAATTTCCTGTAAGTTCATTTTTGTTTCTTGGAAATAGCAGTGTATTAATTTCTTAGAGTTTGAAAAAAAAAGATTTTAAAATATAAATTGCATATTTGTTTATTACCATTCTTTGGTCTAATTACTTCTGTAGAATTTTCAGAATCCTTGGGACGTTAGTTTATAATTTTGAGATTTTGTAGCCCTAAATGTTTCTTTTCTTTTTTTTTTTTTTAGCGCTTTGTTTTGCTGCTTTATCAATGCGCATGTTGATTAAAGCTAAACTAGAATTAATAGAGGGGGATATTTATCTATTTTGTTTACTACTGATATGCGATTTGCCGTCGACCGACCACTTGGAGGCTTAAGGCTGTCGAGTTAGATTCCGACGTCGTCGCCGCTTGTGGGAGCTCACCACTGGCACCGTTGGACTCAGCACAGTCTAAAGTATCTAACCCGAGTTTACCGGTCACCGTCGCTTGAATTCCGGTCACTGTTGACCGGTAAGGGCATTTCGATAATTTCATATTTTAAGGGAATTTTGTAATTTCGGACCTTGTGGATATTTGTGTAAGTCTTGGAATTTAGAATAAATTGGTAATTACAATTCCGAGGGTAATTCGATAATTCACGATTTTAAAATTTACGGACGCGAGGATATTTTAGTCATTTTACTGACACAAGAGTTGTATATTAGGGATAAATGCTCATTTCGAGCTTTATTGCATAAATGTAGTTCTATTTCACATTTACGGAAAGTAATTATGTCGTTTTCTTGATTGTAGAGGACCCAAGAGCGAGAGCAAGTCTGCGGGCGTGGACGACAATCGAGCCTGAACATCGTCACTGTGAGTGAAATATATAAAACATATTTTCATAGTTTATTATGATAATAAAGCATGTTTGTGAAATAAGTATTTTAAATGATCGGATTAAATGATTTTCTCGAAATGGATTTTATTCACATATTGATATGTTATTAAAAAGTGTATGGTTAATGTTTTTCTGTATCGACTTTGAATAAAACTCGATAATATTTTTAAGATAAGAAAAATTGGTTTAAATGTGTTAATGGAAAGAAAAGTATGATTTAAAGATTGTATTTAAAATCATTGGACAGTACCCTTCCTAGTGATACAGATATATGAGAGGCCTTTGGGGCCCGTCTGAACACACATAGAGGCTTTGAGCCGTGTGTTTGGGCGCTTTTGCCCTTTGGGGGCATATGCATGCAGTATGATAATTACAGAGATACAGATATTGAGATACAGATGAGATACATGTCTTTGGGGCTCGTCTGAGTACACATAGAGGCTTTGGACCATATGCTTGGGTGCCTTTGTCATTTGGAGACTGGATTATGCATGCACAGATATGATGAGATATGAGATGACACTTCCCGTCATATGATAGACCATTATATTGCATTGCTTTAAAAAAATTAATATTTTTAAAATTATTACGTGAGTTTAGGCTCAATGGCGCTTTAGCTCATGATATCATAGTCCAGATTTACAAGGACGACTATATTGTATTGCTTTGAAAGAATTAATATTCTTAATTATATTCAGTTAAAATATATATTCTTAATTTCATATATATATAAAGAGTGAAATCCCAAATGAAATTTCTTATCATTTATTCAGCAAACTCATATAATTCACAAATAGTGAATCTATCCATTGACTGGATTAAAAATTATAACAAATGAATTCAAACATACCCTTGCGAAGTTATGAATATGTTCATACTTCGAATGATATTTTTTAGGTGATAAAACTACCACTATCATCAAACGACGACGTTGAAGGAATTGCGCGATTTTTGATGTCCTTTTCTAGAGAGACGTTACAGAGAGGGGAAAGGAGAAGATTGCCTCAGATATCTCACAATTATTATTGAGATAATAACTATTGTAAAAGACGTTTAATAGAATAATGGTAATTCTTTTGCATTGTTATAATAATAATTTTTTATTTTGACAGTTCTGCAGGACAAGTGATCAGAGCTCAATGAATATAGCCGCGGAGGCTGAAATTAAGGTTGATGTCGAAAGAGGTAATTGAATCGGCTTGTTAAGATGGATGCTTTTTGTTGATCAGAGCAGCCAAATTTCTCTGTTACTATATATATATATATATATATATATATATATCATATGATGCAGGCAACAGCAGAGCAGGATTATGAAAAAGAGAAGCATTGATGACAATGCTCTTGGTGCTCCTCATCTGAAGAAGAAGGTATATTCCTGCATTCCTGCTTCTTGCTTTGGTTTCAAACAAGTCTTTCTCCGTCATAACATTTATTGTAATTTCATTTGGATTATGCAATATCTGTTGTTCAAATATATTTCACATACAAGCTGTTAATAATTCTACTTGTGCATTTGAGACACTCATATCTGCGTTAGGTATAGGTTTCAAGCTTGATTCATGCGTTTTTCATAAATGTACCAAAATCATGGAAACTTCTTTTTCCCAGATATTGTATCCGCACTTTTCCCGGGTAATCGAGTCAGACAAGTTTTGCTTAACAAAGATATCTACAGTAGCTGAGGTGCAGGAGAAGTACATTAAGGATGATGTCCGTGCTGCAGCAAAATGGGACATGAAGATATATAGTGTGCAAATCGTAAGCATGCCTCTTACTTTTGTGCACGTTTACTGGCTCCTGATTCACGTTTGTTAATCTATTGTGCTCTCTTGCAGCATTTATAGAGACATTTGTACCCATGTCTCTATGATGTACAATATCAAGCGATTTAATTAGTATACGCAAATGCGTTTATTGATTTTCTCTAGTATCGCTTGTAATTTTGGTAGCGCATCTTCTACCCGTAGTTCTATGGATTTTTATTTCGTATGTATGGTATCGATTATAAGAGACAAAAGTAATGAAATTTATCACTGCATTCAGAGTTATGCTTATGCTCAGAGATTATTGTCAAGATCATTTTGGGGCCTATGCATGATGTTCACACATTTCAAATTATGAAGCTTGTGATGAAATACACCACATACATATTTTAAGCACTATTAATAGTTGAATATATGAATAAATTTGGTAGTCAAAACTCAATGAGGAGAGGATAAAATAAAATGGTTTTATTTTTTTGAATTACTCAACTGCTTCTAACAAAGTAAATATACAATGAGTGGAATATTAAATTGAATACGAACTACGGATATACTTATGAAATTGGGATAAAAAGTGTATCACTATTCATATTACATGTGTCGCTATTTATATGTAGATTTTAAATTAAGGAGGAGTGCCAGCTAATTCTATAAAAAGATATAAATTGATCAGTATCATTAATCCCAAATCAGGAAATGAGCTATCTTGATCAAAAGGTCAAGAATCTACCTTACTTTTCTTAGAGGTAACTTGCATTGATCGTTGTTGTATTGATACTTATCTTGAGCTAGTAAAAGTGAAAGTCTCCCAATTGAAAGAAAGTGAAGGGAAGATGCTATGCTCTAACTATTATTATTATTGACGTGGTCGAGAAGTAAAGCCATGCATGCGATGAAGTATAAATAAGAATGCTGCGGCCATCAATTTCATTTTCACAAACACTTCAATATCCTTTTGATCACTTTTGCAAACATCAATTTGTCTCCTCTTGTATTCACCATGATTGATGCCATCGTTTCCCCTATCTTGAAGCAGCTGATGTCCATCGCTGCTGAAGAGATAAAACAACAGGTGATCGAAGTTAATACTTCCAATGATTATAATTGGTTTTGATTTTATCGAAAACATTATATTTGCTTTATTTTATTTATTTAAAGATTTTAAATTTTGAAATTTGAATTGAATTTAATTAGAAGGTGATGTAGTAACTACTCATTTTTATTTTATTTCATTTATATTCTCAATAACTACCCATATTTTGGTACCCTACTGTAACTTCCGTATGTAAGAAATGATCAAAACCCACAGTTTTTAATCCGGACAAATATTCAGTGCTGAACTGTTTTTTTTTTTTTTTATATAAGCATTTTGAGTAACGATCGGGATATGTTTTTCATTTATGTTGTCAAACAACTTAATTTAATGTTCAGTAAAAACTCAGCTCAGCATTAAATCCCTAATCCATTATTTAGACTCAAAAGTTTCATAGTTTTCTTACGGTCTTTGAGTTTGGTAAGTGATTTCATATAATTTCTTTTCAAGTTAAATTTAATTTGGTTTCTGATATAGTCTCTTTGGTGAATTTGCATCTTTTATGATTCTTGGATTTCGGGCTTCAACATTCTAGGATTGGATGGTCACATTTTATGCCATGCTCAGATTGATTTTCATGATTTTTAGTACTCGTTAAGTGACTTAGAATTTGACAGAAGCTTGAAAGGAAATCTGTTTTAGAAATCTGTTTTAATTGACCTTATAACGGAAATAAGATGCTTATAACTTAATGTGGATGGTTCGTAAAATCATGAAATTTGGATAGGATTAAATAGAAATATGCACGAGACTCTCCATGAGGTCTCACAATTTTTATTGGCTCTGGGGTGTTACAGGTGCAGCTTGTGACCGGCGTCGAAAATGAAGTTAAAAAGCTTACAGATAATCTTCAAGCCATACAAGCTGTGTGCGATGATGCAGAGGAAAGGCAATTGAAGGACAGCGCTGTTAGACATTGGCTGGGTCAGCTCAAGTACGCATCCTACGACATTGAAGATGTGTTGGATGAGTGGATCACAGCAAGAGGCAAATTGCAAATTGAGGCTAGCGTTGATGACAATGCTCTTGGTGTTGCTCCCCATGAGAAGAAGAAGAAGAAGAAGAAGGTATGTTTTGGCTTTCCTCCCTCTTGCTTCGGTTTCAAACAAGAAGAATTTGGTTTCAAACAAGTCTTTTTACGTCGTGACATTGCTATCAAGATCAAAGAAATCAATGAAAAGCTAGACGATATTACTACTAAAATGCGTAGTTTCAAATTTGTTGAGAGTGGGAGTAAAAGTAGTGAGAAACCAGGGCGAGTACAAAGTACCTTCTTCATTGATGAGGAGAAGATATGTGGTAGAGTTAGTGAGAAGAATGAACTCATAAGCAAGTTGTTGTCTGAGAGTAGTGAGCAACAAAAAGGCCTCCATATCATCTCAATCGTTGGTATGGGAGGCATAGGGAAAACTACTCTTGCACAACTAGCATGTAATAATGATGAGGTGAAAAGAAAGTTCGACAAAATTTTATGGGTGTGTGTATCAGAAATTTTCGAGGAGATTAGGGTTGCCAATGCCATAGTTGAAGCCTTAGGCATTTCTTCAGGTTTCAGTGAATTCCAAGCACTTCTTAAATTGATATCTGAACTTATTATAGGAAAACGAATTTTTCTTGTCTTAGATGATGTGTGGGATGGAAATTATGTGAAATGGGAACCATTCTATTGTTGTCTAAAGAATAGTCTTGCTGGAAGTAAAATTTTAGTTACCACACGTAAGCACTCAGTTGCATCCATGATGGGATCCATAGATATTATCTCCATTAAGGAACTAGCTGAAGAGGAATGTTGGTTGTTATTTAATAAAATAGTATTTTTTGATCGGCCCATCGAGGAACGTGAAAAATTAGAACAAATTGGGCGAAGAATAGCTGGAAAGTGCAAAGGTTTACCTCTTGCTGCAAAGATAATAGGGGGTCTCATGCGCTCTAAACAAACTGAAGAAGAGTGGGAAAGAATTTTAAATAGTGATTTATGGGAAGTAGAAGAGATAGAGAAAGGTGTTCTGTCCTCATTGTTGTTGAGTTACAACGATTTGCCGTCCAAAGTAAAAAGATGCTTCTCATATTGTGCTGTCTTTCCAAAAGACTACATTATAAAAAAAGATAAACTAATTGCATTATGGATGGCTCAAGGTTATCTTAGTGCAAAACCAGATGAGGAGATGGAGACAATAGGTGAAGAGTATTTTGGTATCTTAGCTTCTCGCTCTTTCTTTCAAGAGTTTATGAAAAGTTATGATAATCGTATTAAACAGTGCAAGATGCATGATATGGTACATGATTTTGCTCAATTTGTAAGTGAAAATGAATGTTTTTCGATGGAAATTAATGGTAGTGAAGAACCTAATGCCACAAACTCTTTTGATGAGAAGGTCCGTCATTTAATGTTAATCATTAGTAAAAGGGCTTCTTTTCCTATCTCCACTTGTAGAAATAAAAGAATGCGTAGCCTCGTAATTGATAGTAAGGGATTTGTTGCTTCGTATTTTAATAGTGAGATTGTGGAAGAATTATTTAGGGAATTGACAAGTTTAAGGGCATTAGATTTTGGCAAGTCGTCTTTGATTTTAGAGATTCCAAGAAGTGTAGACAAGCTGGTACATTTAAGATACCTTAATTTATCTCATCAGGCAATAAAGAAACTACCGGAGACATTGTGCGAGTTATATAATCTAGAAAAGTTAGATATTAGTCATTGTTTGTCTCTTAGAGAATTACCCGAAGGGATTGGGAAGTTAATAAACATGAAGCATTTACTGAATGATGGTACTGGTTCTTTAAGGTACATGCCAGTAGGGATTGGGAGATTAACGAGTCTTAGGACCTTGGGTGAGTTCCATGTGAGTGAAGGAGGAGGTGTTGATGGTAGGAAAGCATGTAGGCTTGAATCTCTTAAAAACTTTGAATTCCTTCAAGTATGTGGTATACGCGGTCTGGGTGATGTATCAGATGTGGGCGAGGCTAAGCGATTAGATCTTGACAAAAGGAAATACCTCTTCAGTTTGAAACTTTGGTTTGATAGGAAGGAAGAAGGAGGAGAAAGGAGGAAGAGCGAGGACGATCAACTTCTTCTTGAAGTCCTGCAACCACCGCTGAATTTAAAGAAATTAAAGATAGGGTCCTACCAAGGCAACACTGTTTTCCCTAGCTGGATGATGTCATTAACCAATCTAAGGTGTTTACATCTCGGTTGGTGCTACCAATGTGAGCAGCTGCCTCCCCTGGGAAAATTGCCATCCCTTGAAAAACTTCGCATATCGTACATGTGTGGAGTGAAAAGAGTGGGTAATGAATTTTTGGGGATAGAAAGCGATCATCATGGCTCGTCTTCATCTTCATCAGTTATTATTGCCTTCCCCAAATTGAAATCACTTTATATTAGCGCATCGGACGACTTGGAGGAGTGGGATTACGGGATTACAAGAACGAGAAAGACCTTCATCAGCATCATGCCACGTCTTTCTTCCTTGAAAATTGTTAGTTGCCACAAATTAAAGGCACTGCCCGACAACTTTCATCAAATGACGATATTGAAGGAATTGAGCATTTGGAATTGTGAGCTTCTGGAAGAACGTTACCGCAAGGGGGAAGGAGAAGACTGGCCTAAGATATCACACATTCCCAACCTCGATATTGGGCCTTGACAAGTAATTAATCTAATATTCTGATTTTCATATCCTATGAATTTATGATTTTTAATTTTGTGAGATGGGTAACGTTACTGTAAAAGATTGTTAATGCAATATGAGTAATTCTTTTGCAGGACAACTGACCTACATTTGGTTTGGCTTTGGAGTTGAATGAAAACCTTTCGAGGTCAGGACAACAAAAAAACGAAGCTTAATGTGACACAGATTGCATGTGTTGCCATTATTGACAATTTTCTGCACAAGTGATCAAGGGTGAGGATGATGATATATTATTGAATAAAGCTGTCGTGACTGAACTTAGGTTGATGTCAAAACAGGTAAATTATTGGCATGCCTGGCTATTTTGACCATTACATGATTCATAAGTTTACATTAATTTTTATTGTGAGTTGCGTGATTACATTTTTAGGCTTGCTTACTTAACCACTTAACCAATTTCTTGGAACTAAATGCATGATGTGATGCAGGAAGCAGTGCAGGATATGAAATGAGAAGCTTATTAGTGGATCGATTGCCAGTAACAGAACCCAAAGAAAATGAAACCATTTCAAGGCAGCAGTTGGCAGTTGGGAGTGACTGGAGGCCCTTGACAAAATTCTCAAGCAGTTGCAGTGCAATTACGATCATCCTCAGCCTTAGGTAATTCCTTCTCCTGCTTTGTTGTTTTTTGTTACCTAACTAAGAAGCATAAAGTATCTTGAATCATTGTCCGTATCTGGAATATATGCAACAGTTTCTAAAATTTTGACATGAGTGTAATGATTGTAATCTCTCTTTTCCGTCTGTCGTCGAATGTAAGACAACTTTATCAGGACTCTTGAACCGAGTCATTTTTTAAAATTAAAGGACAAGTGCTGAAGAGTGAGAATGGTCCTAGAATGGGGAATAAAGCAAAAGGAGATAAATTATTGGCAGTTTCTTCTGCCTTGTTTTCTTTGGACCAGTGCCTGATTCACAAGTCTCCATTAATTTGGCTTTTGATTGGCTGATTGATAAATTTTCAATTTCGTTGGTGCTAACTGTATATGTGACGCAGGCAGCAGGGCATGACTATGGAAAAGAAAAGATATTAGTGAAAGCTGAGGCTCAGATAACTCTACAAAGTACGCGTTTTGGCTGATTTATCTAATTCATGAAATTTTATTTCCATCTGTTACAAGATCAAATTGAAGCAGAACTCAGAGAAAAGTATTCTATTTCTTGTGGCAATCTTGCCTTCGTTCAGATTATGAAACCATTTCCGGGCAGCAAATTCATCCAAAAGTTTGAATAAATGTCATGATTGGAAACTGTTAGCTTCTTTTTCTTTTGGGGTGTATTTAGGTGCTGTCAAGCGACAGCTGTAATTATGATTGCATTAAGCAGCTGCTGGGAAATTTGAGGTTTTGATGGCTGTTATTGTCAAGAAACTCCTCATGTAAGAAGCTGGTTCTTTTCGCTATGGATAACTCAGTCTTTTGTTATCAACTCTATCATCTTTTTCACTGTCTTGAAACTCTTAAGATTAAACTTCAGTAAAGTTGTTTTAGTTATTCAAATGAAAAACCTCATTGATTTGAGACTTCATTCATTATTGTTTCTGGTTAAAATACTCAGGATCCAGATAAAATAATATTTTATCGGTCGAAGGTGTCCCCTGGAAATACATCCTTCTTTTTCTTTTATTATATAAATTCTTGCAATGACCTTAGTGAAGCTGTTGTGCTAATCATGCCAATGCATGATTCAGCCGCTACTGTGGGTACTCTGTTACATTGTTCTACAAATTCTCCAAAAGTTAAAATCGATAAATTTTGCATTAGCTCTAGTACTTTGACCTAAATGCAATTTGATATTTGGTGCCTCAATTGTAGAACCTTGGCTCCTGCCAGAGCGTGTGGAGATAAGGACTGAGAGAGTGCTTGTTAAGGTAGTTAACACAGTTAGTAAATTAGTCAAGTTAGTTAGCATATTAGCTGAGCTGGCACCAGATAGTTATTCTGTTAGCAATTGTTAACCATGCTGCTGATCGTGTAAATTGAATCTAGAATGTTCAAGAATCTTGTATAAATACATTCAGTGATCAATAAAGAATAGTTTTTCAGTTTTCATTCATTAATAAATCAGTTGAATTCATCTCTGCTCCTTCTTTCACTTTCTTTCATTTTCTTTTGTTTTCTTGCTTGACAAACACTTCTGAAACTTTAACTTGGTATCAGAGCCACGAGTTATCCACTCTCATGGCTTCTTTAAGCTCAAATCAAAGCATGAACTCCTCTGTTTTCTCATTTACATTCACCTCACCAATCAAATTGGATCGATCCAATTATACAATTTGGAAGTCACAAATTCTATCTTCAGTGCGTGCAAATGGCTTAGAAGATCTGCTTGATAAATCCAAATCTTGTCCAGATCAGTTCTTATCTACTGAAATTGATGAATCATCTGTTGAAGAACAGATAAATCCAGCGTTCACTTCATGGAAGAGAAAGGATCAACTGTTGCTGAGCTGGTTAATGTCATCTATCAGCATCGAGATCCTTAGCCTTGTGGTAAACTCTCAAACCTCCCTTGAGCTGTGGACTAATCTGGAACAACAATTTGGATCTGAAACATTTGCTAAGAAAATTCACTTGAAGATGATGCTTAATACACTCAAAAAAGGTTCTCTGTCTATGACTGATTTCTTTGGAAAATTAAAAGCCATTACTGATGAGTTGGCCATTTCTGGCAATCCTGTTAGCTCCTTGGACTTCCTTACTCATCTGATCTCTGGATTAGGTCAAGCCTATTATCCAGTTGTTGTGTACATTGAAGCAAATCTTGCCAAAATTACTGTAAATGAAGCTTATTCTATGTTGTTGACTCATGAGGCTAGATTAGAGGCAAATCAGCTGACTGCTAGTAAGGAAGCCAAATTGAACTATGCTGCAAATGTTGCTCAAACTGGATCTAACAATAATAATAGAAAACCTGGAGGTCAGTCTAATAATAATTGGATTGGAGGTCAGTCTAATAGCCATTGGAAAAAGAATCCTGTTTTTAGAGGAGGATATCCTGGAGGTAGTCCTGGTTTTCGAGGTGGTTATACTGGAAGAGGTGGTCGAAACTTTCCACCTAATCAAGGAAGAAGTAATTGGAATGGCTTGCAAACTGGAAGCTATCCACAAAATTCTGGAAGAGGTGGTTATGGTGGCTATAACAGTGGTAATTTCAATCAGAGTGGAGGTTATAATAATGGCTCAGGAGCTTTTGATTCCACTTCTGTTGTTGCTGTAATTTGTCAAATCTGCCTCAAACCAAGGCATACAGCAGCTGAGTGTAGAAACAGATTTAACAGGGACTATGTTCCTTCTTACAATCCCTATCAAAGTTCACCAAGGAATGCTTATCTTGCAGCATCTGAAGGAGCAATGGCTGATCAAGGATGGTACATTGATAGTGGAGCCACACACCATCTCACCAACAATCTGCAAAATCTGAATACTGGAGGAGAATATTCAGGTAATCAGTTATTACATGTTGGTAATGGTCAGGGATTATACATTTCACACATTGGCCATACTTGTCTTCACACATCTTATGATTCAGTTTTGCATCTGAAAGATGTACTGTGTGTGCCTCAACTTACCAAAAATCTTATAAGCATTTCAAAACTGCTTAAGGATAACAATATAACCGTTGAGTTTGTTGCTAATATGTGTTTTATAAAGGACAAGAGGAAGGCACTGCATCTAGCTCAAGGGATTGCTAAAGAAGGCTTATATCGGTTGCTATCAAAGGGTGAATTTGTTTCTAATTTCTGTAATCTCAGCTATGTTCCCAAGTCCATGATTTCAGTTTTCAATAACTCAGTATGTATTCCTATTGAGTCAGCTGTAACTAAAATCTCTATTCCACAATGTCATGTGAATAAAACTCATTCAGAGTCAGTAAACCTGTTACATCAAAGATTTGGTCATCCAAATAAACATACATTGAAGTGCATTTTGTCATCTCTTCCTCTTAACTCTTCAGTTTCTGAACTTGATTTTTGTGATGCCTGCCAATATGGTAAAGTTCATCAGCTCTCGTTCTACTCCACAGGAATCAAAACAACAAATCCTTTAGAGTTAATCCATACTGACCTTTGGGGTCCAGCACCCTCACCTTCCTTACATGGATACAAGTATTATATTAGCTTTGTAGATGATTATAGTAGATACTGCTGGATTTTTCCCCTAACTTTAAAATCAGAGGCCCTTGACACCTTCAAATACTTTAAGAACTTAGTGGAAAAACAATTTGGTTATCCCTTGAAGTTGCTGCAATCAGATTGGGGAGGTGAATATAGAAGCTTTGCACAATTTCTTGAGGATGAAGGGATAGTTTTTAGGCATAGTTGTCCACACACACATCATCAAAACGGTGTTGTTGAAAGGAAGCATAGACATATTGTCGAAACAGGTCTCACACTCTTAGCACAAGCCAAAATGCCCTTATCTTTCTGGTGGGAAGCATTTCACACAGCCTCTTTTCTTATCAATAGGCTTCCAACACCCGTGCTGAACAACATTTCACCATTCACCAAACTCTATGGCAGAAAGCCTGATTACCAGTTTCTTAAAACCTTTGGGTGTGCATGTTTTCCTCTTCTAAGACCTTACAGCAAACACAAGTTCAATTTTCATACACAAAAATGTCTTATGGTTGGTTACAGTCCAATACACAAAGGTTACAAGTGTCTTGATTCTACTGGAACAATTTATATTGCTAGGCATGTCACGTTCAATGAGTATGATTTTCCATTCTCTGAACTTTTTCCTTCAGTCAAATCTGTCCAACATCCATCCTCAGCTCATCCAAACATGTCCTCATTGCATCAATTCCAAATTCCCTCCAATTCTATTTCTCCTACTACTGTCATTCAAGATAGCAACCAGATACAACCTTCTGTCAGTCCTCTTGTACCAGGTGCAGGACCTGACTCTGGTCACACATATTCATCCTCCCACCAAAGTTTCCCATCTCCATCATCAAACATTCAGTCATCACATACTCAACAGCAACTAGCAGTCCAGTCTCTCCAGCAGCCAGTATTGCAGAATCTCCATCCTATGATAACCAGGTCAAAAGTTGGAGTGTTTAAGCCTAAGACCTACCTAACAGCCACTCAACACCTTGAACCACATTCAGTCAAAGCAGCCTTAGCAGATGACAAATGGAGAGCAGCAATGCATGTAGAATTTGATGCTCTGCAGCAAAACAGCACTTGGGTTCTCATCCTTCAGGCAGCTGCTGGGAAGCTTGTTGGTAACAAGTGGGTTTTCAGAGTGAAATATAATCCTGATGAAAGCATATCCAAGTACAAAGCAAGGCTGGTTGCAAAAGGGTTCCATCAGACACAAGGGGTAGACTTCTTTGAAACTTACAGTCCTGTTGTCAAGCCCTGCACAATCAGAGTTATTCTTACACTTGCAGTCATGAATCACTGGTGTATTCGACAACTTGATGTCAACAATGCATTTCTTAATGGCATCCTTACTGAAGATGTTTATATGCATCAACCTGAAGGCTTTATTCATCCTCAATTTCCCACCCATGTGTGCAAGCTTACCAAAGCTCTTTATGGTCTCAAACAAGCTCCAAGAGCCTGGTATGATAGGTTGAAATCTTCAGCGTTAAAGTGGGGTTTCGTTACCTCACGATCAGATTCATCCTTGTTCATTCATCATAAAGCTGGGGACATTGTTGTGATTCTCATATATGTGGATGATATTTTAGTTACTGGCTCAAACACAACACTTGTGGAGGAGATTATAAGCCAGTTGGGATCTGAGTTTGCCTTGAAAGATCTTGGAGATTTTAATTACTTTCTTGGGCTTGAAGTCACCCCATCTGTTGAAGGATTGCACCTTTCTCAAACTAAGTACATTGGTGATTTACTTAGAAAGGCTCAAATGCTGGAGAGCAAAGGCTGTCAGACTCCTATGAGTTCTTCTGAAAAGTTAGTTAAAGATAAAGGTGCTCTCTTTGAAAATCCCTCACTCTACAGAAGCTTAATTGGTTCTCTGCAATATGTTACATTAACAAGACCTGAGATTGTGTTTACAGTCAATAAACTAAGTCAGTTCCTCACTGCTCCATCCGTGTTTCATTGGCAAGCATGTAAAAGGGTGTTGAGATATTTGCAGTCCACTGCAACTTATGGTCTGCAATTTTACACCACTGGAGTTCTTAAACTTACAGCTTTTTCAGATGCTGACTGGGGCTCAGACTTAGATGACAGAAAATCTATAGGTGGTTACTGTGTCTACTTGGGTGATAATTTGATTTCTTGGTCATCTAAGAAGCAGCATACAGTTTCAAGAAGCACAGCAGAGTCTGAATACAGGGCTCTTGCCCAAGCAGTTTCTGAAGTGCTCTAGATCACTTATTTGCTTAAGGAACTGAAAGTTAATTTGCTACAAGCTCCAGTTCTCTACTGTGATAATAAAAGTGCAGAAGCCTTAGCCAACAATCCTAAGTATCATTCTAAAACTAAACATATTGAGCTTACATTTTGTTCGAGAACACATTGCTCAGAAGGAGGTTCAAATTAGTCATGTCCCTAGTTGTGATCAAGTTGCTGATGTGCTAACTAAACCACTGGCTGTTGATCAATTTAACTATCTGCGGTCCAAGCTCAATGTTATTTCCAGACCTTGAGCTTGAGGGGGGCTGTTAAGGTAGTTAACACAGTTAGTAAATTAGTCAAGTTAGTTAGCATATTAGCTGAGCTGGCACCAGATAGTTATTCTGTTAGCAATTGTTAACCATGCTGCTGATCGTGTAAATTGAATCTAGAATGTTCAAGAATCTTGTATAAATACATTCAGTGATCAATAAAGAATAGTTTTTCAGTTTTCATTCATTAATAAATCAGTTGAATTCATCTCTGCTCCTTCTTTCATTTTCTTTTGTTTTCTTGCTTGACAAACACTTCTGAAACTTTAACTGTGCTTGTGTATTTTAACCATGATAAAGCTAATGTTCCCAATGATTTCTGCGGGTCAAACTTGTGCAGATGGTAAATGAGGCAACTGCTAATATTCCTGGGTGGGATACTGTAACTAGAGGCTGAGATCAAGTGGTGGAATTTTTTGTTCGGTCAATGATACCAGAATCGTCCAGAAAAGATTCGTTGAAACTAATTACGGGTGATAGAAAGAGGTATAGGTGGAGAAGAGAAATCTGCGAGTCAAATTAGGGGTAATTGATTACTGATACTCGTTATTTTGAAAATAATAAAGATGACTATCTTTGACATTCAGCTTGTATGCTTGAGTTTTGCTTGTGGAATGTTTTATTCTGTAAATTAACTACTCCTAGATGTTAGATTTTCTAGAACTTTATAACGATTAATGGAGAAAGATCCCATTATCGATATTGCTATAGGAAAATGATTTATGCATCCAAAGATACATTATGTATTTCTGTGTCTTTCTCTATGCACGGCATTTAAGCATCCATAAACTGTCAGACAGAGAAAAGGGATTGAGTATAAAGATTCTGTTGACCTAGGGGCTGACTGCTTAATATCACTTGTTACCAATCTATTATTTATTTCGTATTTTCAAGAATTTAAAGAGTGCTTTATTCTTTTGGATTAATGTCGCACAAAATATCAGTTACACATGGAAGTGTTCTAGTTGTTGTTAGTTGTTGTTAGTCATCAGTATCATTGTTATGTATGTTTGGCAGCACGGCCTCTATAGCTTGCACTTACACCATTCAAACTTACACTCGGTTTTTAAAATTGGTGCCATAAGTAGGATTTGGAGATTAGATTCAATTTTGAAAGTTATGAATGTGATTTTATAATTTTTGGAAATGTGTGCTCAATGTGCAGCTATGCACAGCTTTTCTTTCCTTTACTGTCTTTTATAATGCATTGCAATGAGTTTAGTTTTTTAAATTTTGTGATACGGTAACGTTACCGTGAAACATTATTAATGCAATATCAGTAATTCTTTTCCAGGACAAGTGACCTACATTTAGTTTGGCTTTGGAGTTGAGTAAAAGCCTTTCCAGGTCAGGACAATTAAAAACAAAGTAGCTTAATTTGCCACAGATTAAGGTTATCTGTTACCTAAGTTCAAAGAATTCTGTGATAGCATCAGCTTCGTGGACAGTATTATGGTTACTCATATACTTCTTTATTGCAACAGACTTGGGTTTCCTACAAGGAATCAAACTGGATTGGTGTAATACAAAATTCTCAAGCGGCTGCACTGCAATTGCAATCATCCTCTGCCTCAGGTGATTCCTTATCCTGCTCTGTCTTTATTTGCTCTCTAATTGAAAGGCATAAAGTATTTCCATCAAATTCTATACCAAGAATACGTAAAAGTTACTAATATTTTATTTCCATCTGTTTGCATTGGTAACTGTGCGGCATCTGTACTAGTTAAAGAACAAACAGAACTAGAGCTCCGGAAAATGTTTCTTCTGCCATCATGTTTGAAAATGAAACCATCTGCAGGAAGCAGTTGGCAGCAAATCATATAAAGTGTAGACAATGAAGAGCCATCGAAACCTACGAAGAAATTGTAAAGGCTGTGTATAAAGTACTTTTCATTCTTTAGACTTTATTGGGTATATTTTTGTCACATTTAGCATATACTAAATACTACTGATTTGCGTATATATTCACGTATGTTTTATTTTGTGATTTTGTCTCTTCTCTATCTGAATAAGAAGAAAGCATAATGCGACCTCCAACAACTTATCTATGGAATTATCGTGCTTTGTAAGTTAAGGTCCAAATGGCGCTTTGGCATATCATTCGATAGGCCGCGATTTACAGGGACCGCTACGCAATCTAGTGCTAACCACGTTGTGCAGTCACAAAATAATATGCAAGTAATTCATGGTAAAATTGTGTGTTTACTTTCTCACCGTACAAGAATAAAACGTCTATTAGAGAAAACAATCTCATTATTTCGCATGATGTGACCTTCCATAACTCATCAATGGAATTGCTGTAAAATTATTGTGCAAGTTTAGACCTAATGGCACTTATAGTTCATCACATGATAGTGTATTGCTTTAAAAAAATTAATATTTTTTAATATTAATATTTTAGTTATATTCGGATAAATATTAATATTAAACACATTCTTAATATTATTATTCTTAGATGAAATTTGCGGATTTAAGAATAGAATATTAAATAATTTTATTTTTCTTTTATTGCGTAACTTGGACCGGAAAAGGAAATGGGTTTAATATAACCTTCGTTCCGGCACCATGCATGTTAATTGTTTGCCGAGGACTTTCATGTTTCCAACCTCCGTACTCTCGAGAGGAGTTTAACACCCATCAATTTTATTTTTTAAAAGTCATAATGGTCTAATATAATGAAACAACATCAGTAATGTTACCAGCCTTTAAATACTAATTAGTGTATGTTTGATTGTGCTTCTCTACTAGGCAAAAGAGCTTTTTTAAACCCAAAAACTCTTTTGAAAAAATATTGAGTTGTTTAGTTGCATTTGTAGCAGAGCTTTTGAAACTTAAAAAAGCTATTTTTCTTCTACTTGGAGAAGCTCAAAATTTGAGCTTCTCCAAGTAGAGCTTTTTGAGCATTTTTAAAATATATAGAATCCCAAAAATACCCTAATAATATTTCACAAATTTCAAAAAGCCCTAGTGTATATTCAAAACCCTACACAACAAAGATTTCTCCACTTGCCATCATTTTTTGCCAAGCAGTAGTAGATGCGATTTTTCTTATATTTTCTTTACAATCATTTTTGTCTCTCATACTTTCTTTCATCAAATGATTTGTTTACTCTATTCACTTTACAGTCACTTTTCAACTACTTTTTTCATTTTATTAATTTATTTTACTATTTGTTTAATGTATTCTTATAGTCATGTGGTCCACACAAATCAGTATATGTGTTATGTGAATTATTCATTTTATTTATTTTATTTTTGCTAGATATTCATCTAAGTTTATTACTACATGTTTGAATTATGAGGTTTATATTAAATTTTAATTGAAGTTTATTTTAAATTTTTGTGTAAAGTGAGGATATTAGATAAGAAATATCGTAATTTATCCAAATTTAAGATTTAAAAGTAAGTTCTCCTAGTTATCCTTTTTGGTAATTTGACTCCACAAAAGCACTTTTAAAATTGTGTAACCAAATAGTATAGTAGCTCAACAAAGCTTTTTTAATTGACAACCGAACACCCAACAACTTTTTATCAAAAGCTCTACTCAAGAAGCTGCACCAAACAGACTCTTAATCTATTTAAGTGGCCACCCAAAGGAATCAAGCAGAAAATACAGGTTAAAAATTTCATTGGATAAATAAATAAATATATATATATAATAGTTTTTCAATTAGAGATCCATGACTTTAATAAAGTCATGGATAAACTAAAAGACAAAAAAAAAAATATATAGATTATAATGTACTATTTTTTTTATCTTTTACCTTATCCTTGACTGAAAAACTACTATATATATATCCTAAATGAAGATTATTTATAACTCATTCAACAAACACTTATAATTCACTACTAGTGAATTTATTCATTGCTAATTGTGGATTGAAAATTATAATGCCTGAATTCAAACATACCCTTACGAAGTTATGAATACGTTCATACTTCAAATGATTTTTTCAGGTAATAAAGCTACCACTTTCATCAAACGACGACGTTGAAGGAATTGCGCATTTGTTAGTGTCCTTTTTTAGATAGACGTTACAAAGAGGGGAAATGAGAAGACTGGCCTCAGATATCTCACAAAGATTATTTGTAGAAAATGTTATTGTAAAAGATGTTTAACAGTTAATTCTTTTGCATTGTTATGATAATAATATTTTGACTATTTTGCAGGACAAGTGATCGAAGACCAATGTATAAAGCTGCAGTGGCTGAACTTAGGTTGCTGTCAAAAGCGGTAATTGAATTGGCCTGTTAAGATGGATGCTTTTTGTTGATCAGGCAACAGAGCAGGACTATGAAAACGAGAAGCTTATTACAGGTAATTCAAGTGTTACCTCTCCCTTGCCGTGTACTGCCAAACTGCAATGCTCACACAAATGTTATGAAATTTGTCAATGGAACTGCCATTGTGTTTGTCCAAAGACAGGTCTAAGATGCAAGTGAGCAATTTTTGGCTCTGGCCATGTTACAGCCTTAGATTTCAACTTGCCATATCATGTCTCGGAAGTCAGAAGAAAGCTTGCAAATTTTATTTGAATTTCATTTGTAACAACGAATAACGAAAAAAACAGTTTTTCTTCTGCTTTGATGAGATTCAATGAATAAGTGGTTACAATATGCCTGTCCTAGAAATATAGATGTGTGGCTCTGCAAAATTTTCTTGGTCTTAAGAATGAGTTACCTCCAAAAGAATTCAACAACTATACAGTCATATTGAGGTCCGTCAACTGATGGTATGCTTGTTATAAAATTCCGGTCTACTTCATTCATGCTCTGATGGCATATGCTGTGCAACTTCTTATCTAAGACCTGTGTATGTTCAGTCATCATTCAGTTCTATATTTGGCTGTCATTCTTTTCAATGATGTTCACACATTTCAAATTATGAAGCTTGTGATGAAATACTTCACATACATATTTTAAGCACTATTAATAGTTAAATATATGAATAAATTTGGTAGTCAAAACTCAACGAGGAGAGGATAAAATAAAATGGTTTTATTTTTTTGAATTACTCAACTGTTCCTAACAAAGTAAATATACAATGAGTGGAATATTAAATCGAATACGAACTACGGATAAACCTACGAGATTGGGATACGAACTTTAAAGTGTATCTCTATTTATATGTAGATTTCAAATTAAGGAGGTATTCCAGATAATTGTATAAAAAGGTATAAATTAATTAGTACTATTAACCCCAATTTACGAAATGAGCTATCTTGATCAAAAGGTCAGGAATCTACCTTACTTTTCTTAGAGATAACTTGCATCAACCGTTGTGGTATTTGATACTTATCTTGAGCTCGTAAAAGTGAAAGTTTCCCAATAGAAAGAAGGTGAAGCGAAGATGCTGTGCGCTAATTATTTTTATTATTACTGTCGTGGTCGAGAAGTAAAGTCATGCATATGATGAAGTATAAATAAGAAAGCTATGGCCTGGAATTCATCTTCACAAACACATCAATATCTTTTTTATCACTTTTGCAAACATTAATTTGTCTCCTCTTGTATTCACCATGGTTGATGCCATCGTTTCCACTATCTTGGAGCAGCTGATTTCCTTCGCTGCTGAAGAGATAAAACAACAGGTGATCGAAGTTACACCTCTCTTATTGTAAATACTTCTAATTATTTTAATTGGTTTTGTTTTTATCAAAAACATTATTTCTGCTCTATTTTATTATTCATTTGTTGATTTAAAATTTTTAAATCTGAATTGAATTTAATCGAAAAGTGATGTAATAACTACCCATTTTTATTTGAGTAATGATACAGCCACAAACTCTTGTACAAATTAAATTTGTACAAATTAATGTGGCATTAATTCATTGGTTGAAATAAAATATAAAATAATAAAAACAAATCATGTAGACCAAGTGATATTTAATTCAACCAATTAAATCATGCCACATCAGTTTGTACAAATTTAATTTGTACAAGAGTTTGTGGCTGTATCATTACTCTTTTTATTTTATTTAATTTCTATTCTCAATATCTACCCATATTTTGGTGATTTATTGTAACTTCCGTATCTGAAAAATGATCAAAACCCACAGTTTTTAATCCGCACAAATATTCAGTATTGAACTAGTTTTTTTTTTTTTTTTTCTTAAAGCATTTTGAGTAACGATCGGGATATGTTTTTCATTTATGTTGCCGAACAATATGCAAATCATGACGAGATTATTCCCCTGGGTACTTGTTTTTGTAATGGTTTTGATATTCGGCATTTGCTACGATAAATGTGATTTCCTTGATTTTTATGCAGTATTATGCCCAATTTGTTACAGGTGCAGCTTGTGACCGGTGTCGAAAATGAAGTTAAAAAGCTTACAGACAATCTTCAAGCCATTCAAGCTGTGTGCGATGATGCAGAGGAAAGGCAATTGACGGACAGAGCTGTTAGACATTGGCTGGGTGAGCTCAAGTACGCATCCTACGACATTGAAGATGTGTTGGATGAGTGGATGACAGCAAGAGGCAAATTGCAAATTGAGGCTAGCGTTGATGACAATGCTCTTGGTGTCGCTCCTCATCAGAAGAAGAAGAAGAAGAAGAAGAAGAAGAAGAAGGTATGTTTTTGCTTTCCTGCCTCTTGGTTCGGTTGCAAACAAGAAGAATTTGGTTCCGAACAAGAAGAATTTGGTTTCAAAAAAGTCTTTCTACGTCGTGACATTGCTATAAAGATCAAAGAAATCAATGCAAAGCTAGACGATATTACTACTAAAAGGCATAGGTTCAAATTTGTTGAGAGTGGGAGTAAAAGTAGTGAGAAACCAGGGCGAGTACAAAGTACCTCCTTCATTGATGAGCAGGAGATATGGGGTAGAGTTAGTGAGAAGAATGAAATCATAAACAAGTTGTTGTCTGAGAGTAGTGAGCAACAACAAGGCCTGCATATCATCTCAATCGTTGGTATGGGAGGCATAGGGAAAACTACTCTTGCACAACTAGCATGTAATAATGATGAGGTGAAAAGAAAGTTTGACAAAATTTTATGGGTGTGTGTGTCAGAAATTTTCGAGGAGATTAGGGTTGCCAATGCCATAGTTGAATCCTTAGGCATTTCTTCAGGTTTAAGTGAATTCGAATCTCTTCTTAAATTGATATCTGAATTTATTATAGGAAAACGAATTTTTCTTGTCTTAGATGATGTGTGGGATGGAAATTATGTGAAATGGGAACCATTCTATTTTTGTCTAAAGAATAGTCTCCATGGAAGTAAAATTTTAGTTACCACACGTAAGCACTCAGTTGCATCCATGATGGGATCCATAGATATTATCTCCATTAAGGAACTAGCTGAAGAGGAATGTTGGTTGTTATTTAACAAGATAGCATTTTTTGATCGGCCCATCGAGGAACGTGAGAAATTAGAACAAATTGGGCGAAGAATTGCTGGAAAGTGCAAAGGTTTGCCTCTTGCTGCAAAGACAATAGGGAGTCTCATGCGCTCTAAACAAACTGAAGAAGAGTGGGAAAGAATTTTAAATAGTGATCTATGGGAAGTAGAAGAGATAGAGAAAGGTGTTCTGTCCTCGTTGTCGTTGAGTTATAATGATTTGCCGTCCAAAGTGAAAAGATGTTTCTCATATTGTGCTGTCTTTCCAAAAGACTACATTATAAAAAAAGATAAACTAATTACATTATGGACGGCTCAAGGTTATCTGAGTGCAAAACAAGATGAAGAGGTGGAGACAATAGGTGAAGAGTATTTTGACATCTTAGCTTCTCGCTCTTTCTTTCAAGAGTTTGAGAAAAGTTATGATAATCGTATTATAGAGTGCAAGATGCATGATATGGTGCATGATTTTGCTCAATTTGTAAGTCAAAATGAATGTTTTTCGATGGAAATTAATGGTAGTGGAGAACCTAATGCCACAAACTCTTTTGATGAGAAGGTCCGTCATTTAATGTTAACAATTAGTAATAGGGCCTCTTGTCCTATCTCCACTTGTAGAGTTAAAAGAATGCGTAGCCTCTTAATTGATAGTAAGGGATTTGCTGTTCCGTATTTTAATGGTGAGATCGTAGAAGAATCATTTACGGAATCGACAAGTTTAAGGGCATTAGATTTTTGCAAGTCGTCTTTGATTTTAGAGATTCCAAGGAGCGTAGACAAGCTGGTACATTTAAGATACCTTAATTTATCTCGTCAGGAAATAAGTGAACTACCGGAGACATTGTGCGAGTTATATAATCTAGAAAAGTTAGATATTAGTCATTGTTTGTCTCTTAGAGAATTACCCAAAGGGATTGGGAAGTTAATAAACATGCAGCATTTACTGAATGATGGTACTGGTTCTTTAAGGTACATGCCAGTAGGGATTGGGAGATTAACGAGTCTTAGGACCTTGGGTGAGTTCCATGTGAGTGAAGGAGGAGGTGTTGATGGTAGGAAAGCATGTAGGCTTGAATCTCTTAAAAACTTGGAACTCCTTCAAGTATGTGGTATATGTAGACTGGGAAATGTGACAGATGTGGGGGAGGCTAAGAGATTAGAGCTTGACAAAATGAAAAACCTCTCCTGTTTGAGGCTTTTGTTTAACAAGGAAGAAGGAGATGGACGAAGGAGGAAGAACGAGGACTATCAACTTCTTCTTGAATTCCTGCAACCACCTCCGAATTTAAAGAAATTGTTGATAGGGTCATACAGAGGCAACACTGTTTTCCCTAACTGGATGATGTCATTAACCAATCTAAGGAGTTTAGATCTCGATTGGTGCGACAATTGTGAGCAGCTGCCTCCTTTGGGAAAATTGCCATCCCTTGAAAAACTCAGCATATCGTTCATGTGGAGCGTGAAAAGAGTGGGTAATGAGTTTTATGGGATAGAAAGCGATCATCATGACTCATCTTCATCTTCATCAGTTATTATTGCCTTCCCCAAATTGAAATCACTTTCAATTGGGGCATTGCACGAATTGGAGGAGTGGGATTATGGGATTGCAAGAACGGGAAACACCTTGATCAACATCATGCCACGTCTTTTTTCCATGCAAATTCGTGATTGCTCCAACTTAAAGGCACTGCCCTTCCACATTCTGCAAACGACAACATTGAAGGAATTGGGCATTTGGGGATGTGAGCTTCTGGAAGAACGTTACCGCAGGTGGGAAGGAGAAGACTGGCCTAAGATATCTCACATTCCCAACCTCAAGATTGGGCTTTGACAGGTAATTTCTTCTCTTACTCTGATATGCTTTGTTGTTGTTTTTAATCTAATTACGAAGCTTAAACATCATTTTGAATCAACCTCTATATCAGAAATCTGCAATACATGTTTTCTAATATTCTGTTTCTCTTATCCTATGAATATAAGATTTTTAATTTGTGATATTGGTAACGTTACCGTAAAAGATTATGAATCCAATATGAGTAATTCTTTTGCAGGACAAGTGACCTACATTTAGTTTGGCTCTGTAGTCGAATAATAACCTTTCGAGGTCTGGACTATAAAAAGATGAAGCTCAATTTGCCACAGATTACGTGTATTGCCATTATTGACAATTTTGTGGACAAGTGATCAGGGGTGAGAATGGTGCTAGAATATTGAAAAATGCTGTCGTGACTGATCTTAGGTTTGATGTGAAAAGAGGTTAATTATTGGCATGCCTAGTAATTTGACCACTACCTGATTCATAAATCTACATTCATTTTGGATTGAGTGATTACTTTTCACGGTTTGCTTACTTAACGGGTGACCAATTTCTTGTAACTAAATGTATCATATGACGCAGTAAGCAGGGCAGGATATGAAATGAGAAACTTATTAGTGGATCGATTTCCAGTAACAGAACCCAAAGAAAATGAAACCATTTCAAGGCAGCAGTTGGCAGTTGGCAGTGAGTGGAGGCACTGGACAAAATTCTCAAGCCATTGCACTGCAATTACAATCTTCCTCAGCCTCAGGTAATGTCTTCTCCTGCATTTTTGTTATTTGCTATCAAGTGACAGCCGTAAGTATGATTGCATTAAGCTGCTGCTGGGAAATTTGAGGTTTTGATGGTTGCCCATGTTATTGTTAGAAGATGCGGTTCTTTTCATCAGCCTCAGCCTGAACCTACACCTGTCGCTATGGATAACTCAGGTTTTTTTTATCAACTACATCATCTTTTTCACTGTTTTGAAACTCTTAAGATTAAACTTTAGTAAAGTTGTTTCAATTATCCATGTAATCAGGCTGAGGATTCTTAGCGGCTAATTTAGGCAAACGTTAGAATTTAGTTTGTTCGCTGGAAACTGGTGTGGTGAGAAGGATACTGGCAAAGGATAATAAGATAGGTTTTTCAGTGAGTGAATTTTGAGAGCTTGAGTGTATTGGGGTTTGCAATTACAATCATCCTCTGGTTCAGGTGATTTCTTCTCCTTCTGTGTCGTTGTTTATTCTCTAATTCAAAAGCATAAAATATTTCAATCAAATTTTATACCAGGAATATGCAAAAGTTTCTAATATTTTATTTCCCTCTGATTGCGTTGATAACTTGGACGCATATGTAATAGTTAAAGAACAAATAGAAACAGAGCTCAGTTAAAAGCTTCTTCTGTCATCATATTTGAAAAATGAACCCATTTCTGGGAAGCAATTGGCAGCAAATTCATATGAAGAATGGACAATGATGAGCAAAAAGGTGATTCACAATTTCATTTTTTTATGAAATTAATTGTTTGATTGGAGCTGATATTGTTAGAAGGCCATTGAGCTAACCTATGTCACTACTTGCCTAGACTGCAGGGGGTCAAAACTCAAAAAGGCATGCAATAATTCTTGTGGTCATATGCTAATTCACGTAAGTTTGAATGAAATTATTGGTGAAGGGGTTTCATTTCCTGTCTCTAAATAGAAATACTGATTCTTTAAGGTACATGCCACTAGGGATTGGGAGATTAGCGAGTCCTTGGACATTGGAAGATCTCCATGTGAGTGGAGGAGGAGCTGTTGATGGTAGCAAAGCATGTAGGCTTGAATCTCTTAAAAACTTGGAACTCCTCCAAGTATTTGCATACGTAGACTGGGCAATGTGTTAGATGTGGATGAGGCTAAGAGATTAGAGCTTGACAAAATGAAAATTCTGTTTAGTTGAGACCTAAATTTGATGGGGAAGAAGAAGAAGAAGAAGGAAGGAAGAAGAATGATAATCAACTTGTTCTTGAAGCCTTGCAACCACTTCTGATTTGAAGGATTTAGAGATGCGTTCATACAGAGGCAACGCTGTTTCCCCTTGCATGATGCAAAAATTGAAAGGAATTTACCAATCTAAGGAGTTTGACACTCTTTAACAGCAAAAATTGTGAGCAGTTGCCTCCTTTGGGAAAATTGCGATCCCTTGAAAAGCTCAGCATATCGTACGTGGAGAGCGTGAAAAGACTAAGCAATGAACTTTTGGGGATAGAAAGCAATCTTCATGACTCATCTTCATCAGTTATTATTGCCTTCCCCAAATTGAAATCACTTTCAATTGAGGGATTGATGGAATTGGAGGAGTGGGATTATGGAATTACAAGAATGGGAAACACCTTCATCAACATCATGCCACGTCTTTCTTGGAAATTAGTGTGGGATGATGGGATCACTTTCATCAAATGACGATGCTGAAGGTATCGCACATTGTGGCATGTCATACTTTGTGAAAACATTACAGAGAGGGAAGAGGAGAAGACTGGCCTAAGATCTCTCACATTCCACACACCATGATTATGTGAAAGGAGGCCCTTGACAATATTCTCTAGGCGGCTACATGGAGTGCAATCATAAAATGCTAATGTGGCAACCTTGGTTCTTAATTAAGGTTGTAAAATATTATTGTAAAAGATGATTAATACATGATTAATACAACTTGAGTAATTCATTTTCTTTGAAATGATAGTAATTTTTTATTTTGACAATTTGCAAGGTGAGAATGGTGCTGATTGGTGGTACAGGATATGGTTCAAACACCATTGACTAAAGCTGTGGACATGGTGGCTCAACTTAGCCTGGTGGATGTCAAAATTGGTATGTTTGGCTTGTCAATGTATTAATGCTTTTGTTTTCTCTCAACTTTAATTACCTTACCTACATTTAGTTCGGCTTTGGGGTTAGAGTAATGACTTTCGAGGTTCTAAAACAGAGCAGGATAACTCATTTACTTGCTTCTACACTATAGACTGTGTTCTGGCTGATTTATCTAATTCATCAAATATTATTTCCATATGTTTCCATTGATATGTTTGTTGCATATCAAACAGAAACAGAACCCAAAGAAAATGAAACCTTTCCAGGCAGCATTTGGCAGTGAATTCACGCAAACGTTGATGCCATCCATAGATATTAAAGAGAATGATGAGCCAAAGGTGATAGATCATAAATGCATAATTACCAAACCTCCATCCTTTATATAGAGAGTTTTTTTTTTTATTCTCAATGAATAATTGATAGGTAATTGAAGCCGATATTGTTAAAAAGCGTGTTGAGCGACCGAAGCTAAGAAGTTAGTTGCCAAATTTGCAGGGGTTCATAAGAAGTGTTGCGTTTGAGAAGGCATGAGATTCTGGTGGCTACATGTCAATTTACATAAGTTTTAATAAGTTTAACAGTTCAAGACTGTTAGCTTCTGTTTCAATTTGTGCTACTACAATGCTACAATGCTGCTACTGGGAAATTTGAATCCCATATTAGACTTTCCTCACATCAAAAGCTGTGGATCTTGACTCTTGAGACATCAGCTTTTTTCACGGTTCTGAAGCTCTCACGATTAAACTCCATTAAAGTTGTTGTAGTTGTCTACGTTATCAGGTTAAGGATTCTAAGCTGCTTATTAAGGCAAAATGTCGGAATTCCCATGTTATTAATTTTTTTTTTCATGTAAAATTATATTCTTGTCTTCGCCCATGGATGTGTAGGCTAAAATCTGAACCAATTGTTTGCTATTACAAATTTCATTGTTAAATGTTAATTGTGATGTTGGTGTTGAGGTTTTGTTTTGTTTTTTATATTTTTTAAGTCGTGGAAGCCTGAGGATTGAGTTCCATGGGATTCTGAGAAGCACAGAGACCAGTAATGTTTTAAACAATGAAGGTTCTTCATTTTTAATTATGTTCTGCACTTTTACAATATGTCTAATGTCTAAAGAGTAATGATACAGCTACAAACTCTTGTATAAATTTATTTTATACAAACTGATGTGATATGATTTAATTGGTTGAATTAAATATCACTTGGTCCACATGATTTATTTTCATTATTTTATATTTTCTTTCGACCAATGAATTAATGCCACATAAATTTGTACAAATTTAGTTTGTACAAGAATTTGTGGCTGTATTATTACTCATGTCTAAAAGGAAGGATTTTAATTTCTGTAATGGTAAATTTTCCAAAACATTAAAAAAAAAATGCTATGTACACGGTAAACGATCGGGTATATCTTTTAGGTATCACCTAAGACATTTCTGAGAACTTGAACTAGGAATCCATGTCTTTGTCTTTATGTCAAGACAATGAATTCAAGAATAGATTATTGAATTTGGCCATTTTAAATTTGTTGGAATGTTGAACTTGAGTAATTTTGATCAACCAGCGCTCAGTAATGTAGAATAGAAATATTGGAGATAGGGATGGCAATGGTGAGGGAAAGGGAGGGGATCAATATCCCCGAAGGATTCTCGATCTCTGAATAACCAATACGTTTTTAATTTCTGAACTTGATTTAATTATACTAAAATAAAAAACTTAAACAAAAGTAAGGTTTGACAATATATCATACATTAACATTAATCTATTACAAAAATCACATTTCAAAATACAAATCATCATAATAATTATCTTCGTCAATCTTCATAATCCTATAATAAAAGGAAAAAGAAACTATTTTTATATCAATAATGAAATAAATGAAATTGGTATGGATAATGAAATTAATATTTTCAATAAAAGCATTTACTCTTGTACCTCATGCTCCTTCTATTTTTCGAATGTGGCAAATTGAGAGATAGTATCAAGTTTCAAATTTAAAACAATAAAAATAATATAAGCAATGTAACTCATAATCTAAAACAATTTTAGGTCAAGACCTTTGAAATAAAGTCTACTCAAATAGTAATTCAGGACCACTACTAATTAATTAGGCTTGAAAGGTTTATAGTATATTTGTATAAATATTTTAATATTTGTTATTTATACTAATATTTAATATTTTATAATTTAAAATTTATTTATTTATTTATTAATAATTCTAAAAATAAAATTACAATTAAAATTTAAATGAAGAAATGGGGAGGGGATGGAGATTCTAGCTCATCTCCGTCCCTTCCTCATAAAAAATTGTCCTTGTTCTTTCTCCAAATAAGAAGTTGAGTATAAAATTGTCTCTATCTTTTCCTCAAATAAGAAACTGAATATAAAATTGTCCCCGTACCCTTTTCGAATGGAGAAAATTTCTAAAGGTTCTCGTACCCGTAGGGATTTTTGCCATCCCTAATTGGAGACTTGAATCATTAGATTTGAAATTAAAGAGGTAAGCCGTTAATTACATCAAAGGATTTGGACAATGGAGGAATTGGAATATTGGTATGATGGGATTGCAAGAGAGGGAAACTTTTTCATCAACATCAAGCATTAGGCATTTTCATTTGTCCTATTGTAGAAGAATGTTACAGAAAGGGGGAAAGAGAAGAGTAGCCTAAGATAGACATTCCTAACACCAGTAAGGAATACCAAGAAGGAGCTACGCTATGAATTTAAGTTATTTCCAATATTGAATTTGAAGAGCTTCATATAACTTTGAATTAGCTTATGATTGAACACTATTTCTTTTTGTGCGGTATCATGCATTTAGCTGTAGATGAAAAAATTGAGGAGTGGATGATGGTTGCCCATATTATTGTCTAACACTTTCTTCATTGATGCAGCGGGGTAAGGAAAGCAAATTGACAAGGTAGATAAATATTAGATATCGTTCTATAACCAAATCAAACAAATGAGATTATATTACACTTTAATCGAAGCTTGATTAGATCTCGTTTTAATCCAAAGAATTTAATGAGATTTTGATAATACTTTATAGCGAGATTAGAAGACGCTCCACTTCAAGTGGCTCAACAAGAAAATTAAATTTTTACCATGTATATTATTTGGTCATTAACATTTCTCTTTTACAAATTATATTTAAGCTTGTCATTAATCTAATTCACAGTCTAAAAATGAGTCCTGAAAAATTAAATTACAAACTGAAGAATATAGATTGTATCCCTGATATTTCAGTTCATAAAAATAATATGAAAGCAATTCTTCCATGAGTCTTTCTGAGTAAAATGATGTTAAAAAAAAAAAATCTTTTTTGAGAATTGAACAGTTTTTAAATTATTTCCGAAACAAATATATTTATTGTTCACCTCAAGAAATGATGGATGGATCATATTTTAATCAAAAACCAAACTTATATTCAATTGCAATACCTATTTCTCTTGAAAATGCTATGTTATTAAAATTAAAGCTTCAATAAATATTTGGAAATTAACAATTATGAATAACATGTGACAGTATTATATCAATAGTTTTCGACATTCGCCGTTAATAATATGTAAAATTACCATTATATAATTGTATGTAAGTGCTAGTTGGTTCTATTGATAGGCTTGGAGTTGATCACAGAATAAATACAAGTAATCATTTTATTTTCTTACTTAACTAATACCAAAACTTTATTAAATAAATGTCATCATGTAATTGAAAATACTTTTATTTTAACTGTGAATCAAAACTTTTATTTTAATTTTATATTAAAATTCTCTTTCAAAAAAAAAATAAAATAAAAAGAAAAAGAAAAAGGACTAATAAAACTACGTCGTATTGGCAATACAAAATCGTTTAAACGCTGACAGAACATCGGACATTCCATTCTTTCGATTTCAATTTTTCACTTTTTCAAAAACGACGGCCGTTTGCGATCTGTCCGCACAGATTGATAGAAACAAAGTTAAAGAAGAACACGGCAATGAACGAAATCTTGAGACACCGGTCTTTTCAATTTTTACTATTAGTTTCATCAATTTTTCTACAATTCATCTCAGGTTCGTTATCCTATTCCAATTTTTAATTTTTAAAATTTTTTTACGATTAATTTGCGTTAATTGTCGCTTAGATTGCTAATATTTGTGTGTTTATATCATAAAATTATGTATCTCAATTTTTAGCGTTTGTTGATTTATATGATTGGTTTGTGAAATCTGTATGGATTTGTTTTGGTTGGTTAATTTTCTAGGTTTTAGAATTTAATTAAAACTTTAGATGAACTGGAAAAATGCAGATAGAAAATGATTTTTTTTTTTTTTTTGTTGGGGGGGTGGGTTCTGTTTTGTTCTTTAATAAGAATGTTTCTAGTTGTCTTAGAGCATATGAATTGCAATGAGTTGTGGGAGAAGGAAGGCGATGAGTGAGAATGAAAGCGTGAGATCAGCTATTAGTCAAGTTATTAAGGCACAAGAGGAAGAGATTCCAGTCTGAGCTTACGAGAAACTTTGTTTTTGGATCGTTCCAGCAACAAATTTTTGAGAAAGTGGCATTATGTACGTACATATGTATTAGTCTGTATTAATTTTTTGTATATATGCCATGTATGCAGTGTTTGAATCATTGACGCAAGTCATTGTAAGATATGTTTCGTGATGAATTGCTCCAATATGAATTCCAACCTCAATATCCCAAGTGTTGATTTACGAGCATAATTGGGAAAGCTGTGAAGTGTGTCTCAATTAGCTTATCAGATCTTTAACCATTCCGATAAATGCATGATTTGCTAAATAACCAGATCACTTGGATTTTGTATAAGCAGCCATTAACAGAACCTGTGAGGCTGAAGAAACCTTACTATTTCTATCTCTTCTAGGAACTTGGCTCTGGTAGTGACTGGGACTTTGCTGTGGGTGAAATAAATAAATTGGATCCTTGTTTCATTTTCTGTTGAAAGAGTTCACATAGGCATGATCCCCACTCTTGAATTGCTTACTCCAGCATGAGAATTGAGTATTTCTCTGCTTATATGGTGTTGTTAATTGTTTTAAGATTGTTAGCTTATATTCCACATCTTTCTGTTTTCGTTCAGCCTTTTCCAGTGACTCATCAAGTACAAAAAATGGAAAACAGTCTGCAGCTCATCATACTTCCAGGAGCAATACTGGGGCCAAGATAGGCATCATATTACTTGGGCTTGTGGTAGTGGGATTATTTTCTCTTTTTCTCTTCAAGCTATGGCAAAAGAAGAAAAGAGAAGAGCAGTATGCTCGTCTTTTGAAGTTGTTTGAAGAGGATGATGAACTTGAGGTTGAACTTGGCCTTCGGGACTGACACTTTGGATTTTTATAATCTGAGTTCCTCGTATTTGAGGTATTTATGACTATTCTCCCCATATATTTCTCGGTCTCAATTGCTAAGATTTTGCTTCTCTCCTCATCATTTTCTACAAGTGTAATATGTTTTTCATAAAAATTCCTGAGCTCTTGATTCTCATTTAGTAACTCTCATTTGCCTCCGTTGCTTTTGCAGGTTTCTGTGGCCCTGCCTTGTTCAGAAAACTCGGTCCTCTGGTGGTCCTGGTACCGTTCAAATCATAAGTTGTAGTAAGTATATTGGTTGTTTAGATGAAATTTTTTTATAAATTACTGTCTTAAGGGAAAATGACAAGCTTTTTGTATGAGATGCTTGGGGGTTTTCTATTCATAGTTTGTAAAACACTTTTAAAACATGTGTAATAGTTTTGAATGTTTCGATGCGATGAAACAGTATGAAACCAAGAGACTTATATTGATGTGCCTTGAACAAACTTAAAGACCACATTTTCATAAGTTGTTTGCATGAACATAAAATGGATCTGATTCAAATCCTTTTGAGTTTTGAGGTTGGTAGACCAATCTTGGTTTACTAATCAAGGTGGTTGGTAGCTTGCTTGATCAAAATGCTGGAGTAAGACGCAAGTTTCTTTTCTGGTGAGTATTATTGGTAGGGGATTATTCTAAGCAAATATTTTGGAGGGTCTTCTTTTCTTGCACGTGAGGTAATATATTTGTTTTAACAATATTTGGTTAATGGAAACTGGTTGCATAAAATGAGTCATTGCAGATGTAAATCATCCTCCCATCTTTGACTAATTCCCCCCCTCCTCCCCTCCCCACCAAAACCAAAAAAATCTGTAAAAATCCTGGTGTTTGATGCCGTCAATTCAATTTTAGACAAGACAAGACAACATTACAAAAGATAAGAGAAAAGAATTAAGGAAAGCAATTACATCCACACCATAAGATACATGGCGTTCTGCTTTTATTTCTATCCTCTAGGGATGCAATGGATCGGATCTGACCCAAGATCCACGTGATCCAAATTCAATTGGTTCAGATTTGGACAAGTTTAAAATAGATTTAAATTAGATTTGGATATCGATGTGCGAATCTAAGATGGATCTGGAGTAGGTTTGGATCTATCTTAATATATAAATTCATATCCATATCCACTTATTTTTTAATTTTGTTTTATTTTAAAATTTCTTAACAATTGTGTAATTATAAATGATAATAAATTTTATTCATAGCATATTAGTGGTGTTAACCATATATTTAAAAATCTTAAAACTTAAAAGTTAGTTTTGTAAATTTAAATGATAATAAAAAAAATAATTAAGGTCAGTCAACCTTAAAGCATGCACATACAATATTCAAATTGCAAGTTAAGTAATAATGCATGCCAATTTATTTTATTATATTGGCCGAATAATTTTTAAGGAATATAGTTATTCATATGTTTAGTTAAATATAGTCATAATAAAAATAATAAAACACTGAATATAAATTATATTTAATTTATGTCATTATATAATGTTGTAGGAATGACAGTGGGTATTCTGTAAATATCAAAATGATGAAGGAGACAGTAACATATTAAATTGATCTTACTATTACAATTACTTTTGAAGGATATTTTATTATCTTTCTTATTTACTTGTTTTGGTGTAAAAGCATAAGCTACAATATTTATTATATTTTTTAGACAAATTATATAATTTAATTGTCATCAATACATTTTAGTCTTTAATTTTCATTCTAAACAATTATTGCTCTTTTATTGTTGAGTTTTAAAATTCATAATAGATCTAGAATAAATTTAGATTTTAATTTTTTTTTTTTTGGATTTAGGGTTAATATAGACATTTATTTCTTTTTTGGATCCGAATATGATACGAAAAACATTGATCTACAACGAATCTTTAGCAAATACGGATCTCAATTTTTATTATGAATCTTGATCTAGAACATAATAGATCCAACCCATATCTGTCCTATTGCCGTACGTACTATCCTCTTCTTTCTTAATATGCACATGAGAAACCTTGATCAACAAATAAGTATTTATCTTTTTACCCTCCTAAAGCAGGCTCATTGAGTTATCAAAAAGACTAAAGAAGAGGGAAAATTTCTGAGAATCAATTCTGATATCACGGACGCATGGTTGAAGCTTGAAAAACTCTTTTCGGGTAATATATACAACGTAATCCAGTCAATAACTTATTGAGTTACAAATGTCCATGACAAATAAAGTTCCTAGTTTTTTCAAAAAGCTGCCTAGGAGTGCCCACGTGAGGCCTCATAGTCGACGTAATTGCTCATGTTGTTACCTGCCAAATAACTATGAAGAGGGCAAATTGAAAGGAACCTTTGCCAGGGTGGTTAGGAAGGGCTTCAAGGTGGTTAGGAAGGGCTTCAATAGAGTGTAACATCTTAGTAGTTCAATTCATGCACCCCTAGCTCTACGTGTAAGAAGAAATGCTCTTACAAATAACATATTGATACCAGATCTACTGTTGTTTCTTCAGAACTTGATGGGAAAGCCTACTAGCAGGTAAGTTAGATGCATATACATATTACGACCGGAAATTGAACAGCTCCTTACATAATCGGTGTAACCTCTGATACAAACAAGTTCCCTTGCCGGCAATAGATAGACATCAATATTCAGATACTCAAGAAATTATAAGGGTGCTGAATGTTAGAAACTTTACTTCCTTCCAACGTAAGCTCCTAGTTTAGATAGATCAGGAATCCAAAATGATAGCTCAGATGACCCAGTAACAAACATGAGACTTCCGGGGGCCCATTTTATGACAGGAGGCTCCGTGTCAAAACTCATCCAACTTGCAACCTTGATAAGAAAACATAAACAAAACCAAACAATGTTTACACAATAAAATTACCAAAGTCAAAAGAATATAGTATTTTGATATAGAACTCATGCAAACTGGTGCTCAAGGTACATGCTCAAATGTAGTGTTGGTTTGCCTAGAAGACAATGAATACTATGACTGGGTCAATGTAGGGGAAATAACATCCCATTGAATTCTAAGCATTCAAAAGGCATAAGAATCAAGGAATTTTGCTTATCATACCTCTTTCCCGCTCCGTACACTCCAAGCGTACACACTACCATCACCAGAACCTTGCAAAACCAAGAAAGTAAAATTAGCATAAAGAGTACAGCAAGCCTATTGTATCACACAAAACTAATGAGAGGTGCTTGGCCACACTAGGCTACTTCCGCATGTGTGGGTGCACTCACTATTTCAGCATTGCATTGATTTATTTTCATTAACAAGCACAACCACCAGATGAAAATATGTATGCATTTGGATTTGCATGGATAGGAGCGGGTTCCACAGCAAGTCAAGTAAAAAGAGAACATCAATTTATTGCAAAGAATTCTGTCAAAACAAGCTTGATGCCCAACATTTCAGGTCGTGTATTTCAAAATACCAACAAGGTGGTAAGAAATTTATTTGAGAATTATATAAAGCACAAGTACAAGGACCTTAATATAAAATGTTGAAACAGCCAAAAGCAAATATTAATAAAATATCCAAGTCACTATGCCCTATGAACTGAAAGGAGAAACTCTACCTGATATAACAAACATTCCCTCAGGGCTGAAAGATGCCTCCAATGTGGAATTGCGAGAAACTGGCTTCACATTATAAGTGGATAACTAAACACAACAGTAAACAGAACCTAATTAACAGAGATTCCAGCATATAGAGGGATAAATATGTATGATAAGTTACATTTGGACATTTGGACATTTGGAAGATGAAGAAAGAAAAAGTAAACTCACAAGTGTGCCTCGGAATGAGTCAAGCACATGAATATGTCCTTCCATGGTGGTCAGAAGCATAAGTCTCCCATCATTGCTGAACTTTACGACATTAGCATCTGACACATCTCCACCAACAGAGAAGATGTCGAAAGGACCCTAACAGTATTCAGACTTGACCGAATTAGTGCATGCTAAAAGCACTACAACATATAAACTTCCAAGATATTCTCAGATATTAGTTTTAACCTTCTCATACTTGCGAGCATCAAACATTCTTATGTATCCTCCAAAGGCAACTGCAAAGACAAGCCCTTGATCATCGTATGCTGCAGCAGGCCTTCCTTGAACACGCAAAAGACCCTGACTTGCCATCCGAGATCATAAATACAATTGAAAATTGGGAAGGGAGAGAGGAAAAAACAGTTCGGATGTGACCATGCATGGCACGATATCCACCTGGCATTTCTCAGCCCGCTGATCCCACAGCAGAACAGTTCGATCAAGAGAACCAGAGATAAAGCAATCTTTGGACGAGCACAGGCTAAGTGAAACAACCCTAGAAGCAGCAAAACATATATACAGTTAATAATAATTACAAAATATTTACAAGAATCAGTGATTTGAGAATATATCACCACATGTCAGAAATCAAACCTGTCATGGTGACCTTTGAAATAACGCAAGTACTTGTTATCGTGCAAGGAAAGAAGCCGTAGAGATTCTGAATAAATGAACGTCTCAGATAAGTGCCTAATAAAGTAATCCATTAACATACAAACCACACATGTTCCGATAAACATACCATCCCAACCATTCTTTGAGGAGTATATGACTGTTGTAGGATGAGAAGTAAAACAAACAAGATCCACTCCATATTTTTTGCTATTAATTGTCTTCAAACATCTGAAATTCACTTCAGGGTCTCAGTAACAATTGTAATACCAACTATCATGAGCTCAGCTAAGACAACTGAAGTGCATCTGGGAGTGCTCTTATAGAAAGAGCTTATGCAAACAAAATAAAAAAGGCCTTTTTACGAAAGTAGTTGAAAAACATGTGAGTTACTTTTCTCTTAAGCACTTCCCAGAAAAGCACTCCAAAGTTCGTTTCTTTTTTTTTTTTTTTAATCTTAAAAAGCATTTTGGTCCATCTTAGAGAAACAGAAACTTTCATGAGCTCATCAAACATGCAGGGCATACGTTCAGCAGTGCCTTAACAGAAAGTACCCTTGAGTAAAATCACTTTTAAACATGTATTAAGCACTTCTTCAAACAGCATTACTAGTGATTTCCTAATCCAAAAAGTTCTATCTATGAAAGCAGATATCAAGGCCTTTCCCAGAAAACCACTCCAAGGGTTCCGTTGATTTCAAAAGACACTTTATTATTTCTGCAATTTCAAGCAACAATTGCAAAATTGAAACCAGCCATTTATACTTATTCAAAAGCCATTTCTTAGTTAAAGCACAAAACATAAAATCCTAAGAAACAGAGGATCAACTTACGTCGCAGCGGTGACATCATACAGACGTATAGATTCATCATCACTAGCAGTCACCAAATAACTCGACGATTTATGAAAATCCATGGAACTAATTCTTCCATTCTGTTGAAACACAAATCAATACCAAAACAACACTAAATTAACAAACAGATACACTTGAAACGCAAATCAAGTATGTTTCTCAAATATATATATATATATATATATATATATTAGAAGGTTCTCATACATAATCTCTAAAAGACATGCCCACTTCCATGCTCTGAAGAATTTCTTCAGAGAGCTCCAATGAGACCTTGTCTTCTCTCTCTGATTGTGACCCTAAAATCCCAGTAAAAATACACAACATAAATACAATAAATAAATAAATCACAGCAATTATGGAAGAAAAAGACGACGTTTCAAGTATAATTCCCACGCACCAACCATTTTTTCTTTTTTTTTTCCTTCAGATTAATTCCACTGCATTGAAAATGAATTTTCCGCTGAAACGGGAAGGAAGATGGGGAACTTCAACTCGTGTATCAATTTGCAAGATTTCTCCAGTAAGGACCTTAGCTTTGTATTCGTCTCAAATAGGTCCCTAACTCCATTTAATGACTAAGATACCCTTAAGCATCATATATTACGCGCTAAAATATCAAGGGTATTTTGGTTATTACATTAATTAGGACCTTATTACGAGCCTTAGACTCCTGAGCCAACAGACGTGAAGATTTTGGTTTTAGCAACCATTGTATAGACATTGACAACAGAGATTAACTTCGTTTGAAATAGAAGCGATAGATATAGTTTTGAAAAAGAAGCACATGACATTTAGTGTTGTGAATATACAAAATCATCTTAAAAGTCAAATCGTTTACACTTTTTTTAATGTCTTTTTCTCTCAACGTAAATTCCATAAATACCATATATTGTAAAAAAAAATTATGTTCTATCTTAAACATTTAATATAACATAGTATATATTTTTTGTCATATACAAATAATTAATAATTTTCTAGTGAGCACATTCTTATTTTAACAAAGTGATGATGTCACTAACAAACAAAAAACACATATTTCAATATATTAGCAGATAAAAAAAATATAGTTTTTAATATATTAAAATAATTTTTTTTTTTTATATTTTAGTGTGCATTCTCATTTTAATAAAGTAAGGATGCTCTCACTAGAGAAGAACTCTACAAATAATTATTACTATATGGAGGTAAAATTCTTAAGATGGAATATAAAAAAATTATAACTTATTACAAAAATATGGAGTTTATTCTCATTTGTAATTGACTCAAATTGAGATAAAAAAAATTTTATGGCTACATAGATGTTATTTCTCTATAGAGTATTACTATAAAGAGATTTTACTGTAATTTGAAGAAGAAACCTTCTAAACCAGCAGTGTTGGCTGTAGCTGCCCTGTCGAGCAAGTGTTACTAGCTTGAAACCAATTGCAAATGTCGATGGAAAACGGCTTCAATGTTTTTTGGTAAAGCTTAAGAGAAGCTTCCATAAACAACGTGCCATATTGATACACAACACTGATATATAATGGCAGCGCCTATCCATATAGTGCACAAAATGATGTGACCAATATTAGAGCATGGGACAAATGGGAGACCAAAGAGACTGCAGATATAGATCCTGAGGCAACACCAACAAGGCCCCAGAACTAGGAAGAACTTTCTCGATGAAGTCGAGACTTCACGTCAGCTGAATAAGCACAACAGTGTATGGCTGGGGCTATAAGAAAAGACCGTACATTTGTTAAGTGTGTTTCAAGCAAGGACTTAGTTTGGCCTTGAACATTTGCACCCACAATGCCGATGAGAGCCACAGTAAGATGACCAAAAAGGTAGGGATATGACATTGAGGAGAACAGATTTCACCCACTACAAAAACAATTTTAGAAGGAAAATCCTCTCGTAATGTGATATTTATCGTGAGCAAAATTCACTCAAGTGATTAATTGTTAATAAACTAAAAAATAAAAGTGGTTAAGTTCTATTCATACACTAACACTAAATACAAATAATACAAGATTTTTAAAAATTTAAGAGAACTCATATCAAAAAATGATCCTAATCTTGGTTTTGAACACAAATTTAGACTTAAGTTTTAGCTATTGGATCACTGTTATTTCAATGACTTAGATTGAAGCTGACATAAATTTCATTTTAAGAATAAAATAATGGTCATGTTACATATTATTAATTTTGTATCTTTTCTCTCCACTTTAAATCTATTTCTTGTTATAAATTGGGAGAAAGACTAAAAATTTCATAGATTACTGCACATAATTTAGAGTTTCTAACACCACTGAAAGAAGCTAAACCACAATAAACAATGAAGAGAATGGTTCCTTTACGTTATCCACAAGGCTTCCACCTTATAGTTCATCTAAAAGAGAGAAAAAGACTAGAAAAAATTACATCATTACTTTTGTGTATACAGTAGAAAATGGAGTAAAGTTCAATTCATCTCTCAAGATAATATGACAGCTTTTAATTTATCTTTCAAAAGTATGAAAACTTTAATTTATCACATTTTCATCGAGGAGACGATGGCATAGGGGGCCACTACTGATTAGGGATGGCAAAAAAGTCAAACCTAAATTTTGGCCTGATTGGTCCCGTTTAAAATTTTCAGGCATTAGCCCGAATTTGAGGATTAAAATTTGGGCTCAAGCTTAAAAATCAAAGCCCAACCCGACCTGACCACTTAACAATAATAAAAAAAAAAGGTGTTGTTTGAATTAGACATGGTTTTTATTTATATCTAATTATTTATTCGATTTTATGATTGAAATATTGATTAGAGCAATTTTTATGTTTAATTTTAATATAATAGGAGAGGTAAATTTAAATGATGTAAATATTAAAAAATTAAAAAATATTTGGTCCGGCTCGAGCTTTGATTAGGATCGGGCCAAAGGCAAAAAAATTGAGCTTTTTATCGGGTTCGGGTCCTTTATTTGAATGCAAGCCTGAGCTCCACCCAACAAATTGCCATGCCTACTATTGGTGGATTTATTTTTTACCTTGTTTAACAGCAAATGTGTAAAATAATATTTTCACACTTTCAGAGATAAATTGAAAATTGATAATATAAGTATTAGGTAAATTAAAATTTATCCTAAAAAAATATAATCAAATCTCAGCCATCTATCAATCCATAGATTTTGACACGCTTTCAAAATCGTCATTCTAAAATCAAGTCAACTCTCATTGAGAGAAGCTACGTAGAGGTGCGATATTTTTATCAAAGCAAAAAAGGAACCAGTGTTTGTTGGCGTCGATTTTTGACAAAGTACTAAGTAACATCCTCAAACATTAACAAAAGCAATAAATTAAAAAGTTAAAAAAAAAAATTATACATTTTGATTCCCTTCTTCTTGGTTTTGCTTCTTGAGGAAATTGTAGTTCTATTTGCGTTCGTAGAAGTTAAAACTTTGAAAAACAAAGGATTTTTGGGAGAAGAATACGAGGAGAGAGAAAAATAATTAATAGTTACTAATTAATTTTGCATTGAAAGGAAATTCATGTCAGCCTCAATCTAAGTGATTGAGACTATTAAAATTATTGTCATCTAATAGCTAAAATTTTGTGTCTAAATTTTATATTTAAAATTATATCTCTTAAACCTGCGTTTCATCTTATATATATATATATATATATTTTTTTTTTTTTTTGTTTTAGTAAGAGAAAGAAAGGAAACTTTCAGAGGGACAACTTAACCAATTTATTCACGCAAAATTGGGGGAACAAAAATAATTTGAAGTGGACTGCATGCTCAAAAAATAATTTACAACTTGAGTAAAAAAAATGACCATGCAGAGAAGAAAGGTCTGGATTTGGATTTGGGTGATGAAGAATGCATTGGCAGCTTTGCATTTGCATATATATCTCAGGAAACGTTGAGTTTTGATATTAAATAAAAGAAAACAGAACTGTTAATTCAACTCAGCTTGAACCTGGGACTTAGGAGAGAAAATTCAAAAGGGTTATTTTCACTTTTACGAAATTCCCATAAACTATGCCGTATTAAACGTAATTATAGAAACCTCTCCTGCTGTTCGTAATGGTGCTTAAAAATAACCCAAATTGGAGAAGTTGGATGGGATGGAAAGGTTTGCAGCGAGTGGGAGAGAGAGAATCGTAGAAAGGGTTTTTCAAGTTCTAAGTGATGAATGAGAAAAGGGCAAAGGGCCCTTAAATCTGATTTTTTTAATTTAAATCTCAATTTGAGTCCCAACTAATATGGTATTCATCCATTGGATGATGATTAAGTAATTTTACTATTTATGAAATCCATCATCCAATATATGAGTGACACATAGCATTGGGACTCAAATATTGGGATTCCAAACATTATTGATTACTCTATTTTACCATCCAATTGATGAATGTTATATTAGTTGGGACTCAAATCAAGACTTAAATGTTGAGATCCCTAACATTACTCAATGATATAGTAACAATTAACAACATTTTCATAATTTCGTGCTTTACTTCCTTCATAGTCGTAGTTGTTCTTTTTCCCTTCATTAAATCAAATTATTCAAATACATCACATTCTCTATCACTGAAATTAAAAAAATTCATAAATAAATTTTTTAATGTATAATTTTAACAATCTACATTATAAGCTTATTTATTTTATTGTTGTCATTCTTTTATTAAATATATGTAGTTTACTAAGAGTTTTGATGTGGCATTGCTTGATATATATGCTTTTTTCACTCCTGTATATGAACCAACATTCACACAAGTCTTATCATAAATTTATACATTAGCCTAGGGTAATAAAAAGTCTTTGTCGCTACCTTATTTTAATCGGAGTTGGAACTTTAGATAGAAAGCCACACTACTTTCATTAAATTTAAATTATAAGTGGTGCAAGTATTGCCACAATTAACAAATGGATTAACACGATATGATAAATAATTATATCATATTTTTGTTGGACTACCTCAATATGATTACACGTTTATGACATAAATAACAATTAGTATATGGTAATATTATTGAAAGCTAACAATATATATATTGAACATTAAATTAATTATTCATGTCATATCCATATTCTGTTATAAACTTATCATGTTATATTTATGTCATGTCAACTTATTTATGACCTAGTGTCAAAATAATATTGACATTTTTATTATTTTAAATTATTTATAATTTTTTGTATTAAATATATTAAACGGGTTAACATGACTAAATAAGCGGGTTATATTTGTATTTTCGACACAATTAATAAATTTTTCATATTTTTATTTGCTTAAATTCGATAGGACACAAATAATACTCCAAATGATTGCTTGAATTGACACCCCTAGATTTAATAGCTTAAATACCGTGTCAAAAAGTAATAGAAATAATAATTTTTACGAGGGAGAAGATATTTGTACTTTAAACACCACTATGAACACTCTTATTTAAATTAGATAATTTATTATAAAAATAATTGTAATAATTGTAATACTTGCAATGTAAATTTCTATTAAGAACAATCTATTATAAATCAACATTATATAATTACTCCAAACACTTTGAAAAGCACAATCGTTAAACAATGTAAAATTCTCTTGTTGGGATTTGAACGTCGCCATACAAGGAAAGCCAAAATACAATAAAATTAAGGAGCTACAAAGGTGTCTTGATTGAGTTGATAGCAAGGTTGAACTGAATTTCAAAATTATATATGAGCATTAAAATATTAGACCATCATCGAAATACTCTTCTAATTTTACTTTCTAAATACTTATTTACTGATCTAAATGGTGAATAGAAGAGGAAAAAAAAGTCCTCCCCCAAAACACTCTTCAAATAAAAAAAGTTAATATTATTTTAATCAATTTTTTCTACCACCAAAATAATAACAATTATAAAATTTCTCTTTCTTTAATGATGATGAGATAAAAAATAATATAACACTAAATTAAAGGCTCAAAAAAACTCTCCAAGTAAAATTTTTCAAATTTTTCAAATGAGATTGTGCTTCTTGCTCTTCAATATTGAAGGGAGAAAGAACGACAATCTCATTTGAAGAGTATTTTAGAACCTTTATTATAAATGTCGCTTTTCAAATGAGTAAGAAAATCTCATTTGAAGAGTCTTTTAGTGATGCTTTTATTGAACAAGAATATTTATACAAACAGAAATTACAAGCAAATAAATTTATGACAATATGAGTTTTTTTAACCAATTAAATAATAAATTCGATACACTTCAAAAGGAACAATACACCAAAGAATCATGATAGTAGATAAATATGTTAGCAACATCATAGAACACACACTTCGGAAGCAGATACCAATAATTGAGCGCATAACTATAAGTGAAATTAATTTTATTTATATTTGTCCCTAAATATGAATACAATAAAATACAAGTTTTATGATATTAATGAAAGAGGGGCAATAGTTAAGTACATTCAAAGATCAAATCACTTTCAGCGCTGCTGGAAGGAAAAGCAAATAAATTCATTAGGGAATGAGTTGTGTTTAACCGATTAAGGATCTGTTTGATATCTGTAGTCGGAATAAAATTATAATTATGAAATAAAAATTAATAGTATGTAATAAATATTATTTTTAAATAATAGTTTTGACAAAATTAATAAAGATAAAATAAATTTTTCATCATACAAATATTAAATTAAATTAACTTAGCTTCCAAGCTACATTAGTTAGTGTTTATCAAACACTTTAATGCTGTAGCTTAATCCCAAACAAGGCCTAAATAACAAATTCAACCAACTGTTCTTGATCAAGTGAAATCTCTCCTCTGAAGAACAATACTGATGAAGTCTTATTAGGCCAGCAATCCATCAGCGGCAGCGATCCAATGGTTCAACGATGGTTCATCATTTACAGGTAGACGAGATTATTTTCCGGTCTTAGGTGCGTTTCATTCCAGCAGTGTTGAAGGGTGACATACTAGGAGGACTCATACTTGAACTCATGCTTGGGCTTTCTTCTCTTAGGTGGTGTTGGTTTGCAAGAAATGAGGAGAGAGGAGAATAAGGGAAAAGGAAGGAAGAGAAAGAAAGGAGAATAGAAAGGTGGAGAATTCAATTTCACTTGCTCGGTTTGACATGAAATTTTTTAACAAAAGGAATTGAACATTTTTTTTTTATTTGGATAAGATTACCCTTTGTATTTTATTTGTTATTTTTTTATTTGTTATTAAATTAATTAAAAACACAAATTAGCAACCTATTGATACCAATTCGTGGAGATTTGACGATATGTGCCTTTTTACCACTTGTACATAGAGTATATTGTACTGGTAGTATACTGAATCATTCACAAATTAAGTGCTTATGTACACTATTAGCAAAAGTACTTTTATTTTTGTTTTTTTATTAAGAAACGTGAATATTATTACATCTGCAGCCTAGAATAGGAAATAACAAAAACATAACCAAAATAAATAAATAAACAATTTGAATTATACATTAAAAAAGAGAGAGAGAGATGAACTTAATTAATAGCATGGCACAAGTGTGAGAGCCACATTACCTCAAAATATGAATGCCTTAACTCGTTATATTTCATAATTAGGCATTAATAAACTATAGAATGAGCTAAAATTTCACCACTTTAACCCATGTTTCTTTATCCTCATCACAAATACTATAAAATATGAGTTAAATTTGACCAGTTTAACCCATGCTTCTCCATCCTCATCACAAAGACTATAATTCTATAAAATACGTTGAGCACAACACTATCACGAACGATTAGTCATGGGTTTAAGTCATTCAGCCATTGTAAGGCCATTAATCTTCTTCAGCTCATCACATTTTTACTTGTTTGTCATTGGTTTCTGTGTCCCATGGCACGACTCAAGCGACTAGAAGATCTTTAATTTCTGCTAAGAGTTGTTAGCTCTTCAAGTTCTCCAAGCTCTTTTGGAATCTTCATTTCTTTCCCTCCGTGACTTTGTATTCTAAACAAATACGTCTGTTTCCTCTTTATGACTCAAAAAATATTTAAAATGATCAACTTCATGACTCTATGATTTAATGGACTTTTACACGACATAAGCCATTTAATAAAAACTTAGCACGATCTATCATCTGCAAAATCGCTATCCGTAGGCAGCCTTCATATACACAGATGTAGTACAAAACTCATGCTTAACAGTATAGTTATTTCTAGTGCATAACATCTTTTTTAAACATGTTAAGTACAAAATGCCTGGATGATCATATATAGCCGAACATATTAACCTATTGTTATGCAATTGAATAATACAATTATTAGAAATTACCAAGAGAGGAAAAGCAACTTAATGCACATAATCCAAATATAAAGCTCCAATTCGTTTAGCCAGGTCAAATCAAGGAGCATTGAGGCTTATGCCTTTTTAGGGCAGCCATTGCTCATCAGACCATTGATCATAGACAAAGTCAAATGATGGACTTGCGAAGCTGAAGTGAGAGAGTAAAGATACAGATTCGAAGATTTATTACACATGCAGCTGCGAAAATTAAAATGATCTGATGAGATCAACAACTTAAAACATTCATTAAAACAAATGTGCAACATGATTTGAGAACACTATCTAAATTAGGAACTTGGCAGTAAGGTAAAAATGTTTAGGATATTTGGCAGTAATGTAAATAGAAGAAAAACGAAGCTACAAGCTTGCTAGTAAGACATTCTATAAGTAGACAACAATTTTTAATTTTTTGCAAGCTACTAGAAGTCATCAATCAGCAAGTTTGAAAAGTCCATTCAATATATTTTTCTTATAAGCAGGAATCAATTATTCAATGAATCTGCAAATCAACAAGAATAATTGCAAGAAGCTCATTAAAGCTCACAAAACAATTACAAAAGCCACACATGAACAACTACAACAGCCATCGATAAGAAATCACCAAGAACATCCAAACAACCAAACAAAATAGTACATGAAAGAAATGAAAAACAATACATACGGTGAGAGAAACTGTGAAGCAAAAGCGTCAGAAATTGCTAAGATAGCAGCAAAGGTAGCTGACTAGCTGTCACTAGTCCAGAAATGATGAAGCTCGCCAGCAAATGGTCTTATTTTTCAAACTCTGAACGATTTTGTCTAAGGAAGATGGATGAGACACCATTCAAACTCCAAACGGTCTCTTACACTCAAACACTGTCGGCAATGCTCTTTATTGCCAGTGAACGCAGGAAGTTCAGGAAGGATCCTCAACGATTTTGGAATACAGAGTTTGACAGTTGGTGAGTTACAAAATCGAAGAAGAGAATGAGAATTAGGGTTGTTTGATTTAATATTAAGGATAAAACAGAGAAATTAAACTTTTTAATAGGTTGGAATCCAGATTTCCTTACTCATCATAGAGGAGAAATTGGATTAAAACCGGAATTTAATTTGCGGTCGAATTTTGCCAACAGAACAGTGGAAAACTAGGAGGAAACTGAAATTCTCTCCCCTCCCGCTTTCTCTATTGCCAACCGAACATGCCCTTAGAGTACCATTCAGCATAGCCAATTCCCACAGTTGTTCCTTCTCGTAATGATCCAAGGATTCGTCCTGGACAGGGGGATGAATTTGAACAAGCAGGGAATTAGGAGAGATGCGAAGGGAAAAAAAAACATCGACACAGTTCAGATAAAATACAAAAGTATTTATGTTCATACCACAGGCTTCAAAAGGTTCTCCAGTACTGCTACAAAATGATTGAAGCAGGAACTTATTATATCCTCTGGACATTCAGCCTCCACCAACATGATTGAAGCAGTGGCTCGTTAAGATGCTTTTCTTCCTAAAGAACCAGAAAGTAAAGAATTATCAAGAGAATCCAAGATGGAAATACTGTCAAGCAACATTTAACTTTAAGTAATACGAAGACTAGTTTGCTAGTGCATGATGCCCTTTCCCATTTCCCATTTGCAGAGCATTAAGTGATTCGCGAGATCCACTTAATAATCATTTTCAAAGTCAGAGGACACTAATCTAGTAACAACATAAATTCATTTCCAGCGCATTTGCCATCAATAAGAAACAAAAATACTCAAAATATGTATCTACTCCTACCACAATGAAGGTAAAGCACCATAATAATACAAGCTGTTCCGTGAAAAGTAAAAAATTTTGAGAAAAAATAAAAAGCTATAATTTATCTGGAAGTGATTATTCGCAAGCAACATAATTTATGTTAAGTGCAATTACATGCTTAATATATCTTTCTCCAGATAAATAAATCAGCAAAATTTAAACTCCCACTTCAAGAGTTTCTTTGATTTCACAACTCATTTCAAACAACTACTGCAAAATTAAAAAGAGTATTTTACCCTTATTCAGAAGCCGTTTTCTTAGTTAAAAAGCACTTCCACAGACGCAACATAAAATCCCAAGAAACAGAGGGATCAACTTACGTGGCGGCGGTGACATGATACAGACGTATAGATTCATCATCACTAGCAGTCACCAAATAACTCGACGATTTATGAAAATCCATTGAAGTAATTCTCCCATTCTTTAAGCTCGCCCGGCTACTTGAAACAAGCAAGCTAGTTAACTTCACTAGAATTCAACAACCACCTAACCATAAAAAGGTACATTGATGATCATAAAAAATTTTCATCTACTAATATAGTTTCTGCTGTTATGAAGTGTACCATTCTGAATACTGAAATTTCTCTATTACATTTAAAATCACAACATACACATGATTGTTCCTTATAGACTGGTGATCGTTGCTGCTCTGTCGAGGAAGTATTATTAGGTTGAAACCTATTGCAAATGTCAGAGCAAAAAGAATTCAACATTTCGGGAGAGCTGACGACAGTCATCCGTAAACAATGTACAATAGTGATATACAACAATGATCATAGCAAGGCAAACCCATGAAGTGTACACTATGAAATGACCAACAGTGAGTGGAACAAATGTGGAGACCAAAGAGACTGCAGAAACAGACCCTGAGACAACAGCAACAAGGCACCAGAACTGGGAAGAATTTTCTCGATGAAGTTGAGACTTCAGGTCAGCTGAATATGCGTAACAATATATGGCTGTGGCTATGAGAAAAGACCATATGTTTGTTGAGTGTGTTTCAAGCAAGGGCTTAGTTTTGTCTTGCACATTTGCATCCACAATGCCGATGAGAACCGAATGAGATATCCAAAAATGTTAGGATATGACAATGAGCAGAAGAGATTTCGCCCACTGCAAAATCATTAAAATGATTAATCATATTCTTTATATCTCATTCCCTTGTAAAAAATTTAAAAGACCCCGTATTACTTTCCTCTCAAATTGTCAATCATTTGCTTTTGACAGAGTTTTAACCATTAATTAATCTTTACAATATAGATATAACTAATCCATACAATAATGAAATCGCAATAGATACAAAATTAGGTTGGAGAGAATGTTATTCTTTGAATATAATTTTCTTCTATAAATTTGAGGGAGCACTCTCTTTAACATATATGGGTTATTTTTCTTCTGCCCCGAATGTTTCATCAAATTTTACTGCATACACACTTGCTTCAACAACTATCGCCACACACTTTTGTTTATTCTTTATATTGTTGTTGCCATTAACTTTAACGTTCTTTTATAAAATGATGAAGACACACAACCAAATTGTTAAAGTGAAAAAGGTTATTGGTATCTTGTATTATGCATATTTTGTTCTAGTAAGAGAAAGAAAGGAAACAGAAAACAAATCACTTTCATAGGCGCTCAACCAATTTTTTCACGCAAAATTGGGAGAACAAAAAACAATTTGAAGCGGAATGCATACTAAAAAATATTTTACAATTTCAGTGGTATAGAAAGTGACCATACACAGAAGAAGGTTTTGGATTTGGATGATGAAGAAAGCACAGGTGGCTTTGCATTTGCATATATATCTCTGGAGAACCTTGAGTTTTCTTATTAAATAAAATAAAACTAAACTGCAGACTCACTGCAACTTGAACTTGGGTGTGGAAAAAAAAAAAAAAGCACTTGAAGAAAACCTCTAATTCTCACTTATCTCTGGTTAAAAAATTATCCCGTGGCTTCGGTATTTATGGGCCAAACGACCCATGATTTAATCAGAATGTGACAAACTTCAGACAGTTTTTGGTTTGATGGAATGGGATGGAAATGGACAAAATTGAAAATTCAAAAGGGCTAATGAAGAAGGGCAATTTCATAAAATTCCAATTAAAAAAAAAAATCAAACCAATTTCAGAAAGAAATCTTGATGTACAAACGGCAGGAAAAGTATCTGTTATTACGTTCATACTGCATTGTCAGGGGATGTTCCTAAAATCCCTAAAAATGGAAAACCCAAATGGGAAAAGTTAGAAAGGGACAAACACGAAAGTTAAGTTTGCTTAGTTGGGTTATGTTCTGTGAGTGTAAGAGAGAGTTTCTAGAAAGGGTTTCTAAGTTCGATAAATTTTTTCCCCCCTCAATACACATATAGCTCACGTTGTGGATACGTAAAAGTACAAAGGTCAAGGCCCATAAAAAAAAAATAATAATAATAATTTATATACCCTGGGACGTAGCCAGAATTTCGAGTGAGGTGGAGAACATTTAAAATTTAGATATAAATATATAATATTGCAACGATAATATTCATTGATAATAAATTTACTTTTAGGAGAATGTCAAATTCTCTCTTACTGAAATTAATAAGTATCATTTATTCTTTTATTATTTTCATAATAACCAATAATACAATCAATCATACAATCAAAAAGATGTAAAGTAGTTTCATTATCAATACAATCAAACATATTTTTCAATGTATACAACTGAGTTATCAATTAATTTGTTCTCAAAATGTTAAATACTAGCAAAAATATTCATATAATGCAATACGAAGAGCAAATATGAATACATGGTAAAACTGGCATTCTAAAACTAGATAAAAGATTAATAGGAATAATTGAAAATTAGAATTAGCTAGACTTATAATTTAAGAATCAATATTGAAAAACTAAACAATTAAAGGAAAGTGCCTTTGATTTATGGCAATTGGGATGAAATCCATGCACTGATGCACACACATTACTCTAATTAGCCGCATGTTTTATTTTATTGTGAATATCTATTGTCTTTTGTTTTTGTTTAAGTTTCATGATATTTTAATAGTTAATCAAATTATTTAAAATTAGTCATTTAAACTAACGGCAACATGAAATCTCTTGAAGTTAATTGGGTCACTTTCATAATTTTAATTTCAACTGCGCACTTTCTTATATGTATGTATACATGCATGCATGCATGTATGTATGTATGTATGTATGTAATAAAAAAAGATTTCAAAATTCAGCTAGGACTCTAGCTGAATTACAAAAATAGTTGTAATACCCATAAGTTGAATTATTATTGAGGACAATCTGTTATAAACCAACATTATATAATTACTCTAAACACTTGTAAAACACATTCATTATTCAATGTAAAATTTGTTGATGTGAGTAAGCTATATTCAAGGAAAGCCAAAAAACTAAAAAGATTAATGAGCTACATAGGAGTCTTGATTGAATCGATGGCAAGGATCAACTCAATTTCAAAATTGAATATGAGTATCAAATTATTAGCGGATGAGAATATGGAGATAAAAATAGAAATTAAATGAAATTATTATAAAACCAAATAAATTAATTAGGGAATGAGTTTCTTTAACAAATTAAATAACAAGTTCGATATACTTGAAAAGAAACAATACACTAAAATATATGATCATAGACAAGCATGTTTGCAACATTATAGAACACAAACTCCGTAGGTCAGCACACAACTATATGTAAGTTTAATTTTATTTATATTTATCCTTAAATATAATGGTGATAAAATAGGAATTTTACTATATAGTAAAAGAGTACAATAGTCCAAATCTTTATTTTTAACATAAACTCTACATTACGCTCTCGTGATTTGAATGTTTTTATATCGCTCTTTTATTTTTGAAAACCTCATATTATTTCTATATTTGATCAAAAGATAAGAAAAAAAAATAGAAATGGATTGATGATTTTTTTTTTTCGTGTTCTTAAGAAAAATAGAGAGTAAATTGAAGTTTTTTAAAATAAAGGGTTCATGCGAAATAATTCGCAATTAACCATTATTTTTATCATTTTAATTTGGAGACCTTCCTTCACCTTGTCCTTTGTTTATCTCAAGTCATTATCAGCCCACCACTGTTAAGACACTTTGACCAGTGTTTACTGCCAACACAACTGCTTTTATTTAAGCAGCTGTTACCTGAGCAGCTGTTTCAAGTCACGTGTAACACACACATCGTCCTCTACATGTCAGTCTTACAATCGATCATCTGTTTCAAGTCAACAGCAAGAAGCAATGTAATCTAGCTAAGCACAGTCAAAGGTCAAAATCACTTCAGCTGCTGCCCAGAAAAACAAATAAATTAATTAGGGAATGAGTTTCTTTTGACCAATTGAATAACAAATTTGATACTCAAAAACAATATAACGCGAGAGAATCATGACCGTAGGTAAATATGTTAGCAACTACTTGTTATAGAGCAAAAACTTCAGAAGCAGATACCAGTCAGAGATGGCCTCCTCCCATTTCAAACAATTACTGCAAATTTAAGAGAGTGGTTTAGACTCGGATTTATATTAAAGTTGGACAGTTATATCTTAAAAGAGTAATACTATAGTCACAAATTCTTGTATAAATTTATTTTGTACAAACTGATGTGACATGATTTAATTAGTTAAATTAAATATCACTTGGTCTACATAATTTGTTTTCATTATTTTATATTTTTTTTCAAACAATAAATTAATACCAAATCAGTTTGTATAAGTTAAGTTTGTACAAGAGTTTGTAGTTGTATCATTACTCATCTTAAAAGGTTGTAACGGTAAAGTATTTAGTAAAAACTACTTGTTATACCTTATAAATTAAGTTGATCTGATCAACCATTTTTATGATAAAAAATTTATAATATCTTTATTATTTTTGTCAAAATTATTATTTAAAGATTGGATTAATTACTCACACTATTAACTTATATTTGATAGTTATAACTTTTTTTCAAAGCCGTTGAGCTTAAGAGCTATAACACCTCAATACCAAACAACAGGTAAAACAACTTATTAAAATGTCATTTTCTTAGTTAAAAGCACTTCCAAAGACGCAACATAAAATCCCAAGAAACATAGGGATCAACTTACGCAGCAGCAATGCATGATACAGCGTATACAAGGGACGAAGCCAAGAAAATTTTTTTGGGTGTGTTGAATCTTTTCCAAGTCCAAATATTATCGCAATTAAAAATATAAATCTTAACAAAAATTTTATAAATACATAAGAAAATACATCAAATCCAAGAAGCAATTCAATTACAATTAAATATTATTAAAGATGTGTCTTGTGATTCTTTTGAGAATTAAATTTATCTATTATCGAATTTGAATCACTAGTGCCTATAAATTTTCTTTTAATGTAGATAACCATACAAATCTGATATAAACTCCTTCTCTATCTTATTTCGAAGTGCTATCTTAATAAACTTCATAGAAATATTTTCACTTTAACCTTCAAATCTTCGAGACTTAGAAGTGGGTTGTTCATCTAGTTTAGGATCATCAATATCTCATGGAATCTCACTTGACGACTGACCGCTATCTTTTTTCTTTAAAAAAAAAAAGCAAGAACGTTTTTTTTGGCTTTGATGGTTGATTTTTTGAAGAAGTCAAGAAGTAAAGAAATATTCTACCAAAGCACTAAATAGAAAATAATTTAATTTAATCAAAGCTCTTAAATAAGCTTCTTTTGCTCAAAGAATATTTGTAAGTGCCTTAGTTGCAAGCCAGCAACAGCAATGCATCATGCATATAAACGGGGAAAACCCGCAAAACCGGACAATTTGTTTCAGAATTTCTTCTTTTCTTTCACGAAAATAACTCTCTCTAATCTATGATCTATCAATAATCAATTTAAAAATTTAATTACTAGAATTCAATGACTTGACGAACAATAGTTTAATCTTACACAATAGAATTAAAACAAGAACTAATTAAAGAATATGATTTTTAGTTTTTACTATCTTAAATTAATAAATATAGTATAAATGATTAAATAAAAAATAAATTTGTTATATATTTTTACCGAGAGAAGATGAATAACTGAAGAAGAGCCCCTCAGCACGAAGAAGCCAAGAAACAAAGAGCTTTTTTTTATTTTTTTAATACGAATGCCAGAGTTGTAAATTAATAGAATGGTAAAGTTGTAAATAGAAATATAAAGCAATGGCATTGATAATTTTGTAAATTTTGCACAATGGTATTGTTGTAAATTTGTCAAAATTTTGGACGTGCTGTAGCCCACGAGTACCTCCACCCCTGGACGCATAGATTCATCATCGCTAGCAATCACCAAATAACTCGACGATTTATGAAAATCCATTGCACTAATTCTTCCATTCTCTTGAAACACAAATCAATACCAAAACGACACTCAATTAACAAACAGTCATACTTAAAAATGCAAATCAAGTATTTTTCACAAATTAAGACACGCCACTTCCGTGCTCTGAAGAATTTCTTCGAGGATTCCAACAGACCCTGTCTTCTCTCTTTGAAGTGGCCCCAAAATCCACAGAAAAATAAATAAATAAATAAATCACAGCAATTATGCGAGAAAACGATAATGTTTCAAGTATTATTTCCACATACCAACCATTTTATCCTTCTTTCCATTTTTGGCTTCAGTTTAATTCCGCTGCGACGTCAGGAAGATAAGAATTTATTTATAGTGGTAGAGCCAAGAATATTGTTGTACAAATTAATCTATATAAACTTATGCGGCATAAAGAGATTGGTTAAAAAGTGAGAACAGTTACTTTTTTTTTATTATGTAAATTAATGATTCAATCTTTTCATGTCACACCAATTTGAACACATTTGTTTGTATCTATCATGTGTGTCAAATAGCTATATCCCTCTCAAATAGGTTCCCAACCCGTAATCTCATTTAATGAATAACATGCCCTTAAGCATTAGGTCTCGTATAATTATATGTCACTTCAAGGGTATTTTGGTCATTTAAAATTAAATAGGGACCTAATTACATAAATGGAGAACTAAATCAATATACTACACCGTGTGACATGAGCCTTAGCCTTCCACTAGTAGGGGGTGGACATGAGCCTTATGACTTAGGAATCCGTTTGGATGGGAGAAATCATCCCAAACACGAAACAAGCTTTAAGCTGAACCCAATCAAGTTGAATTATTCAAACTGTTTGGTTTCTAATATAAAAACTAAGCCAAACTTAATTTCAGGATCGGTTCGGTCGGTTCAACCCAAACCGTTTGCCAACTCCTATTCTTAACATTATTGAATGGAATAAACTTCTTACTATTATATTAATTAACAAATTTTTGATCCTGTGTGCCCTATGCGCATATGTTGCTGACCGCCTTGATTAGCCATTTGTTCACGTCAAACCGAGGCATAAGAGAAATAAAGGTGTAGGAGATCTAGAGAAAGCTACAACATATACAAAAGCAATATTATATGGATGGGCCATGCTGATGCTGAGTTGATCTCTGTGTGAATGAAGTTTCACCTTAATGGATTGGGGGAATGCCAAAGTGAAACAAATTAGTAGCGGACAAGGATTAACATGTCACACAGTTAACAGGGTGGTTTTGCACATCTTGAAGGATCAGTCTCGACCACAATGTTGAAGCTGGCTTGACTACTTGAAACAAGCGAGCTACTTACTTACACTCTGGAGGAGTGCAAATACAACACCAAGACCATGTACTGTTGAAAAGTCAAAAAAAGGCTCACATGCACTGTCAAATTGCCGACAAATTTGGAAGAGTGTTGGAGTTAGGATGTTACAAGTATTTGTCGTAGCAGGAACTTGAACATGCAAGGGTTCCAGCAAGTTGCCACCATCAAATCAGGTCAAAGTACAAAATGTACCCAACGGATGGATATGCATGTCCTTTTGTTTGAGATCTAGTGAGTACAACGCTCGTAATCCTCGATACCATACACATAAAAAGTGGCCTATATATAAACGCTGCTGTGATTGAAGAAAGGCGATATTGCTACTGCTGACTCTTACCAATGGCCTTGACGGACCATTTCTTCACATCAAACTAAGGGATAAGAGGTATAAAGCCTAGGTGTCGGAGAGAAAGCCACAACATATATACACAAACACAATTTAGATAGACCTTGCTGATCATGCTGAGTTAATTAATAATCTCTCTGTGAATGAAGAAGATTCACCTTAATTAATGCCATAGCGGAGCAAATTATTAGGAACCAGGATGGACATGTCGCATAGTTAACAGGGTTTTTAAATCCTGAATGGTACAAGACCACAGTTTTGGAGCTCATCTGGCTACCTGAAACAAGCGAGTTAGTTAAGCACTTTGGTGGAGTTCGACTATCTAATTGACTAATATCTCAAAGAAAAAAAGGGTATGTTGATTATCAGGGTTTTACATCCACTTAAGCCATTCTGAATAGTGAACTTTTCTTGCAATGTAAATTTTTTTTATCCTCTCTTTTCAAGGCATGTGAATTTGTTCTTAAACCCATCTTAATCTAGACAAGCTTGATGCACGCTATAGTCATCATAGGAACAGACGTCTCGATCATGTGAGATTTTTCCGCGAGTTGTTTGTGCCTAAAGATGCAAGTAGCTATGCCGGTTGTTGCCTCTGAATTCTGATCATCTATGCGTGTTTGTTCTTAGTTGCAACAATCGCGAACATATACACACTTAGTTCAACCAATAAGATCTCTTGAGATAGTGTGTAAAACTGTTAAACCCAAAATTATTAAGACTTAATGTGGATTCATATACTTGAACTAGTCTTTTTTCTATATGGATTAAAATTTGAAATTAGGCCAACTTGTTTTTTCTTTCAAAAAAGAAAAAAAAAATCTTTTTCCCTATTATAGGTTTTATCATTGCTGAAGGAACTAGAGTCTTTAACAAGAAAAATTCTAAAATATATCAGACATAATATAATTAATTAATGCATGTACGATATGTGTTTGTTTTATAACTGACATAGTATCTAAAGATATTTTAAGATTTTTCCTCGGCTAATGCTCTATCAAATTAAGGATAAAGGTTAAATTATGTCAGAAAGTCTTCGAATACTATTGAACAAAGCATTTACTTGTATAATAAAAAAAGGAAAATGCTTAATGCCGTTTCTCTCATGCTTCTCTCGTGCTTCTAGCTAAGTAGCACGACTCATAAAAAAATGCATATGAGGCGACAAAAAAGAGTGATGGTAGGAGTTTGACTATTATCACATCAATTATGACTATTTCAAACATAGAAAGGTGAACACTAATATATTTTGTGGAATTTTCTCCGTAACATACTTAAAATTACTACGTTACATGTGATGATTGCTTGTTACTGTGTAAGGTGAAACATTTAATTTGAAGAAGATTATTAATTCCTTCTAGACTGGCAGGATTGGTCGTTGCTGCACTGTCCTGGAAGTCTTATTAGCTTGAAACCTATTGCAAATGTGAATGCAAAATGGCTTCAAAGTTTCGCTGTAGAGTTGACGACAAGCTTCTGAAAACAACATGCCGTATTGATACACAACAACAGTAATGACAGTGCCAATCCACGCAGTGTACAAAATGATATGCCCAGTATTAGAACGTGGAACAAATGTAGAGACCAAAGAGATTGCAGAAATAGATCCTGATACAACAGCAACAAGGCCCCACAACTGGGAAGAATTTTCTCCATGAAGTCGAGATTTCAGGTCAACTGAATGCGCACAACAGTATACGGCTGTGGCTATCAGAAAAGACCATATATTTATTGAGTGTGTTTCAAGCAAGGACTTCGTTTGGCCTTGCATATTTGCACCCACAATGCCGATGAGAGCCGGAATGAGATATCCAAAAATGCTCGCATATGACATCGAGCAGCAGAGATTTCGCCCACTGCAAAAATCATTAAAATGCATGATTAACCATCTTCTGATATCCCATTTCCTTTGGAAAACCACGTATTAATTTCCGCTCAAATTGTCTGTCAATTAATTATTTGCTTTTGGCCCATTTAACTCTCCTCTAAAAATTTGAGGGTGCACTTTTCTATTTTCATTAACACATATATACGAGATATTTTTCAGCTGCGCCCAAATGTTTCATCAGATTTTTGTTGTGCGCAGACTTGTTTCAACAACTCTCGCGGCTCACCCTTTCTGTTAAATATTGTTGTTGCCGTTAGTTTTGAGGATTAGTGTAAAATTACCAGAAAACCAGAACGCTTGTTTCAAATTCCAATTTTGACCTGCGTGGATATTAAACTTTCCTGAAGGCTAAGAAAAGAGTAAAAATGTTTTCTTACGGGAATCAAAACACCCTCTCTACCATCATCCATAATCTAATAAACTGGAAAAAGCAAGAAATCCAATCCGAATCAATCAAACATTCAAATTTCTTCATAAAGTTTAGCTCTTGCGTTTAAAAATTCCAATTCTTCAGACTCTAAATAAACCGATTTTCAAAATTACGTGTTTCTAGAATGAAAAATCGTCAATTTATCCCTTCAAATTTTTGAAAACATCTATTTACCTCTATTTATCAGTCAAAAAGATCAAAATAAACAAAAGCGCGTTGATGACTAACTTTAATCTTCTTAATGGTATTTGATAAATATAGATAAATTGGGGTAATTGAAGTTTTATTTTACGAATAGGGCTCTTTAATAAGAGAAAGAGAGAAAACAGAAAACAAATCTCTTGGGTACGAGGCTTAACAAAATTTTCAGCGTGGACTTAACCAATTTTTTGATTTTTCACGGAAATTAAATTAGGAGAACAAAAACACTTTGAAGTGGACTGCATATGTATACTCAGAAATAATATACAACTTGAGTCAATAATGGTAAAGAAAATGACCATACACTGAAGGGTTTGGATTCGGATGAAGCAGAATGCAGTGGCAGCTTTGCATTTGCATAGAGATATCTCAGCAAACCCTGGGTTGCGTTTTCTTTTTCACTGCAGACAAGGTAGGGAACAGCAAACCTGATCAATTTGAAAAAATAAATAAATAAATAAAACGAAAATGTGAAGTCAGCTTGAAACTTGGGAGAAAAAAATAATAATAGCAAAGTAAAAAAACTCACTTACGTTAAGAACATCTCAATTATCTCTGCTTAAAAAATTTATCTCGTGGATTGGGTATTTATACTGGCAAAATGAGGGCCAATTGAATCCCGATTCACGAACACGTTTGGTCAAGCTCAATTGCGGCCGACAGGGGAGAGTTTCCTAGAAAGGCAGCAAGATACTGCGCCTTAGAAGGTGAAAATGAAGCCCATCCACAACCATACGGATGCAAAACAAGAGAGATGTTGAAAATGATCAAAGGGTTCCCACCAAGTTCAGCAGTAGCTGCACGGCAAGCGCCCCCCCCCCCCCCCCTCTCTGCGTGGGAAATTTAAATGGGACGGTCCCAATTAAAATGCGACAAACTTATCAAATATCAAGATTTTTTCCAATGAGGACATTAGTTTTGCATTCGTCTCAAATATGTGAGAATACATCTTGCACATTAAACACGTTGCCATTTAGTCCCGCCCTCTCTTGATCAGAGTGGATTGCGGCAGTTTTTTAACTTGGAATATTTTAAGCACAAATCATTTTTAGATAGCGATTTTAGAATATGAATGGAATTAGTTCTGCCATTCTGGTCATGTTCTTTGGATAATTCTGGAATTTATACCTTAACCTGAGCTCATAAAGGAAAATCTGAGTGCTGTACTCATTCTTAAGGAAACTAAAAGTCCAATTTCATTATAATCATTACATAACTTTAAAATCGGCTCTCAAGTCTCATATCCGACATCTAGTACAAAAATTCAAGGAAACGGAAGTGAACTCCAAAAACTATAGCTATCAAGCATCAGTTTTGTAGGGCTTCATGTATAATTTTCCCTACATGGTGAAAGCACTTTAGATATTATTAGAAAAAAAAAAAAACAAAGAATTTTTGAAGCTTTCCTAGTTCAAGGGATTTTAATTTTTAGGCGAAATCCCATGTCAAATTCTTCCAGTGATAGCTCAACAAAACTAGCAGAAAATGATTCCATTAAAAATCGAACTTTCCATTTTCTACCCTCTGTTCCCAAAGGAACATGCATAATCAACATCTTGACAATTGTAATAATCCATTATAAAAATTTTATATAACGCAAACCATAAACGCCTGTAACTCTTATCACGTTTAGACAAAACAACAAAATTAAAATCCCAAAAAACACAAAAGAAGAAATCAGAAAAACAAAATAAAACCCTGATACAATTAACGAAAGCAGGTTTTATAATTATGTAACAAAATGTGAAAATTAATTTTACCTCTTTAGCGAGTTAGGGTTTACGGTTAGTTCCTGCGATCTGAGGACCGAAATATCAGAAACCGAATCGCTCGCACGTCAGAAGACGGCAAAAAAAATGCCTGCGTAATAATTGAATTGAAAATAAGAAGTCCCTTAAGCTTTGCTTTGACGGTGAGTTGAATTGATCGCGAGAAATCGGGAGAAAACGCGAGAAGAAACGAGAGAGAGAAGTATTTGCGTTTATCCGCTGGTTCTGAGCTTCAATGAATGAAAACGAAAAGCGTGAAAGAGACAGGTGGTGTTAAATGGAGTTATTTTTTCTAATAATGTCTAAAGTGCTTTCACCATGTAGGGAAAATTATACATGAAGCCCTACAAAACTTAACACTAAATGGAGCCTTCGGCTCCTACGATTAATCTGTTGAGGCTACATTGGTTGGAATGTATAATGAGAATGGCAATTTTTTTGCCTTATTCATGCTTCAGAATAAAGCCAATTATTCGTGGCAGACTTTTAATTGATATCTCCTTGCGTGTTACCAGCGTTGTGGGGTCTTAATATTTCCTGCAGTTTTTGCAACCCAGTTCCCCACCTGTCACCTTGTTTGCCCTAGTGTGCAAAACGATTGACACTGACTTTTTCACAGGCAAAGGTTATCTGCATAGAAAATAAAATAAAATAAAATAAATGGTTAATTCGAGAAAATTTGAATTTCTATTAACGTATTTTTGGTATTTCGAAAGACTAAATATCTCCCCAAATTGACACATAATATTCTAGATTTTCATTATTGTAGTTGATGCTAATTTAAATACTATCTTACAAATAAAACTTAGAACTAAGAAATAAGAGTAAAACTAGACAGCACTAACCTAAGCTAAAGCAAATAACAATCTAATTAACAAATTACTAGTTTACTAAGTCTAAGTACACGTTAATCACAACCAAACCAACAGGATAAATACAATTTAAAATAAATAAAAATATAATAATATCCTTGCCGATTGTGTTCATAGAGTCTTGTCTCCGTCCAACCATAAGGCCTGTGCCTTGACTAAACCTTTGGACTTGCGTGTATGCACACTCCTTGACCTTTTTCAGTGATGCATTAAATTTTGTTCTGTAAGCATGTATGCATACTCTTGACTTTTTTTCATATGCCAAAAGGATGAATTATTATTTTTTTTTTTCTGTATGTGTGTCAGGGGTTACTAATTACTTTATCACTATGATTTGTTCCTTATTTATTGCTTAGCTCTGATACTAAATGTTACAGATATAAATTATTTGTAACAGTAAATTTAATAAAATAACATGAACAAATGATAACCGTGTTAATTTGAGAAAACTTAAATTTTCATAAATATATTTTTAGTACTTCGAGAGACTAAATGCCTCCCGATCCAAGTAATCAGCTGCCATATAATATTCCAAATTTTTATTATTGAGGACGTTGATGCTAGTTTAAATATTGGTTTGCTAATAAAACTTAAAACTAAAGAACATGAGTAAATCTGGACACTACTAGCCTAACCTAAGGCAAATAATTAGCTAATTAACTAATTATTAGTTTAATAAGTACACGTTAATCACAACCAATGGATAAATACAATTTAAAATCAATAAAAATATAAGATTGGAGATCAGACTTCTAAAGAAAGCCGAAAGAAAAACTTATTTGGGACAATCCAAATCATACCAGTTGCATTTATATGACTGGCCCATTTGAAAATATATATGTATGTGTGTGTGTGTGTGTGTGTGTGGGTAGAAATATTAATGGATGAGCATACCACGTGAAACATGCGCTCGTCCCAGCTAAATATTTCTGAATCTGAGTAGGAGGGTATGTCATAAGAGTGACTCCAAATTCTGCTTCTCATGCTAATACACATGTATGAATCCTCCGAATTATTAAACAGGATTTTATCCATGCCAAAACCAACAAATCACATGTAAAATTTATTAACATACGATAGGATGATAACATTCTTGAGGCAGCTTACAGGGATAACAAAAATAATAGAGTGGTGCAACAAAAGTACAAGAGCTGATACATTAAGGCTACATACAACAAGAGAATATGGAAAATAAATTGAAATTATGATGGAATTATAAATTATTGGTCATCTGTTACATTCCAGCAGTGTTAAAGGGCGACATACTAGGATTCGTACTCAGACTCATGCTTGAGGTTTCTCCTCTCAGAGTACAATTCAGCATAGCTAATTCCCGCAGTTGTTGCTTCTTGTAATGATCCAAGGACTCATCCTGCATACAGAGATGAGTTGGAACAAGCGGAAGTTAGGAGAGATGCTAAAGCAAATAATATCGACAAAGTTCAGAGAAAATACAAGAGTTTTCTTTTTCATACCATGGGCTTCAAAAGGTTCTCTAGTATCGCTACAGCATAATCCAAGCGGGAATTTATTATATCCTCTGGAAATTCAGCCTCCACTAACACGTGCAGTGGCTCATTAAGATGCTCATATCCAGGTTCATCGTTAAGCTTTTCTTCCTAAAGAACCCAAAAGTAAAGAATTACCAAGAGAAACCAAGATGGTATAATAATGTCAAGCAGCATCGAAGATTAGGAAATACGAAGAAATAGTTTTGCAAATGCAAGACGCACTTTCCCATTTGTAGAACATGATTACAGGAAATGAGTCTTGATTTCCGTTTAGATAAACTAGTAATATTATAAATTCATTTCCAGTACATATGCTATCAACGAAAAACAAAACTACTCAAAATACATATATACTCCTACCACAATGAAGGAAAAGCACCATGGTCATACCAGCTATAAGCAACAACAAGAACTTAATCTTAAACACGGATGCAACTCAAAGAACATTTCTCTTTTACGGTAGATCGTATTGGTGGCGGGTTAACATAAGAGGCAATTCAAAGAACATTTCTCTTTTATACCCGGGGAAAAAAAATGCCGAACTAGAGGTTACTCTGGAGTTTATTAGAAAATGAATATATCAATCTAGTGTGACAATTTATTTTAGGTATACCATATGATTCCAACCGTTATTACAGTAAAGATGGTCATCCCATCATTAACAGAAACATAGCAATAGGAGAAAAGTATGCCGTCAGAATTCCAAGAAATTCGAATACAAAATTTTGTGGCATCAAATAACAATTACAGGATAAAATACATGGCAAGGATAAAACCATGAACAGGCATTATTACCTCAGTATGCATTCCAAACACGTTACAAATGCCAATGACAAATAAAGTTCCTAGTTTTTCCAAAAAACTGCCTAGGCAATGCCCACGCCGCTACGCGAGGCCTCATAGTCCAGGTGATTGCTCACGTTGTTGCCTGCCAAAGAACTATGAGGAAGCAAACGGAAAGGAACCTTTTCCAGGTTGGATAGGAAGGGCTTCAATTGTAACATCTCAATAGCACAATTCATGCACCCCTAGCTGTACATGTAAGAAGAAACGCTCTTCCGAATTACATATCGATACCAGATCTACTGTTGTTTCTTCAGAACTTGTTAGGAAAGGTTACTTGCAGGTAAGTTAGATGCATATACATACTAAGACCAGAAATTGAACAGCTCCTTCCATAATCGGTGCAACTTCTGATACAAACAAGTTCCCTTCCCGGTAATAGATAGACATCAGTATTCAGATACTCAAGAAATCATAAGGGTGATGAATGTAGAAACTTTACTTCCAACATAAGCTCCCAGTTTAGACAGATCAGGAATCCAAAATGATAGCTCAGATGACCTGGTAACAAACAAGAGACTTCCGGCTGCCCATTTTATCACAGGAGGCTCTATGTCAAAACTCATCGAACTTGCAACCTTGACAAGAAAAATAAACAAAACCGAACAATGTTTGTTTAATAACATTACTAACATCAAAAGAATATAGAATTTGGATATAGAACTCATTATGCAAACTGGTGCTTAAGGTACATGCTCAAATGTAGAATCAAAAGCATTGTTGGTTTGCCTAGAAGACAATGAATACTATGACTGGGTCAATGTAAGGGAAATAACATCCCATTGAATTCTAAGCATTCAGAAGGCATGAGAATTCTCAGTCCGCATACTCCAAGCGTATACACTACCATCACCAGGACCTTCCAAAACCAAGAAAGTAAAATTTGCAAAACGAGTGCAACAAGCCAATTGTATCACATAAAACTAATGAGAGGTGCTTGGCCACACTAGGCTGCTTCCGCATGTGTGGGTGCGCTCACTATTTCAGCATCTCATTGTTCAGTAAAAAAATCAATATGGTATGGATCGAATTATTATTTGAGAACATTATTTTAAATATTATATAATTATGGAAGTCGGTTACAATATTTTAGTGGAGTAGATTTAGAATTAAATAATCAGGCTAGTTAAATTACGAGTCTAATTATTGTAGCCACTATTATATGTACCTATATGATCCTAGATTAGCTCATTTAATTGATTGCTCCATTATTGGATTGATAAGCATGATAACTAGTTATTTGGGTTAAAAACCTAAATATAGTATTTATTGGGAGACTCCATTTAATATACTTGTGTGTAAGGGGCCTTGTATTATTTTATAAGGTGGGCCCTTATAACAAGAACAAGTAAAGCCATTTTTGTCCTTTTATCTTATTTTTAATTTAAATCAAATATTTTGATTTAATAGAATTAAAAAAAGGAGATAAATAAAAAACCTAGGATTTCCACCGGTAGGAATATAAAAAGGCTTGTTTCTTTACAAAAAGGAACATACAGAGCCACAATATATAGATCAGAGAAAAAGGAGTTTTTCTCTCTAATTTTGAGAGGAAAGGTTTTCTCTTGCTAGTTGCTTTCAGTAGTGATGAAGGCACTCACGTATCAAGTGCATATCAAACTTGAGTCATAAGATAAAAGATCATTGGTGCGGATTGTGATCTAATAGGAGTGGTTACAAATCGTGATCTAATAGGAGTGGTCACAAATCGTGATCTAATAGGAGTGGTCACAAATCGTGATTCGGGACCCTAAATTTCTTTTACAAAAAAGCAAAGATACGATGTCTAGATTGTAATAATTCTATATGTTGTATGAGAAATGTGATCCTAATATTTTCGTTAAAAAATGATTTTAAACCAACAATAACAATTACTGTTTACTAAATACTTTAGTACTGTAATTCTTAAACTACTACTGACCAGCTTTAATTCCAAACATGGCTTAAAATGATCGTGGAAATCCAGATTTTCAATTTTCTTTCTCTTTGGAACTAGTTTGGGATTGTCCAAACATGTTATGGTATGCGTTTGACATCGAGGAGAGGGATAAATCAATTTTGATCATCGCAAAAGCCTTAAAATAATTAGTGAACTTATGTATACTGCATATGACCCATTCCATTATGAAAAAGAAATTTAAAAGATGCTTATATATTAGACTTTGTTTGATATTAAGGTATTGATATTTTTTAAGTACATGAAAAATGACTATGGTTATGAAATGAAAATTAATAATAGTGAGTGGTAAATATAAATAATAATTTTAATAAAATAATAAAAATATTATAAATTTTTTCATAATATAGTATGAAATAAAATCACCATAACTTCTAAGTGTTTAGTAAATACTTTAGTTAATGTAACTTTTTTAAACAATTTTACAACAATTACTAACTAGGAAAATCTTAATTTTCTCTCAATTTTACAATTATTTATTGCTTTTGAATGAGCTTTGATTATTAATTTATCTATACATGAAGTTATAATAGATATGAAATTACGTGGGAGAAAATAATTCTTAGAAATTATTTTTTTCCTTTATGAACTCGTGGGAGTTGCCATTTTATTTATTTATTTTTTTTGTGATGCCACTTTCCTTACTATATTGTATTTGACATTTTTTTAATAGAGCTTATTTGTTTGCCGAGATTTATTTACCCGTTTTAAACAATTAGATTCTAAGTGTCTATTTGGTATAACTTATCTAATTTAATGATCATAAGCACTTATTTAACCTCATAAGCTCTTATCATAACTTTTGAAGAATAAATAAACTATTTTACTAATTTAAAAATAAACAAAAATTAAGCAAAGTAAAATATAAAAAAATCACAAATTTAACATTCTACAAAATACAAACTTATTATCATTTATAATTACTATATTAACCTTCAAACTTTAAAAATTTTTTATACGTATTTAGGGATAAATAAATAATTTAATTAAACGAATAATAAACCAATGGACCGTATTCGATTTATTTATGACACATTTATTAAACGAATCCTAAACGAATAAATAAATCAATGTCCTCAAACCCAAATTCAATTCGTTTAATAAACGAATCAAATCGAATTCACTCATTTATTAAACAAATTAATTTTTTTAAACCCAGACCCATTTAATTCGCATCGAATCAAATCTCATAAACGAATCCTGACCCGAATTATCACCCCTAATGAAAAAGTATATATTTGTAATTTTGTTGTGAATGGGACATAGCTGGTGCCATTTGCTCCCATGACTAATCTTTATAACAGATCGAATCACTCTCATTATAGTTACCGGATAGAAAGCTAACATAATATAATTTTGGTATGTAATATAAGTAATAATAGAGTTGTAAATTATTATACAAATTTAGTTTATACAAATTGATATGACATAAATTTATTGGTTTGATGATAATATAAAATAATAAATATAAATCATGTGAGAAAAGAAATATTTAATCTAACTAATTAGGTTTTACTACATCAATTTGCACGAAAATTTATAGTTTTATTATTCCTCATTTTATACTTTGAACAGTGTGCGATTGGTCAGCGATAGTGGTATAAGTGGCAATGACCAAATTGTTGAGTCGCTGACGTGGGTTCCTAAAATGAGTCCTGAGTTGATTCATTATCATCAACATTATCTCCTGATTAAAACAGTAGGCTTGCGATGGCGCCCAAGCATGTGCTTTCATTTTCACTTGAAATAAGGCACGATGGAAAGATCTTATTGCACGTGTGTTTTATTAGTAATCTATAATTTTTTGTTTATTAATCATTAACTACCTGAGTGAATTTTGCACAAAAAAAACTTTAATAACAAAAAAATTTAATCTCACTGAAATGGCAAATTATTTAAAGTTATAAAAAATCCACGCAACAATTACTTTTATATTATCACATGATGTCGTGTGATCACTTAGAAGCCCTTCCGCATACATTTCCAACAACATTATCCTTACATAAGAAAAGAATTTTGGTGCTCTTGAAACATTACTCCTTATCTATTCAAGTCTGTTGATGATTAAGCTAAACCTCTGAGTCTCTAATATTTTAAACAGAGCCATCATTCAAGAACACATACAATAAATATGTGGAGTTTTCTCGCGTCCAATGCGATCTACTGCTTTGCCTCTTCAGCCGACATCTATTCTCTACTCCAACAAGAAATACCACCAAGCGCTCTGGCATTATTGCTATTGCATCAGGAAATCACTTTCAGCAATCTCATTGGTCACCACTTTTCTTCCAAGCCGCTTCATAGGTCTTATATATCTGTGTATACATCTCATGGGCATGTGCTGCCATCAATATGGCAGATTGCTTATTGGTGCTTGTCTTCAGCATCAATAAGCTATTTTTCACCAACATTTGGAATTGATTTCAAGCTAAAAATGCTATTTCCTCAACAGAGCAAGTCGCTGAAACAGGGCAACTAAGAAATTAGTTTCATTTCCATAATTTCATTGTATGCAGGCTTGACTGTACTGAAATTAAATTAAATTTTCTTTAGAATTTGATTAAATATATGTAATGCTTGTTTCTAATACATACTCTTTGTTAGGTCATGATCATATCATATTTGTATAAAACATATATGTTGCTAAATGTGCAAAGCCTTTCTTTCATATAATTTAAATATGCAAATAAGATCTAATTTAAAGAAAAAAGAACACACACACAGAGGGGGTGGGGGAAAAAACGTTTACTTCTGTCTATAATCTGGTTGCTATGAAATGCAACAGACTCAATTTGGAACTAACAGTGCTAATCAAGAAGATATAATACAATAGGCAAGCTGAAGCAACCAAACCCTAACCAAAGAATAAGCTTCAAATTAAGCCAAAAGAGAAAATTTAGGAGGAAGATAATATATTTAACTTTCGCCAACTGGAAACGAGAGAACAGCTGATGGCCTTTTAACAACCTGCAAATTAGAAGGCTTTCTGGAAAGAAATTATAAGGAAAAAAAGGTACATTTGTAAAGTTGTATCAACGTGTGTGGAAGTTAGACGAGGGAAAAGAAGAAATTTTCTGAATCGTTTACCTCAACCTCATCATCCTCATCCCCATCATCATCTGCATCCGTCAAAACCGTGTCCTATGTAAAAGAAGAAATTTTAATTATTATTATTACCATATCAGGAACTGTTATAACAATATAATAAAGAAGCTGGGCCTAATGAGAAATTGAGAATTCATACAACTAAAGACTAGAACCGTTATAAAAACATATCATAAAGTCTCCATTTCAGAAAATCCAACAATCATTCCCCCCAGCCGCCTATAGTGTAAGCTAGTCCATAATTACTTGAGGTCATTTCCTCACCCATAATCCATCAACTAACTAACAGAACAATGACAACTCACCAATTAGTTTTTCATGAGAACTCATAACACAGCACATACCCTTTCACATAATAAAAATATTCACATTAATGAGAGAGTAACTTAATCAAATAATAATCCATTAATAAAATGAAAATTAACAATGTGAACCTTCAGAGATGATTCTTGTGCACTTTGACTTTCTGAGCAACGAGCTTCGATATTCTTTTCAAGAAGGCAGCCACCACAAAGCACAAAAGCTTTCTCGTAAACTAGTACAACAATCAAAACCTGAAACGTGTGCATTAGTATTACTTTATCACAATTTATTTGCAGTAAATTTTAAAAAAAAAATTATCTGCAGTAAATATAAGAGTAAAAAGGAATAGAATAACAGAGAACCTAAACTCTACAACTTGCTTGAACTACTTTCAACATCATACCACATAATCAAATAGACAAAATAGTTTAATGTATAATTTGTATTGACCCGCATATTATCACATAAATAATATTGTAATAAAAAAAATCATAAAATTGTTTAGTGATCACAATGGATCCTGGAAATGACAACAACTACATTATTATAACAAGTGTGACATGTCATTGTACATGGATTTGTTATGGTGAATTATGAAACACCATTGAGTAGTTAATTCAGCCACTTTTCACCTATAAACTTAATGGCATATTTTCAATACACAACATTGTTATAAAGATAAGTTTAGACAATTAGACAATTTTTGTGGGAAAGAATAATTTTATTGATAAAAGATTAAGACAAAAATTATAACTTCTGCATTTTTAATATGGTTGACATAAGTTATTTGAGGAAAAAAAAGAACTTAAACACACCATATTAAATAGGATAGTAAATAAAAATGTAGTTGACATAAATTGTTTGAGCAAATGACAAATATTCACTTAAGAAACTCTTTTAATTTTTTCTCAAATAATAATCAATGTTTTTTTCCACTCCGCATTGAAAGAGAGCTCGCACCTAAATCAATCATGTACCAGTCATGGCCTAGCTATATAGCCTGCATTATAAATACCACCTGAGACCTTTATAGCCTAACCGTTTATCTCAGTCTATTTATATTACTAACAGTCACAGGTCCAGACCATTCCAGTTCAGGAAATGCCCATACCGGTCCCATTATATATCTATTTAGATTTTTTTTTTTTATAATGTCTATTTAGATTTCTTAAATTTACGAACAAATAAACTTCTAGTCCTTAAAAAAAAAAAATTAACAAAGCTATTATTTCGAAGACATTTTCAATTCCCATTCCCAGTTAAAATCATGCATATATCAGCTATATCATAGCACCAGCATCACTGGTAAGTAATGACATCAAATTTTCAAATATTTGGAACTGGAAGCAAATATCTAGTTAATGATTAAAGTTGTTGACAAATAAAACCACGTAGAGGCTAACCCAATAACTTGCAAAAACCATGGATAGTGCAGTAAAGTTTAAGGATAGATGAATAAACTAAAAAGCAAAAGAGAATTATCAGTTGCACCAAGAACTACGTCATCTCCACCCGGATTATTATTCAAATATTAACACCAAATGCCACTCAACAAGAGAAGCATCATCCATATTTTAAACGTATCTGAATAGCATAAATATGAAAATCATTCCAAAAAGTAAAAAATGAAAAAAGAAGAAGAGAAATTTATCTTAAAGCATTCCCATTATTAAAAAATATCTACTAATGAGCTATGAGATATAAATTCGTGCAGATTCCGAAGTTCTCAGGCCAACGAACATTATAGTAACTACAAAAACTCATGAGTCTGCAGGTCTTGTCCCTCACAAGGTGAAACAACTAAAATCATGCCTTAAGAGCTTTGCAATGACTAAAATTATTACCCAATATATATTGAAAATTTGGGGTCTGCATAACTATTTCCCCAAACCTTGGGGGTGTAGCTGTTCCTTTCTCCTCATTAGTATAGAGAGAGATTAATTTGCACACATTCCACTGATAAAGTTTCTGGCTTAAAATTTATATCATAAGCATTGCATCTTGAATTGAATACGTATGAGTCCATCTATTTAGTGCAGAGTCTAATGATAGGAAAGCAGGCTCCGTTCCCATTTTCAACCACAAGCATTGCAAAATTGAAATTTTATATCACATTTTAATCAATAGAGGAATTGATTTCCAGTAAACATCATCGAAACATAGCATGTGACAAGAATGACCCACATATATCATGAACAGAGAAAGGAAATTTTTTCTATCTGAAAATCTAGATCACTCAACCAAACAATAGTACCTTACAAGATACCTAGTATATACATAGGCATCCATCGATTGACATTTTGAATTTAATTAATAAATCAACTTCAGGTGTCACGTTTCCACATTAAATAGAGAGAATAACAATTAACTAGATATGACAGGGCTGATTAAAAGTTTTCTCAAAATATATTAAAAGATCAAATATTATTATTTTTTACCTGCTGTCATGTCTCGCCAATGTCAAATCCTGCCCTCGAGCAACTCTTTTGGCTTTCTTTGCCCATATTTCTTCATTTTACTGCTTGAAGCTAATACAAAGCCAGATGAAAAGTAGATTAGTCATTTTGAATTCAATTTAATTATCAACTAAAAGGTTCAATTGTTACCTCCACCAACGGTAGAATCGATAGTTAATGAAATATACAATAAGAAGAGTAAATATTAGTATCGTACCAATATTACAAATCAATAGCTAAGGATCAAGTGAAATTTCACCTACAAACTAGGACAGCAGAGGGAGCATCCATAAGCATAAGAGTAATTATGTCGCTCTGAAATTTCACAAGAGTAAATTAGGACAGCAGAGAAAGAAATAAATAAACGAAGCAATTTGCAAAGGAAACAGACATAAGCATAATAGTAATTATAAAATATCAGAGCGTAAGAAACAAATAAAAAAATTCAAAAGAAGCAACACAAACAAGTCAAAAACAAAGTGAGAAGCAGCAAGAGTTGGGGTTGTAAATCTTCATCTATAGCAGTTGGAGGAAACAAATGAGGATCGACCAACGAAATAATTGCAAACTCGTTGGAAATACAATGCAAACCATCAAAATCAACAGTGAAGGAAAACATAACCTAACCCTAAGTTGATTTGAACCTATCCCTAAATTAATTTTAAAAAACAAAGAAATCTGCTAAAATTATTACCGCTGAGTGGGAACGAGCAATGGATACTGGTCCTTCTTCGTGCGATCGAGAAGTGAGATTAGATTGGAAGTGAGAGTTGAGATCGAGAGAACAATGGAGACCGATTCTTCATCTCCGTAATTTTCCCCCGTTTTCCAAAATGCTGTTTTGCATTTTTGCTTACTTTGTTTTTTTATTAGTTTCCGACACTACCGTATTTCGATTTTGTTTTTAAATGGGAATTTAAAAAAGGGCCATAAAAGTAATTTTCCCTAGCCTGTGCATTCGAGATAAAATATTTCATTTTCTCCGTGGTCAGATTGCCCTTGAAAAAATATATAATATTTTTCAAAGGAAAATAACACTATCGGAAATGTTTAATCAATAATACAGTTGTTTGTTGGAGTATACTAATTTTTCAAAATAATTATACATTTGTCATAATATTATTTATTTATTTATTTATAATTGATATAATACTTTAAAGATATTTTAAAAAAATTTTCTAAATCAAGGGTCAAGTTTAAATTATGTCACAAAAAGGCTTTGAATAATATTGAGCAAAGCATTTACTTGTATAACAAAAGAATGCGTATGAGGGGACAAAAGGACTGAAGATATGAGTTTGACTATTATCACATCAATTATTACTATTTCAAACATAGAAAGATGAACATTAACATATTTTGTGGAATTTTCTCCGCCACTTACTTAAAATTACTACGTTACATGTGATGATTGCTTGTTACTGTGTAAGGTGAAACATTTAATTTGAAGAAGATTATTAATTCCTTCTAGACTGGCTGTGTTGTTCGTTGTTGTCCTGTAGAGGAAGTGTTATTAGCTCGAAACCTACTGCAAATGTCGGTGCAAAACGGCTCCAAGGTTTCGTTGTAGAGCTGACGACAAGCATTTGTAAACAACGCCCCATATCGATGCACAACAATGACAGTGCAAGCGCAAGTCCACGCAGTGTACAAAATGATATGCCCAGTATTAGAACGCGGAATAAAGGTGGCCACCAAAGAGATTGCAGAAGTAGATCCTGAGACAACAGCAACAAAGCACCAGAACTGGGAAGAATTTTCTCGACGAAGTCGAGACTTGAGGTCAGCTGAATGTGCATAACAATATATGGCCGTGGCAATGAGAAAAGACCCGATGTTTATTGCGTGTGTTTCAAGCAAGGGCTTAGTTTGGCCTTGAACATTCGCACCCACAATGCCGATGAGAGCTGCAGTAAGATACCCAAAAATGTGGGGATAGGACATTGAGGAGAAGTGATTTCGACCGCTGCAAAATCGTTAAAATGATTAATCATCTTCTGTATATACCATTTCCTTTGAAAAAAAATTAAATTTAAAAAGACCCTCTATTAATTTCCTCTCAAATTGTCTGTAAATTATTTGCTTTCAACCGGTGCAATTCTCCTCTAAAAATTTGAGGGAGCACTTTGCATCTGCACCCAACTGTTTCATCAAAATTTTATTGTGTACACACTTGTTTCAACAGCTGTCGCGGCTCATCCTTTTCTGTTAAATATAGTTTTTGCCGTTAATTTTACCTCTTTGACACTAAACGACAATTTTGCCCTTACATGAAATTTGTAAGTGTAAAATTACCAGAAAACCACACCACTTAGCTTCAAATTCCAATTGACCTGTGTGGATATTAAAATTTCTTAAAAGGTTAGATTAAAAAAAAAAAGTAAAAATGTTTTGTTATGGGAATCAAAATATCCCCCATACCATCATCCATAATCATCTATTCATGATAACAATTTAATAAACTCGTAGAAGCAAGAAATCCAATCCCAGTCAATCAAACAGCCAAATTTCTTCATAAAGTTTACCTTTTGCTTTTAAAAACTCTAATTCTTGAGACCTTAAATAGACCCATATTCAAAGCTACATGTTTCTATAACGAAAATCTTCAATTTACCCCTTCAAAATTTTGAAAACATTAATTTTTACCTCTATTTATCGGTCAAAAGATTAGAATAAATGGAGACACGTTGATGACAAGCTTTTTAACTTCTTAGTGGTATTTGATAAATATAAATAAATTGAAAATTATCATTTTGAGAGGGGATAAGTTAAAAATTTTACTCTATATTTATTGTGCTTTAATAAGAAAAAAAAAAAAACAAATCTCTTCTATAGGAGGCTTAACAAAATTTTCAGCTGGGACTTAACCAATTTTTTCACGGAAATTAAATTAGGAGATATATATACACACACACACTCAAAAATAATATACAACTTGAGTCAATAATGGTAAAGAAAATGACCATACACCGAAGGGTTTGGATCTGGAAGGTGCAGAATGCAGTGGCAGCTTTGCATTTGCATGTATGTATCTTAGCAAACCCTCGATTGAGTTTTCGTTTTCTCGGCAAATAAGGTATGGAACAACAAACCTGATCAATTTGGAAAAAAACAAAAACTAAAATGTAAACTCAGCTTAAAATTTGGGAGGAAAAAGAAAAAAAAAATCTCACTTTAAGATCATCTCAATTATCTCTGCTTAACTAAATTATCTCGTGGCTTGAGCTTATATAGCTTGTATGTGTCAATTGCAGTGGCCGGTGGCGGTAGGGGGTTTAGCTGTTATGAGTTTCGTGGAAAGTTTTAGCAAATTAAAGCTGCCCTCAGAGTCATTGTATGACGTGGATTTAAAAATCGCAGGCCGTGCAGAAAAGGGAAAGTTATTAAAAAAGTGGGGCCATTGAATTCAAAGAGGCAAAGGGCCGAGCGGCTGACCTTAAAGGGGGCCCAGTGGAAAATTTAAGTGGAACAGGCCCAATCAAATATGAGGCATTTATCAAACAGCAAGATTTTTCCAATCAGAACATTAGTTTTCATTTGTCCCAAAGAGGTCAGCAGCCGTCAAGGGAGTTTTCTTCTTTTTTTCTTTGTTTTCGCGGTTCACAATCGATAATGGACTTTAGATAGAAAATAATTGTAATTTATTTCATTCACTCATTAATTAATTCAATGGTGCCTAGCTAACTTTTGTTCCAATTTATGAGCAATTGGGTGATTTTAGGTCATGTTCTATGTTGAGGTGATGTAACTTAGAAGTTAAAAAAAAAAAATTGTAAATATAAATAAAAATTAATAGTCTGTAATAAATAGGACTTTTAATTAATAATTTTGACAAATAAGTAAAGATATTATAAAATTTCATCATACACGTGGTTAATCAAAATAACTCAAATTTCATGATCTTGACTGTTAATATTTATCAGATATAATAGAACTTCTATAAATTAATAGGGTCGGGACTATATAAAATTTATTAATTAAAAGAGAAATTAAATAATCAATAAATTAATAATTATTAATTTATAGAGTTATTTACAATTCAATTAACATACATCAACACTTCATAACTTCTCATTACAATTTGAGAAGTCACCCCAAAGCTTCTAGATGTAATAAGAAAAATAATAGCTGAGATCTAACTAGATTTAAATTTTAAGAAAAAAAGTAATAATAAAATCATATTTTATGTAAAGAAGTAACAATATAGTCATATTTTACATAATTAAAATATCATGGTCCACTACATTTGTAATTTCAGCAAATTATTCATTTATAATTTTAATAGAACCACAAAATTATACAAGATTCTTTTAGAAAAATATTATCTTATTATTTATCAAAATTATTAATTCACTCCATTGGCCCAAGTCGGACCCGTAAAAATTTATTATATAATAAAAATTATTAGTTTGTCGAGTGTTAACTAATAGAGATTCTACTGCACTTGGTGCTGTAACTAACCTTAATACCAAAAGGTGCCTTCGCCTTCCACCTAAATTCTTCTCAATCTGAGTTGGAAGGTACGTCAGATGAGTGACTTCAAAATCCTTTGAATGATTAAACAGAATTTTATGCATGTCAAGACCAACTAATCATATGTAAAATTTATTAACATTCGATTGGATGATCATATTCTTGAGGCAGCTTACAAGGATAACAAATTAATAGAATGGTGCAACAAAAGTACAAGAGCTGATTCATTAAGACGACATGCAGAAAGAGAATATGCTAGATAAACTGCAATTACAATGCAATTATTAATTATTGGTCATCTGTTTCAAGTCAATAGCAAGCAAAAGTATCTAGCAAAGTACGTTCAAAGGTCACGTCACTTCAGCTGCAGGCTGGAATAACAAATAAAAATTCAATTAGGGAATGAGTTTCTTTTAACCCATTAAGCAGCAAATTCGATACCCAAGGAATAATACACCAAAGAATCATGATCATTGACAAACATGTTAGCAATATAGAACACAAACATCGGAAGCAGATACCCGTCCAGAGATGCCAACAGTTGAGTGCTAAACTAACTCAGGATTTCAACCAACTGTTCTTGAATCAAGTCTCTCCCCCAGGTTCCGAAGAACGAAACCAATGAAGTTTGTCAGGACAGCAATCCATCGGCTGCAGTGATCCAGTGGTTCAGCAATGGTTCATTTCATCATTTATATGTACAAAAGATTATCTTCCGGTCTTGGCGCGTTTCATTCCAGCAGTGTTAAAAGGCGACATACTAGGACTCATACTCGGACTCATGCTTGGGCTTTCTTCTCTTAGAGTACCATTCAGCATAGCTAATTCCCGCAGCTGTTGCTTCTTGTAATGATCCAAGGATTCATCCTGCATACAGAGATGAGTTTGAACAAGCGGGAGTTAGGAGAGATGCTGAAGGAAATAATATCGACACAAAGTTCAGAGAAATTTCTTGTTCATACCACCGGCTTCAAAAGGTTCTCTAGTATCGCTACAGCATGATCCAAGCGGGAATTTATTATATCCTCTGGAAATTCAGCCTCCACTAACACGTGCAGTGGCTCATTAAGATGCTCATATCCAGGTTTATCTTTAAGCTTTTCTTCCTAAAGAACCCAAAAGTAAAGAATTACCAAGAGAAACCAAGATGGTATAATAATGTCAAGCAACATCGAATATTAGGAAATACGAAGAAATAGTTTTGCAAATGCAAGACGCACTTTCCCATTTGTAGAATATGAGAACATGAAATGAGTCTTGATTTCATGTTAATGGATAAACTAGTAATAATATAAATTCATTTCCAGTACATAAGCTATCAATGAAAACAAAACTACTCAAAATACATATATACTCCTACCGCAACGAAGGAAAAGCACCATAATCATACCAGCTGTTATTATGAGAAAAAGAAAAAGCTATAATTTATCTGGAAGTTATTATTCCAAAGCAACATAATTTATATGTGTGTAATTTCATGCTTCGTACATCTTTCTCCAGTTAAATCAATCAGCAAAATGTCATGATCCTCTATTGAATATCATAGAACTACATCATGCATGATCATAAGCAAATCTAGTCATACCATGACCAATATCAGTACTAAACTAAAAATTAAAGCATCTGACAAATTGTTACAAAAAACAAGGATACTTAGAGTGCTAATCAAATTACCCGAAATGTAGCTTCCGCTGCTTCCCTAATCAAAAAACATAACAAAAAAATTTGACATGCAATTTTTTTATCAGAGATGCACATTGGCAGCAGATAAAATTGAGCAAGAGCTAATGCTGTCCTACAGTTAACATGATCCTCCTTTAGCAAGGTTCAATAGAAAGGACCATAGTAAAAATAAGAGGAAATAATTTACTTAATCTATAAATCCTACAATCCTATAATTTAGTTGCAAGTAAAATAACTCCAATCTGAAACATCAAATGTACAATATTCATAAGCAAAAGCACCTTTAGCTATTAAAATTTCACATTCTCATGCTATATGAGTGCAAATCCACTTTAGCTTTAGCTGGATTAAAATGAATCAGCAACTTATTCCAAAATGCACAGCTTAACCATATTATGATAGATCATACCTTTAAAGAATCCTTGACTGAACCCCGGCCTCTAATGAATACCCTACATTCTGTCATGGCTTCAACTCTTTTGAGGGAGTTCCCACGGGGTCCCAAAATCCGGCCAACAAAATTAAACTGCTGTGTGTTGAAGTTAAAAACTATTATTATAAGGAAATTAAATACATGAATATAACTAACTTTTAAATCGAAAAGCAAATTTTAAACTTACATTTGGATATTTATCCACAGGAACATCAAGTCTTATAACTCTCTTTACAACAGGTGTGCTTGGAATTCCAGGAATACCTTGCCAGCCCATTGAAGGAGGAGTTTGAAAAGGGGCCATTCTTTGAAGATGTCCATTTTCCTGAGTCAAGGCATGTGATGTTATAAGGATTCCTTTCTTTTATACTTTAAAACTTATCATCAAATCCGAAACAGCACATGAAGCTCAAACTCGATGAAACAATCAAAAGCCCTCTAAAAAGTGATATGCAAGAACCAAAAGCTCAGTCATTTAAGCCACAGCATTCAGCTATAAGCAACAATAGGAACTCAATCTTAAACATGGATGTAACTCAAATTTATCTTCATCTGACTGCCAGGCATACGCACAGTAGATCGTATTGGTGGCAGGTTAACATAGGAGGCAAGTTCAAAGAACATTTCTCTTTTATACCCCGAAAAAAAAAAAGCTGAACTAGACTGTACTCTGGAGTTGACTACAGAATGAATATATCAATCTAGTGTGACAATTTATTCTAGGTATACCATATGATTCCAACCTTTATTACACTAAAGATTGTCATCCCATCATTAACAGAAATATAGCAATAGGAGAAAAGTAAACAATCAGAATTCCAAGAAATTATAATAAAAGATTTTGTGGCATCAAATTCACAATTACAGGATAAGAATACATGGCAAGGATGAAAGCATGAACAGGCATTATTACCTCAGTTTGCATTGCAGACAAACCCTCCAAATCCATTGCTCTTCCATTTGGCTGACCTAATGACCTAAATGGACTATCATGCTCAAACCTTTCATGATCAACAAAACTTGGATTGTAACCTGTTATTCGCCTGATTTCTGCAGTGATACAAGAAGAATCGCAAATTAACAGAATCAGTATAAAAGATCAGCATCAGTGATCTCTAATACATATCACCATCACCCAGGAAAAACAGTTACCAATATCTGAGATCTTCTTCAATAAAGATATCCAATATTATCAACCTAATATTTAATACTAGATCAATTATCACACAAACATTGCAAATAGTTACTAGATATCAGCCAATTACTTTACAGCTTCACATTTGGTGATAATAACTGCAACAAGTTCAGAAACTTTCGCAGTCCTGAAATCACTAAAGATATAGATAAGCCAAAACAGCCACTTGAAGAAACATCAGACAGTAACAAAAGTCCAGGCGACATGAGAGGATATATGAAATTGTTCATACATAAGCAAAACTCAGCTCTAAAAAGTCCATTTTAGAATTGAAACTAACATCTAAATGATGGATCTAAGAGTTAAAGATATGTATCTGTCCTTGAAACTCTTTGTTTTCTTCCTATGTACCGCAGGAAAAGAAAGATTGAACATTAAAACCTTGACTTAGAAGCCTGCTACATAGAGGCAAAACTTGCACAAATGGTCCTAACTTTTGCCTTTCTGCCAATAATTCAGCCAAATACCTGCAATCAATAAACCAGTCAGACGCATTAGACAAACTTATTACTCTAATTCCAGTCACAAAACTAGTTGCACATCAGCGTTTTTGCAGTTATTCCCCATAAACATACATTTTGAACAAAAGAAGAAAACTTTGCTGAATTTAGAGTGTCTGCGGCTGAGATTCGATATTGTTTATGAAAACACTTTAGGTTTCCTCCGTCATATATTCCACTTGGTTTGTCAGCAGAAAAGGAAAAATAAATAAAATTATATGGCAACTTTTTACTTAATTATTTCAGTCCCAAACATTAAAGAGCCAACTTAACCATGCGTTACACTACTATTTAGCCTAGGTTACCATAAACATCCATTCCAAAGAAACTCAACAATCAAAATACACCAACAATTAAGCTTGATGTTTGAAAGTTCGGAAACACATAAGAATCTTCCTTCCACTGCTGACCCCACAGTCAACAAGGCAAGCAGCCATGTCAGAAAATCAGCATCTTCCCTAATTCTAAGAAAGGGCAACTTCTCTTCCAACATAACGTTAGCACTCTTAAGGTCAATCCAAATATTAACAACAGTAGAACCTCTGGTGCTAAATTCAAGTTACTGTTATAATAAGACGGAGCAAATATGTGAGCATGTCTAGTAAATTGAACATTCTAATTATCAATAGTATAATTACAGTACGAGACAGTCATATGTTTGCAAATCTCTTGTAAACTACTCAGATCCTCTCATAAGTTCACCATCTTAAGAAAGAAGATAAACTAAAATAATGGTCTGTTTAATTTCCAATTATATGGTCTTTAAAATTCTGATACAGATACCAAATATGTTATATTTAGTCAATTTTACTTGCTAGTGAAGCAGAAATGAAAACGAACACAAAATTGTTTTAACCATACCAACTGCCCCATTAGTACATCCTTCTATTAGGAAACTGAACTGTAATATATACTGAGTATAGCCGCCACACACACACACACACGCACGCAAACAACAACATCAATAACAACAACATCAACAACAACAACAACAACAAAGCAAAAAACGAAAAATTAAAAAAAAAAAGGATACATAAACAAATGCACACTCAGGGATGTTCGGATCAAGAGTCCACAGCAGCTGAGTCAAATAAAAATAGGTATTTTAGCAGTTGCTGAGCTGCCAATTAAGCCCACCAATCAATAAGCCACGAATCTAAGTAAACACGCAAGTGTTGATACATCAATTAATACAGTAATCGATGAAACCTCAACAATAATTACTAGATTCAATAACTACCCAGATACCCAAATGAGCAAATCACTAAAACGGAAAAATTACTAGATTCAATAAAACAAAAAGGGGTAAGTTTGAAGTTATTAAAAAAAAAAAACCGACCTTTCACGATCTATAGGCAAAGAAGAAGACCTATGAGGAGAAGCATGAACTCCTGAAGGAGGGTACTGGAAGTAACTTCCAGGGGTGAGTCTCTCTCCCATTTGATTACTGTACAAGTCAACACACAACATCAACAACTCTAAAAACAATACAAAAACTAACTACCCAGATAGAAAGAACATGATTACATACACATCTGAACAAGATGAAGAAGAGAAAAGACTCACTGATGATGATGGTGGGCGGAATGGGAAGGCGAGAGAGGCGGTGGAGGTGGAGATGGGGGACGAAAGAGTTGTGTTGTGTTTTGAGTCACTGTCTGTTGTCTGGCTGTCTTTGCTTTTGGTCTCTTTTTTATTTGCGAGTTTTGGAAGTGTGTACGGGGAGGGTGTGTGCTTGCTTGCTTGTTTTGTGAAGATGCACAAAAGCCCTACCCTTTTTAAGGGTTTTCTTTCTTGTTTTAATTTTTAAAAAATAATAATAACAAAATTTTATTTTATTTCTTCATTTTCCTCCATGACAATGACTACTAGAGATCTTTTAGAGACACGTCTAGATTAAATTTATGAGATCTTGGTGAGATCCCGTTGGTGTTTAATCTATTTCAACTACGACTTAAGAGTGGGGGTACCAGCTCGTTTAGTCGACAAAATTTCTAATATGGAACAAGAGATATAGAATAATTCAAACCCCGCCCGCACATGTAGAGTGAAAATTAAATTAGCATTAAAGTATAACTAAAAAAAAAAAAGAACATACCTATGAAGAAGAGTTGGTACCAATTCAAATGAAGCTGAACCAAAAACGATACGATATTTACCCCATTTTTTTTGTAAAATTGATTCGAATTGAATTTGTTTTATTAGTATAAAGATTTCTAGAGATCTTGTCGTGACTCTTCTAGTCGGCTAGGTTAAATTCATCTAGACTTCAACCTTGAGGTGAGAGTGAGATTTACTTAACTTCCGACTTAATAAATGAAAAAAATGAGATATTCATTGTCCAATTGTAAGGTGATTAACACTAGATTTTGTGAATTGAAAACCAAAAATTTGCAACAACGATTATGAATATTTTATAATGATCAATGTGAAACTTGTGTTACACAGATAAAAAAATTCTCGTTTGAAATATAAACGTTGTAATCAATACGAAGTATTGCATTGATTTTTACGAGATATTTGGACTTAAAATAAATTGAGAAATTTACAAAAATAGCCAAAAAATTTTGCCAAATTTTGAAATTAACCACAGCAATAAAATCCTATCATAACTAGCCAAAACTTTCATTTTCATCCCAAACTACCCTCAACATTTCTCCTCCCTAAACTCACGTTTCTCCACCGAACGTTATCATCTTCAACGGCGAACGGCAAACGGACGAACGTCATCCGGCAGCCGGCGACGGCAACAGCAACACCAACGGTGACAACGAAGGCTCGGTGACTTTATATCGAACCGGATCCACCATAATCTAGCGGAACCGAAAACGAATCCAAGATTTTCGAAAGAGTTCAAATCCTAGGTAACAAAATTCAACATTTTATAATGATTAGTGTGAAATTGATTTGTGTTGTGATAGATCTATAGGTTGTTGGAGTGTTATGATGAAGAAATTTAATTAGAATGATGAGTTATAAGTTGTGCATATCAAGTGTTTGATAAAATTTCTCTTAGATAATTTATGTTTAGTTTTAATAAAATCAATATTTGATGAGGGAATTGTTGAGTTGTATGTGTTGTTTTGAGTATATGAAGTGCATTTAGTGATGGATAAAACAATGCAAGGGTGGGTATCACACGGGTCGACAGGCACAATGTGGCACGCACCGCGCGGCCGCGCGCGCATGTCGCGCGCGCGCCCGAGGCAAGCGCAGCCCGCGCGCGCGAGGCCTTGCGAGGCCCGTTGCCCCAGCGGTGCCCCGTCGCACCCTGGTGCAGGAATTTTTTTTTTTTTTTTTAATGTTGGGGGTTTTTCATACTTGTAATTATATCATATAACACATTTATTTTGTAACTTGTTTCAGATAAATGGAGAAATTGAAAATTAAGAAGCATAATCCGCCCGGATCAATGAAAGAACCAGGGATTCTGAAGGTACCTTATGCCGATCACTTTCCCCGCCGTATCACAAGCATGTGTAAATTAGATACAGTGGTCAACGCCATCCGAGAGAAATGCACAAAACAACAATTGAAACTATTCAAGGACGACATATTTGGGCACTTCCTTGACTGCTGAACCTTTCCATTCAGCGGCGTAATTGTCTATAATGTGTTGCTTAGGCAAGTGGCACATGAAGAAAGTAAGAACAATGATCAGTTATGGTTTCGGATTGGTGACGAATTGATACGGTTATCTATTGGAGAGTGGTGCCTAGTTACGGGACTTTGCTATGGGCAATATGTCGCGCTGAGGGAGCATAAAACAACGTACAGGTTACTAAACAAGTATTTTGATGGTTTGTTTCGCAAAATCAATCTTGCCGAGTTCGAGTCAAGGTTCATGGAGTTAGACTTCAAAGCTATGGATGACAATGATGCGCTAAAGATCGCGCTGTTTTACTTTGCGGACAGAGTATTGAATGGAAGAAAGGATCATTGTCAAATCAATTTTTCGTTGCTTAACGATGTAGATGACATAGATCACCTTCGAAGTCGTCCGTGGGGCCTTTTGTCATGGGAAACGATATACGAAAGTCTTGACAATGCATTAAACGGGAAAGCCAAGAAATTTAAGGATGCTTGCGCCGAACAACCCAAGCATAAGATTGAAAAATACAATATTTACGGCTTTACATCTGGAGTGCAGGTGTGTGGATATTCTCGTCCACTATTTTAAATTTAAAATAATAAATATTTAATGATACGTTTTATGAGTTTATATATTTCGTTGTTGCAGGCATGGATCTTTGAAGCAATTGGCGGACTACCATCCGAGTGGGTCGTGAAAACTAAAAGGAAGATTCATCGGATCGTACAGTGGAAACCTATCGCTTCTTCTAAGATCAACTTTGCTGAAGTGTATTCATATCTGAATGACAACTCTCGTCTTGTAAGTAATATATACGTACCTATGTATATATCAACTTTTGTTATTACTAAATACTACACAACGCACAGTAATTTAATTTGGTATTAATTACAACAGGGAAATATTTTACAAACAATCAAACCGGAGGGAAAGGAGAAAGCCTCAAAATATTGGTTGAGTGTGGCGGGTTACGTGCCATATATTCCAAGTTGGGTCCTAAATGTGGGTATCGTTTAGTGATTATTTACTCACTTTGCGGAATTGATATGGGTATCGTTAACTCAATTTGAATGTAACTTTGTGCAGCATCAACCTTCAATTTAACGCGCCACTCATTACAAGGCTAGACGAGGAGGAGCACGACATCACGACCCGAACACAGGTGGAGCACACTCCCGTTGAAGATGAGGTTGGCGCTGATGACCGTCACGAATCGGCACACGATTTTGACGACGCACATGCCTCAGAGGTGGCTTAAGATTTGAAATTTCATTGTCATAGTAGGCATACATAATTGATGTGAATACTCTCTCATTTTTTCCTTCGTTTGGTGGCAACAGCCGAGGGCAAAGTCCCGTTACGATAAACTCATTTAACGGATGGAGAACATTGAGCACTCCATTTCAGAACTGAGGTCGGATTTTCAGGCAGAGCGTAGAGAACAACAACAGTACAGAAAAGCGGTAATGAGATTTATAGGCTCGTTCAATGATAGTTCTTCGAAGCGCTCACAGAGTGATTCTCCGTTTGGACGCTCGTATACGGTGAGCATATTTAAATGCAACTGTTGCGTTGTTGTTGTTTTAAATGAAATATAAGTTTAATCCGTTAATCTTGCCGAATCGCTAGGCCCCGGATGACTATGGATTTCACACAGACGCCGGCTGTGGTAACACCTCTTCTTCAATATCGGGGACAGAGTCATTTGCTCTAAAAGAAGATTCAGTTTCTACAAATGGCTCAAGATCTTCGACCTGGAACTCGAGGAGATGTGGTCACAAATACAGAGATACATCCATAGTTGACCACATCAGAGGCCATATGTAATACAACCTTTACCATTTCATCATTAAATATGTCCATAGGTAGTGAACATGCACGATACATTGTGTTGCTAGACCTCAAAGTTGTCTTCATCGTCATAGTATATTCATTAGGATTTATCTGTAAAACTTCATACACTCTTGCCAAAAGCTGATCAAACGTACAATCTTTCCGAACCAAAAAAATAGTATTTTTAGCATTCACGTACTCCATACGGCCATCTGCCAACGTCTCCCACCAACCATCATAACACAATTGAAGCACAACGGAATCCATCAAGCCTAAAACCATAAAAAAAAAAAAAGAAATAAGATTACAAACTACAAAATATGATAAAGAGAATTGCGGCACATTTTTTATATGTACTTGCCCATCGCAATTAAATTTACACAAATTCTTAGCCCAACCATTTCATACAATACAATTCAAGATTGTAGATTTGATTCATTTCCACGCAAGCTTCGAAACGGTATATTATACGCTCTAAACAGACACATGTAGCCAAAATTATGACTTTCGAAAAATGTTTGAAATTTGGTGAGACAAGCTGTTTTAGTGAGACAGGCAGTGGGACAGGAGCCTGTCTCACCAAAATACAGAAAGCTTACGTGCCTGTCCCACTTCCTGTCGCACTATGTTTGCTGTATTTCAGTGGGACGGCTGCCTGTCTCACTAGGTGCATGTGGGACAGGCAGTGGGATAGGTCCTTCTCACTACCTGTCCCACATGCACTTAGTGAGACAGGTACCCGTCCCACTGAAATACAGCAAACATAGTGAGACAGGCTGTGGGACAGGCGCCTGTCTTACTAAAAATGAACCCAGATTCAGTGAGACAGGCGCCTGTTCCACTGCCTGTCTCACTAAATCTGGGTTCATTTTTCTTCGAATTTCTGACTCTTTTTTTTTTTCTCGATTTCTCTACTTAAACTAAGTTTCTCTACTCCAAGTAAGCACTTTTACAAATTATATTGTTTTATGAATGAAAAATAACAACATTTACAACACAACCAAATCAATTTCGCATTTAGGTTTGTATTGTGCAAAAATAGAAACTAACCTCAAGAAGCTTCCCAATTATCAATTGATGATTATATTTTCATCTATACAACACTTGTTTGATGAGATTTGATGATTTGTAGAGAATATTTGTGGTGTTTTTTTGAGAGAGTTTAGAGTGTTGAGAGTGTAGAGTGTAGAGAGTGTGTAGAGAGTGTGGAGAGTGTGTGTGGCATTGGTTTCTAAATTTGTTTAAATTGACAAGGGCAATTTGGTTCAAAATACTACTAATTGGCTAGTTATGATAGAAAAAAGTTTGTGTGGTTAATTTCTAAATTTGTAAAAGTTTTTTGGCTATTTTTGTAAATTTCCCAAATAAATTTGATATACTTTTAAAAATTTGGGAAAAAAAATAAACCACAATATGTACACCAGGAATTTTTTTTTTGAGATTGAGTCATCTCGTGCACATATTCAAACATTTTGTTGATCATCCCTCGACCATAAATAGTTTGCTTGAATATTTCAACTTATAAACTATAGGGATTTTCTTTTCTCTTGTAAATAAAATGTTGGTTGAGTTGAATTGATTATTAGGTGACAGCGTATTGTGATTTGAATTGCCTTAAATGATAACAATGTCATAAATGCTTTCTTGGTTTGCCAGTTGCCACAAAGAGCAATAGTCAACTAACTTTCAACTTTTTTTTTTTGAATAAAAGAAAATTATAACCTAAAAAGGGGACATTAAAAATTCATTGAATTTGTAGATTACAATTACATTGTGGAACATAGTTTATTTATTTTTTAATATTTTCAACTTACACATTTGTAAGTTAAATCTAATAAGAGTGGTAATCGATACACGTGGGACTCTGAGAATATCTACCGTTATTTTGATTCTGCAAAAGAAATGAAAAATAAAAAAAAAATTAAAATAACAAGGAATAACAATACAATTCGATTGATGGAATATATTCAATGGGTGGGAACATTCTTCTTATAAGTGAAAAAGACCTTTCATGCGATTTGAGTGAATATTATACTCATATTAGTCATTAATTTAATTACATCACCTTTTTTTTTTACTTAAATTTATCTCATGTAATTCAATTATAGATTATTTTACATCATAAAATGCTACTATTGATTTTATATATCTACTATTCCATTACATAAGATTAGTGACTAAAAATTTATGTCAAAATTTTGAGTAAAAACCTTAAGGTCAAATTACAATTCAATTGATAACATTTTCAAAATATTTTTCATTTTAAAATTAATGTATTATATGCAAAATGTTCTTTTGACTTCTTTTTTTTTTTTAAAAAAAAAAATTCTATGATGCTGAAAAGTTCTGGCACCAATTATCTTCAAGATTCAAGTATTGATATTAACCCACAACGATAATGATTTTTTCTTCAAATATTGCATATGATGGGAGTTTGATTAAGAAAGGGAATTAATAGAAAATATAGAAAACTTAATTAATAAATCACCCAAAATTTAGCATAACATTTTTGTTCTTGAACAACTTAAATGACATCTATTTGAATAAAAAAATATTTTAATTTTTTTTTTAAACTTTCACTAATAAAACATTTCTCTGAAATTACAAATTCATAATTCCACATATCACAAACAATTAATATTTCCCAAATAAATAATATGACCACATTATTACGCTATAATCACTTAAAAGGAATTAACGAAATGATTTTGACGTACCCTTTGAGTTTTCAAAATGAAAAGAAAAAAAAATGAAAAATAAAAAAGTAATGTCGTAATAACATCTAGATCTCTAATATTTTATTTTTTCAAACAAGGACTTATCTTTTTCCATCTTGTACTTAATCGGTCCTTGACTTTGATTTGCTGACCTGACCCTATTGCAATGACCAAATTAATCTTCCTATTATTATTGACCAAAAGTATGTGTCTTTTTTCTTTCTATCTTTTTATTATTATTGACCAAAAGATTTGTATCTTTATTTTACATATACAAGTAATCACATGCATTTTATCAATAAATTCTACTTAAACTTCACTATTGTTAAAGAAATTTAAAAAGTTAATGTTACAAAAGTACGTTGGTGGAATTTATTGACAGAATAAATAATTATTTTTTAAATTATACCAAGACTATATGTATTTTTATATTTAAAGATGTTTTAGTTATTTTTGTACGGAATAGAGACTTATTCCATACAAATGAACAAGGAAGTTCCTATTTGAGATAATTCATAAATATGGGGATTCAAATGTTATTTTCCCAAAAGGTATATATGTTGAATCAAACGCTCAATCTCTTTCATCGTACCACACACACTATATTTTAACTTCGATGCATGGCCCGATTGGTTTCCAAATTCAAAATTAGGGCACGAAATTTCACTCGATTGATGCATTAACACTCAAACAAAGATGTAATCTCACGCCGAGTTTGCTTTTCAAACTCAATTATCAAAGCCAAAAGCATTAAACGCGCAAAAGTCTAGGGTTTTTCTTTTTTTTTTTTTTAAGAAAGGGTTTTATTTTCGGGGGTTTCTGAAAACGGCGTCGTGATAATGAAGGGGCCGTTGGATCGAACCAAGGTGGTGGTGCGAAACTTGCCGCCGGCAATTACGCAGCCGGCGTTTACGGAACAAATCGACGGTGCCTTCGGTGGACGCTACAATTGGGTGTCCTTTCGTCAAGGAAAGACCAGGTTAGGGTCTTTTTTTCAAATAAAGATTTTACTTTTCTGCCGAATTTTTTCATTAACGCGAAATTTTGGGGGGTTTGTGTTCTTAGTAAGTTCTTGATCGCTGTTTGTTAGTGGGTTTCTAGTACTTTTATCTGTTGTTTGTTAATCACCAACTTGATTTCACTGCATTTTAGACAATTATGGGTTCGTGGTGGTTACTTGCCGATGAGCTTGTTTTAGTTTATTATTATTATTATTATTATTTTGCTATTTAATTTGCTGTCGGAATTTTCAAAATTTGGGAAAAATTATTTAAGATGAACTCATAGTTGTTGTTGCTCCAAATGCATGGCATGATTGTCCTTTTTTTAATGAAAGTATTCAATTTTCGTCCCGGGGGGGGGGGGGGGGGGTAGTATGCATGACATCATTGTATTATTTTTGTTATTTCCTTGGATACTAACTAGGTGCCCTTAGATGGCTTCTGTTTGGTTACATTTTATTTTTCTTTTAGTTTTACTCCATCAACACTGAATTATCTTTTGATCTGGCTTCATCCTTTTTATTAGTAATAGAGTAGAATGCTTAGCATATTTTTTATTCTGTTTGTAGGGTGCTATAGGTGTTTGTCATGTGGGTATTTTCTTTTATTTTAGTTACTTATGTTATCAAATTAGGACATATGTACAGAAGTTATAATTTAATACTCATGTTTGCAAATAATTTAATACTCATGTTTGCAAATAGTGTGGTGAGGATATTCTCTTATACTTATTTTTCCTAAAATTATCTTGCAGTCAGAAGCATCAGTCCTGTGCTAGAGCCTACCTTGACTTCAAGAAGCCAGAAGATGTTCTGGAATTCGCTGAATTCTTTAACGGACATGTCTTTGTTAATGAGAAGGGTAATGCTTGGCAAAAGTTTTCAAGAGATTGATTATGCTCGACTGTGTCACCATAAATATTGTGACTACCTTCTTATTCATCCTGCAATTTTAATTTCAGATAGTGGTGATTCCATTTTTCACTTGATTATAATTGATTATAATTTGCTGGCAATTTTTGGAATACTAAATTAGGGGTTTCTCATCTTTATTTTTGTCTTTAATCTTTTGTTTCTAATTTTTCATCTTCTTTGGACAAGGGTGTTTATAGGAACACGTGAGGTGTAGAATTTCTTTAAGTAATATTGCTTTCCTTCTTCAGGTGCTCAGTTTAAAACTATTGTTGAGTACGCTCCCTCGCAACGCGTTCCAAAGCAATGGTCTAAAAAGGACGGTCGTGAAGGGACCTTATTAAGGGGTACTTACTTATCCTTCTTAAGTAAAGCCTAATAGGTATATTGGTTGCATGTGGACTTGTATGTGCAATCCTTTTTTCTGTTTGTATGAATACAATTGTTTCTTGATGCAAATCTAGATCCTGAGTATTTGGAGTTTCTTGAATTTATTTCAAAGCCGGTTGAGAATCTTCCTAGTGCAGAGATACAACTGGAGAGAAGAGAAGCAGAAAGAGCTGGTCAGTCAAAATGATCCCAGACATTTTTAGCTTAGAGAAGTTGTTTTAGTAAATTGAAGAAAAAACCAGTTACATGGTTATAATGAAAAAGCAATTTAGTGTATGTTTTTAAGTGATATTTTGTCTGTTACACCTGTGTAGGTGCTGCTAAAGAAGCTCTTATAGTTACACCTTTAATGGATTTTGTACGACAGAAAAGGGCTGCAAAGGCTGGGCCTCGGGTATATATTTGCTATATTATCTGAGCAAGATCTAAGAAAAATGAACATGATTTGTATTTATATGCGATTTTGTCAAATGCAAGTGTTTTTTGTTTCGAGATTTAGATCATTGTTCCCTTGTTTGGTTTCTTTTTGGTCGTCTTCTAGTTCCTCTTAGGTACTCTAGTTGCTACCTTTTATTTTTTCAATTTTGATCACATCATCACTTATGTAACAAGAACTTTGGATATGTAATTTGTTTTTTGTGGATATGATTTTACTGATGAAATTTTCCCTCTTTTCCCTTCACTTAAGAGTTTGCAATGATTTTCGCTGGAAATTTGATTCAATTTTCAATGTTTTGCTCTATATAACTTCGCTTTTGTTTAGCATGCAAAGAATTTCAATCCTTATAGAGAGATACCTTATTTATTTATGATCTTGTATGTTATTGAGCCTTGATTTGAAGTCATAGGAAAGTAACAATATTTATAAGAATTGATTACTTTGTCTATATTCACTGATTTTACTTTTATGTTGATGGCAGAGGTTATTGTCTAATGGGAAACTGAGTAGAAGAGCTAGTGGGTCATCAAGCGGAAGTCCTGCTTCAGGCTCGTCCAAACGAGGTTCTGACAAGAAAAAGGCTTCCACCGCAATGGTACTTATGTATAAAAGTATTACGTTTGCACTTTCTTTTTATCTTAAATGATTATCGGTTATAGGATTGCACCCAAACAAAATTGTTATCTGGAATGATCTTTTTTTTTTTTTGGAGGTGGGGGGGGGGGGGGGGGGGTGTTAATTCTTTGTCAAAGGATACAGAAATTGCCCGTTCTTGAAAATCAGATCTTAGCTTGCTTGCCTTAGTGGGCCCTTTGTTTAATACATGTTAAATTGGTATTAAGCTTGTACAATTTAGAAGTGTAGAATGAAGAAAAAAAGTTTTTCAAGGAGTTGATTTTAATATTCAAGCTTAGGTTTCATGGTCATGGACAAGATCAGGCACTGGCTCTCTATGAGTTTGATATAGTCAAAAATCGAGCTCAAGCATTGAATTTAGGTTGTTGGGTCAAGCTTGAACAACCTCCTGTTTGGATGAAGTGGCTTGTTTACCACAGCAAAGAAAGTCCAAGCACAAGAATGACACCCCAGCGTTGTGGTTCACCGGGAACTTATAATGTGCTTTTGTTTTGTCCATGTGTTTGGCATGCCTATCATGGAATAAATTCAAATCTGGTTTAGCGTTTCCTACAGTTTGTAGTGTAAATGGGTTATGTTAACTAATTTCATTCCTTGTAATTTATTGGCCCATGTGCGTACTTTTTAAGATCAAACCACTGGGAAGTAGAATATTTATTTTTCCTGTGTAAAAGATTTTTGGGGTGTGGCCCATGTTTTGTAGATAGATTCTTTTGTTATTATTTAGTTTTTGGTCGTGCCTGACCATTTTTTACATTTATACGTGATTATTAATATCTTTTTCTTGTATGATGGGCAGTATGTTTTAAGGGACACTGCAAAAAACAGTAGTGGGAAAGACAAGTCTACTTATATTCTGGTTCCCAAGCGAGATGATCGGGGTTTTGATAAGCCTGTTAGTTCATCATCAGCAACTGGAAGTGAAGTAGTTTTGGAGGAAAGTGGTATGACTAGGAGACTAAAGTTTAGTAGTCTTTATAAATGGCATCGTTGTTTCTGCTACCAACAACATTAGGACATATGAAAACACATGCTTGAATTTTGGATTGCTTTGATACATGTATGATCATACACCAGTCATTTTTTTTATTAAGAGAGTTGTTTGCGAATTTTTTATATGCATGCTTAATGAAGTATTTTTTAACATCACTTTAAACTTTCTTAATTACTCGGTAGCATATCCCCCCACCAGTCGATAGCATATCTACGTGCCCTAATATAGAGTATATCGAAGTCTAAGAATAGTTAGCGCAAACAATGGAAATGTTCTCTTTGTGCTTTAAAAAAAAAATTGGAGTTGGGTAATTGAGTATTTGATTGCCACCATTTTTTTTTATAACTTTTTATAAAAGGAGAGCCAGTTCGTTCTGGGATTTTTTTGCTGTAAAACCGATATTTACTTTAAAATTTTTTACTGAGAGAGAAATAATTTACCACTTTCAAGAGGCCAAAATATTCTTAAAGCTGTGGCTCCTTTCTCAAGAGTTAATGTGCAATGTGTACTCCCATTGTCTATATTCCACTGTTCTGCTTTTAGGTATTTGGGCATCTGTGTTTGGCGTGGCTTAGTTTTTCTTTTCATATGTATATGTTCTTTGGTTGTCTTCCTATGATTGAGTTACTTCTTGTATATGTTGTTTTAGTAGTAACTTGTGAGTTTCAGACTCCTGTCTCAGGAACTGTTTCCATCAATTGTCCTATTCACACATATATATTTAGCACAGTTTGTTAATTCATGTGAATCTTCCTGCGGATAAGTTGATTTATGCATCATAATCTTTTGCAAGTCTTGTTTACCTTTTAATGGTTTTGTTCAGGAGTTCCTGCTAATAGTGATGGTGGGAAAAAGAAAGTGCTGCTTCTTAAAGGGAAAGAACGAGAAATTTCTCAGGTAAGCTTATTGTTACTTATATCTTACAGGGCCTGATTACTTGGGTTACCTTTCCGGTATATACGGTGCTCAGGGCTTATTTTCTTTTTGCAATGGATGTAATTGGTTCGCAGTTTAGACGTACTGAAAAAGAAAAACAAATGTGCAGATAAAGGAAAGGGATGCAATTGAGTGATGGGAGTTTTTCATTGGATGTAGTGATTAGTATTAGTGAAGATTATTTCCCTTCTACTCTTAATTTCTTTTGCCTATTTACCTTGCTGATCCAATCATGCAGTTGTAACGTTAGTTGGCGATGATGAATTGTATTTTCACTCTTTATCAGTTAATTTATTAGTACTAAGCTTTTAGAATACCTAACCATTCATTGAACCAGCATGTTCTTGTAGATTACATATCCCCAATGCTCTAGTTCATTATTCATTTGTAATTGTTTTGTTATTGTTATTATCATTTTTTTCCACATTTTCTGAGCATCTAGGAATTTTGTGAGTTGCATGGCATAAAATTTCAAAAATTATATCTATTAGAGGTTTATGTGAGAGATAAGGGGTTTGCAAAATCAATGGAGTAAAATTAGAGAAATTTAACCTGGAATTTCTTGTTTGTATTCGTTTGACAATTATAATGCTTAATTCGTTGATGGCGCTTAGTCAAATTCCAAGTCCGTCTTGGAATTGGAATCTTTAATAAACTTATATTTGAATCTTCATGCTTGTCTTTTGAGGACTGCATAATACATCCACTTTGTTGTAATTTTCCAAGTTGCAACTTTGTATCATTTAACCATTTTCCTTCTCCAGGTGTCTAGCAGTGTGTCACATCAGCAGACTGTTTCAGTTAAAAACATACTCAGTTCACCTGCTCTGAAGCAGAACCAGCGACGTGAAAACAGTGGGAGAATAATTAGAGGCATACTTTTGAATAAGGATGCTTGTCAAAGTCAGGCTTCTGGGCTTCATTCTGAGCAGCAAATATCAAATCTAGAAAAGGACAAACGACCTCCTCGGCCGTCGCATGTACAGTTGGTTATGAGGGACACAAATGGGGTTTCTGATGATAAGGTTATTGTGAATGACGTGCATAGTGAGAAGCAGGAAAGACGTACCAGAAACAAGGATAGACCTGATCGTGGAGTGTGGACACTTCGACGTTCAGATGGATCGTGTCAAAGTGATGAGTCTTTGTCATCATCTGCATCTCAACTTTCACTGTCAGCAGTGGATTCTTCAGAAGGTAGCACCACTATTTCAGTGAATTTGTTGGGATTAATTAGTGCGCAAATATTGCTTGGTGATTATACTACAGTGCTAATTGGTTACTGCTACACTATCAAAACACATTTGCAGGAACATGTGCATCCACTGGATCCGAAATATGTATATGATTTAGACGTGCACCCACTGTATCTGAAATATGTATTATAATCTGTGTGGGAAGAGTAGAAATGCGGCATCTTTTGTCGAACTTTTTTACTTTATTCAGTTTTTCTGTATATGATTTCCAGGGAATATTGGAGATGGGAAATTTGACTTGTCAAATATGAGGAGTGGAGAAGTTAAAACTGTTGGAGGTGGACGTAGCGGTCATTCTTCTTTAGACAATGGTTAGTTTTTGGTTCTGTGGATAATGGATAGCTTTGGTGTTTGAAACCTGATAGTTTAAGAGGTTGCTGATACATGATCTCTCGTGCTTAATTCTCTATAATTTTCATGAGCATTTGGAATTGGAATAAGACAACTTGCGTGTTTGATATTATGCAGGATCCCATAGACATGTTGGTCGTCGAGGGCCAACCCATGTTAAGGACGAGGGTTCACCTGTTATGAGTGAGGGGAAGCCTTTAAGACGAGGTGGTGCTTCTGGATATGGTTCCCATGAGGTAATCAGATATCTTTTATGATATTGATTTTGTGCCCTCTTTTTGTTTCTTTCTTTCCTAAATGTGTGACAACTATTTTGATGTTTAATTACTGATTTTTCAGAAACAAGTCTGGGTTCAGAAGTCAAGTTCAGGTTCTTAGCATATCTAAAATGGTAAGTCTTTATTTGTTAAGAATGATTTCTTCCTTTTTTCAAGTATGTCCATGCTAAACGAATGCAGAAGTTTTACGGGCTCTTTATTGAAATAATTAACTACTCATAGAAATGTGGTAGTTTGTTTGCACCTTTCCATGATGTCTCCTTGGTCACTGTTTACCACATCCTTAACCAATTTCTTGATGAATGAATTAGGATATTCAAGATCCAATCCAATCAAACCAATCGGTCCAATCCAAAACAATACCTTTTAATTGGATTTATTGGATTACAAAATGGAAAATCCAATGTTATTGGATTGGTTTATGGATCTCTGTGTTAAAATCCTATATAAAACAATCCAACTGATCAATTTTTTATTTTGTTTATTTTTAAAAAAAGCTACATGTCACTTTTATATTTAACTTGCTAAAGAAAAAACCTGATTTTCCTTATAAAAGAAAATAATAATTTTGTATAACTATAAATACACAAATATAGTATAGAGTATTAACTGCGAGCTATGATTGTTTTCAATATTCAAATTACAATATTATTTTAACCATAAGATATAAAACACATAATGAAATATTAAGTGAGTTGTTTTTTATTTGTAAATTTTTATTTTAGTCAGATTGATGGGATCAGATTGAATTGGACTTGGCTTTTTATTGCTTTGGATTATATTTAGTGACCTCCAAGATTGAATGAATATGTATATATACCGCATTCAACATATTTTGCATTTGAAGGAACATGTATGCATATAGGCCTGTGATCAAATCTGAACCTTGATCTGAACCAAAGTAGTTACAGCACCAATCTTGAATCCTAATAATAAGCTTTGGGAATTATTAGGTAATGCAATATGACATAAGAATTGAGAATATTTTATGGGTGTAACCAGAAAATAATTAGTTAATGGATTGATTTTAATGAAGGATAATTTTGACATGTAAGAGAGTATGCAAAGTAAAAAAATACTTGTTGAAATGTGTTGAATGAGTTTGTAGAGTAAAAGAGTAGTCAAAGTAGATTTTGGAGTGTAAATAATCCCACCCGGCAACAAGTCTTTTGTTAAGATGGTTGATTTTCCATTTTCTAATTTATTATTGTTTTGCAGTGAACTCTTATCCATTTTGAAAATTTGGAGCATGCACTTGCTGTTTTGTGGAGACTGTCTTGGTTTGCTTCACACTTAATGAGGTGTAGACAATGTTTCAGCAGTGATAAAGATGAAAGGTTTAGTTAACTGATTGGTTCAGATACCAATCTAATTAAATACATGGTGGGTTGAAGAATCCCGATCTTGGTAACAGATGGCTCGGATAGGAGGAAAAAGACAAAGAAAAGCTAGATCATCTTTCAAAGTCGTGTATAATACCGCAGTTATCATCATGGTGACCTTTAGGAGGTGTTTTGCTGGAGGAGCAAAGGACATCCTCATTCTTCCCATTGACTCTGTGTAGGTACCGGGACATTCTGCTTTTGGTATGTGGATTCTTCCATTAGCTGGAACTGTAAATATAATTGCAGACCAAAAACGCGTTCAAGTTTAGCAGTCTTGGTCTGCCATAAGTGACTGGGGAGGATTTGTCTACAGCCCTCATTGACATTAATAGGGGTTCTCTATAAATGGTTTTGTGCCTAAAATAGATTAAAAGCTGGGGCCTTTTCCAAAACCAGCTTCATGTTTTGAGTTTCTTTCACTGATTGGCCTTGGAGTGACTTTGGAGAAGAAAGTGAAAAGGGTGGAGTTTAGTAGAAGCTGCTAATTGGGTCTGTCTTGTATTGTTTGTATTTTTCAGTGTGGCTGAAATATTAAACATGATATTGGTGCTATTTATACAGATGATGATGGTGCTGAATTTCTTTCTTGGCAGTGTGTAGTATGTATGGGCATGTTGGTATAGTAGCAATGCCAGTCCTTTTGTTTTTGCTTAATTTTGAGAGTTTGGCTGGAGGCTAAGGCCCTATCTGATACGGAGGAGGTGTTGTGGACTTAAGGTTTTAAGTCAAAGATATTGTGGGAAAAAAATTATAGTCATAAAATAAAAATTAATTTGATAGAATGTGTAAATATAATTTTGAAATAATAATTTTAGAAAAATAATAAAGAAATAACTGTTATTAATTTAAGTTTTAAACTACAGTAATAGCTAGTATTTGTTTATTAAATCCGTTGTTTAACTGTATTTTTTAATAAATTTTATAAGTTGTCGGTGTTCATGTACGTTAACTGAAAGAAATATTTTTCTGAAAGTGGGCTAAATATTCGTTCGGTATTGAAGGTCGAAAATTTATATGATAATTAAATATATTAGTGTACCCCACATCTACCTGCTTTTATTTTATCATTTTGTGTTTTTAGATTAATTTTAAAAAAATGAAAAAATATGGAACCAGACAGCGGGTACAGACGTGGCCAGTATGAGAACTACAAAGCAACAATTCATTATCATTTGATAAGAGCAACAGTGAACCAAATAATTAAAGATTCTTGAAGCGTCCTTCAATTTCTCTGCAGCTCTCACTCTCAGAATTCAATTTCTTTCAAGCACACTTCATGGCATTGAGTTACTTGCCAAATCATCCTCACCTTCATCGTTTCCTCCCTCCCAATTTCAAATCCTCAACGGTCAGAAAATCCGTTTTGGTGCGAAGCTCCAACTGTCAGGACCCTTCCTCTAATGGCTCTCTCCTTCTACAAGAAAAGAATAGCTTCCCAGGTCTCTATTTCTTCTTAATCGCACCCGTCGAGTTATGCATGTATTTTATGCGGGTGCCATTTTATGTATTTATGCACCTATAAGAGCTTATAACGAACAAAAATGAAGTCTAAAAACTTTGGTTATGTGGCTGAGTAATGCAATTGAAAGAAATAAAAGAATCCCAGTTACTATAATTTTAAGACTTTGAATATGAATTAATTTTCTGGTTATAAAGCACATTCGTTGCAACGAGACATAAAAGTTTGGTAGTTAGGTGAATATAGGCTATGTGTTTTCGTTAGTTGTTTGGTAGGAACTCTCAGTTGTTTTCCTCATTGGTTTTTGTCGCGTGAATCAAACTATCGGTTGTATACTTGTATATATCCTGTCCTGAATATCTGGTTCCGCAATGGCCATGCCATTGCATTATCTTATAATTCCATTTATATAGGGTCTTGAATTGGCATTTTGTTAAGTAATTGTGGCATGATGTGCAGGGAAGCCAGAGGCTGATGTTGTTGTTATCGGAAGTGGTATTGGTGGGCTGTGCTGCGGAGGGCTTTTAGCTAGGTATGGGCAAGAAGTTCTTGTACTAGAAAGTCATGATCAACCTGGAGGTGCTGCTCATTCTTTCAAGATTAAAGACTACGAGTTTGATTCAGGGCCATCTTTATTCTCTGGTTTCCAGTCGAGAGGTCCTCAGGCAAATCCTCTTGCACAGGTTGATAAAATAAAAATTCTATCCATCTTTTCTTAGATGTTCAAGAGCCTATATAGAACAGTCAGAAACTAGTTGGTAAACTATATAATTTTCTGTTGACCTGTATACAATGGATCTTTATCTTAACAAAGTGATGTTGATTAGGCTATTTTACAGAGCCATAGAGCTACATAATCCTATTAAAAGGGTAGCAACTTATATGATTTTCAGGTTTTGGATGCATTGGGGGAATCACTTCCATGTGCCACATATGACTCTTGGATGGTTTACATACCTGAAGGTGAATTCTTGTCGCGTATTGGCCCCACAGAATTTTATAAGGTGCCTTCTCTTTGTTATCAGTTTATTGTCTCATAAGTCATGTAGTAGCATGTGTTCTAAAACAGAAAGACCCTTAGGATACAACCACCCTCCCCCCCCCCCCCCCCCCCAAAACACAACAAAAAAAAAAAGAAAAAAAAGAGGATATGACCATTACTCTTACGCTGGAGTCGCATGGAATCATGAGCAACTGCAATTGCTTATTAATATACTTGCATGGTAGCTACATTTGTTCCATCAAATATTGCATCCGCTGCACTTTTGTATTCAAACTCTTTTTCCCTTTGAAAGTTTTGGGTGAATTATGCTGCAGTATGGAGCTCAGTGGAATTTTTAATTTTTCCCTCAGGACCTGGAGAATTATGCTAGCAAGAATGCTGTGCAAGAGTGGAAAAAACTTCTTGTGGGTACCATTATTTCTGTTTCTGTCATAGTTATAATCACATTCACTTACAAATTATCAAATTGTTTGGAGAACTAAAGCTAGCCAAAAGGTTTCCTGCTTTCTTTGCTTGAGGATATTAAAATACCATAATGATTGAGGTTAATGGTTACTTAAATAAATGTGAAGACTCTTTAAATGCATCCTCTGAGTAGGGACAGAAATTTAGCACTTATGGCAGTTTCTTCATATGCGATTATTGTTCTAGCAATTTGGCAATGCATCAACAATTTATTGTGTTAACCAATCTTGAATTGATTCTCCACTTATCTCCCAGTTTAAAATGGAACCCTTCTTCAGGATGCGATACTTCCATTGTCTGCAACAGCAATGGCTCTGCCTCCTTTGTCTATCCGAGGTGATCTGGGTGTTCTTTCAACTGTTGCAGCCAGATATGCACCCTCTCTGCTGAAATCATTTATTCAAATGGGACCTCAGGGAGCTTTGGGTGCAACAAAACTTCTCAGACCATTCTCAGAAATTATTGATTCATTGGAGCTTAAAGACCCTTTTGTACGGAACTGGATAGATCTTCTGGCTTTCCTGCTTGCAGGAGTGAAATCTAATGGTATACTCTCAGCAGAGATGGTAACTATTATGCAATTGTTTTTTTCCTGAAAGGAATTAAATCTGGATTTACTATTAATGATTATAACAGCTGTTTCCTTAGCATGTTTGAAGTTGTCTGCATGAGTATGCTGCTGGTCACTTGTGCAAAGAGAAAATACTACAGTGGTTACCACATTATGTACTGTAAAACAATGTGAGATTAATTTATCATAATTTCATTCACTGATATGAAAATCTCGTTATATATTGCACTTGTATGTCTGGCATACTGATAACATGATATCTCTATTCATGTTCTTGGTTACGAAATCATAGTAGTTTATATCTATAGATGATGCTTGTGTATATCTGACCTCATCTTTCTTTTTCCAATCCTTTTCAGGTTTACATGTTTTCAGAATGGTACAAGCCAGGTTGCTCTCTGGAGTATCCCCTTCATGGAAGTGGGGCTCTTGTTAATGCTCTTGTCCGGGGAATAGAGAAGTTTGGCGGACGACTTTCACTGAGAAGTCATGTGGACAAGATAGTAGTTGAAAATGATAGAGCCACCGGAGTCAAGCTAAGCAGCGGTCAAGTAAGTCGATTTTTCTGTGGTAAAAAGGAGTTCTAAGACTGATCTCAACTGAATTATCTGTTTTTTGTGTCATTAATGGAGAGATGTTTGGAAATGCTGCAGTTTATACGTGCTAGAAAGGCTGTTGTCAGTAATGCATCTATGTGGGACACATTAAAGCTGTTACCTAAGGAAGTTGTTCCAAAGTCCTACCGAGATAGGGTTAATAGGACTCCACAATGTGAATCGTTTATGCATCTTCATTTGGGGTTTGATGCAGAGGTAAGCCATCAATCTCAGCAACTGATCTCAGTAAATCTAAGTATGCATCAAGTCTATGCCACAAATATTTGTCATATAGTGAACTAAGCAAAACCATGTGTTAACCATTGACAATTGCTCAATCATGCATTGGTCATTAACAAGCCTTCGGGAATGCATAAACGGATTTAAAAAGCCTTGCAACATAACTGGTATCAATGTCCAGGACGATGATGACGGCCTCAAAATTTCAAATTTGGAAGATGGGATCTTAGATGTAGGACCATGATGAAGGCCCTCTGTTGACTTGAATGTTTAAACAGCTTCATTTTTCTATTAAAGTAAAAGGGAAGGGAAAGACACTTACTGGTTAGCATAGACACACCATATTGTAAGGTATGATTTGAGACAACTCAAAAGTTCTTAATGCCTTCTGTGTCTTCTGCATCCTTAGGGCTCCTTCAACCTGAATAATGTTTCGGTTTGTCTCTTCTTATACCATTTATTGTGCCAAAGTGATAGTTCTGTATTCTCCTTTTTGTCTTTGTAGTTTCTAGTGCTATGCATCGGCCCGTTTTTATTCTAGTTTTTGTGTCCAACATCTTATATTTATATTCAAAATGTCTCACTGACCAGGGTTTACGAGAGGACTTGGGGATTCATCATATAGTTGTGAATGACTGGGACCGAGGAGTTGATGCTGATCAAAATGTCATTTTAATTTCTGTACCAAGTGTGCTAAGTCCAGATCTGGCACCTCCTGGGAAACATGTGTTACATGCTTATACACCAGGAACTGAACCATTTGAATTGTGGGAAGGGCTTGATCATAGAAGTGCTGAATACAAAAAACTCAAAGCCGAAAGATCTGAGGTACTTATATAAGCTTGTTGATATTGGCCTTTCTCATGTTGCTTTTTGTGGTAAAATAAAACTTCAGAATTTTGGAAACTCAATTTTGCTGAAAGTTTGCTCATGTATAACCAGTGACTCAAATGGTTCGCAAAGCTCTTTACGTATCTAGATATTGTACACATTAAAATGAATATGACCGAACTATATACTAACTTGTAATGTCTTGGGGAAAACACTTGGGCCTTTTGGTTGTCACAAGCATTTGCTCTAGTATATTATATGATATCTACTGTAAAGGTTATTAAATCACTGTAATATTAGTAAATATTCAGAAATCACTGTGACTTTTAGTAAATATTCGAACTTATGAAAATATTAAGTGCTTTGAAATATTGTGTAATCTCCATCACTTAGTCATTCCCAATTGAATCAATCTTCTGCCTGGAAAACTGTTTGATCCTGTATAACCAGTGACTCAAATGATTCCCAAAGCTCTTTAAGTATCTAGATATTGCACCCGTTAAAATGAATATGATTGAACTATATACTAACTTGTAGTGCCTTGGGAAAAACACTTGGGCCTTTTTGTTGTCACTAGCATTTGCTCTAACATATTATACGATAAGGAAAGTCTCATCTACTGTAAAGGTTACTAATTCACCGTAATTTTAGTAAATATTCAGAAATCACGGTACTTTTAGTTAATACTCGTACTTTTGAAAATATTAAGTGCTTTGAAATATTGTGTAATCTCCATCACTTAGTTATTCTCAATTGAATAAAACTTTTGCCTGGAAAGCTGTTTGATCCTGTTCCTTTTTTAAGTAAAGCATTTCTTAAAAAATTTTATAATCCAGGTCATTTGGAGAGCCGTGGAGCGTGCACTTGGTCCAGGTTTTAGTCGGGACAAGTGTGATGTGAAATTGGTTGGAACTCCATTAACACATCAAAGGTTTCTTCGAAGGAATAGAGGAACTTATGGGCCAGCGATACAGGCTGGTAAAGAAACGTTTCCCGGGCATTCAACTCCCATTCCACAGCTCTATTGTTGTGGTGATTCTACTTTCCCGGGCATCGGAGTCCCTGCAGTTGCTGCTAGTGGCGCCATTGTTGCTAACTCACTGGTTTCGGTTTCTCAACACTCGGAACTTCTTGACGCCATTGGAATTTGAAATACATAGGTGGGTTCACAGTATTTATGGTTGGCCCGTGATCCTCTATTTCTAGAGACACCTTTCTCAACTTTGCATCTTTGGAAAAATGCAGTTGATTTTTGTTCTTTGAGACATATAACGTCATTTATTATTTAACAATCTGATTACATGTACTTTACTTTTATGTACCAGTGCCGGAAGAAGTTGCTATTACCTTATTAAGAAGTTATCGAATTGATTATCAATGCTTCAGTTTGTGATCTCGTGGTGTTTTAATTTCATATTTGTGACAGTATATCACCTTTCTTTTGCCCAGCTGAGAGGTACATAACTCAATGGAATATGCTCTATTGGAAGTTCTTTTAACTTTCTTCTTGTTTATCTCCCCTTGAACCTGATGTGTCTTTAATACTACTTTTGAGCCTTTATTAGGTTAAACTTTTGGGTCCAATATTTTTTCTAATACGGTATGAAAACAGGGAGGTAGCATGGTACGACTGTGTATTGAGAAAGATACAATAAATTTAGGTAGAATTGATAATGGAACTATTGAATAACCTTATCAATTCATGAAATTGTGCCATGGACAATTATAAATGATGTTGACAAAAGTTAACATAAATATATATATATATATATATATATATATATATGTGGATTTTGTTAAGTTACAGCCACTTCAAAATCACGTAAACACTAAGCATAAGTGGTGGAATCCACATGATTTTGAAGCAATTATAAGTTACAGCAGCTGTAACTTAGTAGTTCTCTATGTATATATATTTTGAATGAATGATATAACTCTACGTATTTATATTATTTTTTGAAATTAGCCCCTACAAAATAAATATCTGGTCCTGTCAAACTTTTGAGTGAAGAAGTTTTTCTGACAATTTTTTATTCTTTCTTTTCATTGGATATGGTCTTTTTCCCAATCACTCAGCTTAGCATATTTTGCTGAAGGGTGTTGCAGCAGCAGTAGCTGCGTATGATTACTGTTTACGTAAAATTATAGTAGCTGTAACTTACAACTACCGCAACTTAGCAAACTTAGCAAAATCCTTTGCTGAAACATGTAATATTATCAACATGCCAATATTGGTTGCATTTTGAAGTTTTTAATGCTCATCAAATCGTCCGTATATTTGATTTTTCCTAAACCTTGCAAAGAAATGCAATTCAATTATTGGGCCAGACAATAATAATGTTCTGTTTGTGTTTTGTATGCGAACTGCAATTGTGGTGTTGTAGCTGCTGCAAAATTTTTTTTAAAAAAAAAGCTATTTATTAAATTATAATTTGGTAAACATAATTTTTAATAAAATAGTGAAAGAAATATAGATTTTTTTGCCAAATATCTAGCTACGTGGTAAAATTACCTTAATCTTTTGTTGTGATAGCACAATGATAAACATTAATATCAAACGAAGCCTAGTTTAAAATTGTTTAGGCGAAATCACAGCTAATATTAACATCGAGTTAAAAAAAAATGATCCTATTTGCAAACTTGAAACTGCGTAGGAAAGTATTCATTCGATGCACACCTTTAAAATTCACATATTTAACATGACTTACGGTGTATAGGTATGGTTAATATTGTCATGGTTAAAGATTCTATTTTCTGAATGATTGTTGTTTATAAAAATAAAAGCACGATTGTATATTTTTGTTTAGTTTTCGAATACTTTTGTTTAGTTTGAGATATTGGAGTAAATTAATAGGAAATTTTACGAGACGTAATATACTCCCTATTCCCTAATCCTTTCTCGTCATTCTTAGTAATGGGTTTCATCTTTAATACTTCCTTTCAATTTGGCCGGACTCAGTATTGCTCAATTTTAAAAATCATCAAAATTTTTACCTTTCATTTTTTTAGATTTTCTAAATAATATTAAATTTCCATTTTAAGTGGGGATGGCAGTGGGTTAGGTATGGTGCAAGATATCAATCGTGTACTCTCTTTACCACTCCTTATATGTTGTAGACTCAAATAGACATGGATTAGGATTCTCATATAGTAATGGGGATACTCATTCCTATCTCCTATAAAAATTAAGGAAAAAAAAAAGCAATTTCAGATTGATGTATAATTTACAAAAATAATAAAACTAATGCGATGGATTAAAAAATAAAAAACTAAAAAAGCGGTCTTTATATTTCTTAGGCCTGGCAATGCGTTGTGTTTGAGAGGTTTTGGTGCCGCATTCTTACCGTATTGTGTTAAATTACATGTACTAAAACTCATCCATTAATTTATTTGGGTAAAAAATGCAAATCCGAACTCATTGGTTACCATTATCATGTTATTCAAACCAACTCATTTAACCCACTCTTCTTCGTAATTTTAAAATTATTATTCAAAATATTGTTATATATTTTTAGTTTAAACACAAATATAAATTTACAAAATAGACTCTTTAAAAATATAATACCAAAAAAAAAAACTTAATATTCATCATGATCGAATAATATAGTCCACAAAATTATATAATTATTTAAATAAGAATACTTGTCCAAAATTAAAATAAAAAGTAATTTGCTTTTTCTTTAAAAATTTATAATTTAAAATTATTAAAATTTCAATATTAAGTGGTAATGGATCTGTGTGAAATGGATTTTAATACTTAGATGCAAATTCGGCTCCTTATTGAATGGGTTTTCATAGGTTGATTCAGTTGACCCAACTTAATAAATGTCGACCCGACAACAATATTTATCATGTGAGTTTGTATCATGTAAGTGGATCGTATGAAATTTTACTAGACCTAATATGTCTAGTCTAAATTTTATATTTGGGTTTACTTTTTAATAAGGTACTAACTTCAACAAAAAAAAAAAAAAACAACTAAATAACATAAAATCTCAAAAAATCAAACGAGTATGAAAAATTATATCCTCATCCGGCCCTTAGCAACCAACGGGCTGGGGTTAAATCCGATAAATTTGTTTAAAATAGAAAAATTTGGCTTCAAATGAATATTTTGACAAATTATGTTGTAGCAATATATTGTCACTTTTAAAACTTATTTTGATAATTAACCATAAATTTTGTTTTCTTAGAACAGTATGTTTCCTTATTGCCAATAATGTTATTGGAATAAAATATTTTTAAAACAACAAATTATTCAGATTTGAAAAGTGAAAAACTACCTAAGTTTCCCAGGTGGTAACACCAGCCTCTATATCACAACATTGATCACCACACTTCTTTACCTTACAGCCCCTTGCAACTCTTTTATTTTCCCCTTGGCTTCCAGTTGAACCTGCGCCTCTATCTTTTCTGCACGAGCTCGAGCTCAAACAACAAGGACTGGGAACCGTCTGGCTGTGCAAACTTGTTGATGCCATGTCTTTAGCAGACGTCGCCTCACAGCATCTGCTTCTGCACTTGTTCACATTGAGTGCTTCTTTAGCTTCATCTTTCTTGCACGACAAGGAAAAGGTCCCGTATTTGGATTTCGAAAACCCTCCTTCCTCCTCTGGGTTATTTTTCAGAAGCAACATGCTGTTCAAGATCACAATCAAGCAAGTCCCAACATCAGTGAGAACTGCTGCCCACACTAACGGGTAGCCTGCAATTGCCAATGCGAGGACAGAACCTTTAACGGTGACTGAAAGAGTGACGTTCTGAATGAGTTTTATTGAAGCTTTTCTGGCTAGCTTGATAGCTTTTGGTATTTTCCGAATGTCGTTTGACATTAGTATTACATGTGCCGTCTCCATCGCTAGCGCTGAACCTGAAATCCCCATTGAGATGCCAATATCGGCTGCCGCTAAAGCAGGGGCATCATTGATCCCATCTCCAACCATGGCCGTTGGTCCATCTCTCTTCAACAACTCAACTATTTCTGCCTTCTGTTGAGGTAAAAGCTCTGCATAGACCATGTCGAATGCATGATCCAACTACCGAAAAAAAAGAAGAAGAAGTTCCTCTCTTGTTATGTAATTCAGTGCAAGCTTAAACTGTGTAAATAATAACATGGATATTGTAAGCCTTGCACACCTGATCTTGTGCATACAAGGCTGCTGCATGGGTATCACCGGTGAGGATGAAACTTTTAATGCCTAATGATTTCAGATCCTTAATCGCCTCCAGAGCCCCAGGCCGACAAGAATCTGAGAGGCTAAATGTTCCAACTGGAGTTGCTCCCAAGTATACATACCCTCTTGTCTTTCCTCCTGAACAATTTGCTTCTACAATTGAATCCGAAATTTCGACTTTTAGTGATATGAAACAAGAAAATGATTTTTTATTTTTTTTTTTCTGGCTAAAGCTAGTAAAAATAGAACTATTGAAGCCTCTTACCTTTACTACAACCAGTTCTCAGACCAATTCTCCTGTTTCCAATGTAAATTTCATTTCCATGGATTTTCCCAAATATTCCTTCTCCTGGGAAATTTTGGAAATCCTCAACATTTTCAGGCATTGGCTCAACAGAAAGTGACCTTGCATAATCAACCAGTGCTGCAGCTGTTGGATGACTAGATTTGCTCTCAATACTTGAAACCCTGTAAATCATCCCAATATTAGTGATTCTTGCTTTGAAGAAGCACAGAAATTTATCTACTCTTAATTGGGACCGCTAACTGTACCAATACAACAATGTGCTGAGGCTAACATCATCACGGATAGATTGAAAATCTGTCACAGTAAATTCTCCCCTTGTTATTGTCCCTGTTTTATCGAACGCCACCATCTTAACTTTCGCAAGAATTTCAAGATAATTGCCACCCTTGACCAGAAGCCCTGTTGTCGCAGCTTTGGAAAGTGCACAGAAAATCACAACTGGCGTTGAGAGAATAAGTGCACACGGGCATGTACTAACGAGAACAACTATTGCCAAGTACAACCAGTGCCTTTCATTAGGGACTCGCAGAGCAGCAGGAATCACGGCAAAAGCTACTGATATCAACAAGACCGCTGAAAAAAAAAAAGAGAAAAAGAACTGTGAAAAGTTCCTGAAGAAGCTTCAGTTTGCTTGGACAAATTTCCTAATCATGGCTATGCAGTTTAGACATAATGTCACCTTATCCATTAGGATTCCAGAGTTACTTATTCTAGCTTTAAAATGAACATAGGAAGTATGCAGAAACGGAAAATAACCTGGGATGTAGTACTTTGCAAAGTTTTCTATAAATGTTTGAGCTTGTGACTTCTTTTTGTGAGACTCTTCTACTAGAGCTGCCATTCTTGAGACCACACAGTCTTTTGCTAATGCAGTAGTTTTTATACTGATATAACCTGAGAAAGATGAGATACATACTCAAGCAGTCAAATCTCTTGATTGTAACGTAGATGAAGATATTAAAGAGTGAGAGAACTAACCGTCCAAATTGATGGTGCCAGCCCAAACAGGAGAGTCTTGTTCTTTGACAACAGGGAACGACTCTCCGGTCAATGTTTTCTCATCCACCTCACATTTACCTTCAACGACAATTCCATCAATGGGAATTACTTCGCCGGCCCTGACGGCAAGGACTGTGTTCACCTTCACCGTATTCACATCAACTTGTTTTCCAGTTTCGGCTATGATGGCCTTCTGAGGAGCCATGCTTGTCAAAGATGACATGGCGGCCATAGCCTATGAATGATACACAAAATTCAAGTTTTTAGAACAGTTATTGAACATACGAATGTTGAATGATGTAGGACCAGAAATAGAGAGGAGAAATAAGAAAATAATTGAATAGTTGCAGATTGCGTACAAAACTGAAAAAGACAAGATTCATTTGCTAGCTTCAAGTTATTTCCAACAACAATACCAAACATTTTCTGTTCTATTTTTTTTCCCGGAAACAGAAAATCAGACGATACCAAACAGGCATGTTGACAGAGAAAGATGGAAAAGGACCTTGTAACTTGCTACTGACTCAAGCCACTGAGAAATAGAGAATAAAAAGACAATAGAACCAGCTTCCACATAATCTCCAAGAGCAAGAGTCCCAGCCACTGCACATTACCATACAAAATATGAAAAGCAAGTAACCCTTTCTTCAATCTTATTTATTTCAATTCAATATTTGAAGAAATTCAGGAGGATTACCTGCCATCAGAACAAGAACGTTTATATTAAGAGTGAGGCTCTTAATTGATGCTACGCTTCTTATTAATATTGCAGGGAGTCCAACAACGACTGCAGCGACAGCCAAATATTGCAATGGATGATAAATATACCTTAGGAATGATAGTGCAAGTAACAATCCTGAAGCCATTATTGATGGAGCAGGCCACTTATTTTGGGATTTCATTTGCCCCACCGGTCTAACAGTAGCCTCCAGCCTTGCTTTATTCAGTGCCTCGACTGGCATTAACCACAAAAGATTTCGTATCAGTACTCAAAATAAAATCACCTTAAGTACTTGTAAACATATATAGAAGTGGCAAATACTTTATATGATGGAGATTCATTGGGAATAATAAAATTTGGCTAAGAAATATCTAACAATAATTTCTAGTTCCCATTAGAGGAGCACGTTTAAGCCAGTACATACATTAGTTTGGAAAAAATCTCCTTGTTGGGTTTAGTGTTCTGTTTCTTCTCCGAATCAATTAATAGAGTTTTTAATTTCATTCAACATGAAAGAGACATAGAAGAGTCCCTATGTCAGACCAGGAGAACATTAAAGTCCAAATGGACAAATGCTGTGCCCACACTTTAGGCATAAAATGCAATAAACTAAAACAGAAGCACATATAATTAATTTTTTTTTTTAAAAAAAAACATCAATACCCTTGATAACAGTTATGTAAGAACTAATTAATGGACTTTTAGTAATTTAAATAAGTAAAAAAATCAGGAAAAGAAGCCTAAGGTGTAACATAAATAATAACATTGCCCATGGTAATGATTGGGTTGGTGAGTCATGTCAGAGTTGTGGCCATCCGTTTTATAATATCATGTGGGCATTGCATTTGTAATAATACATGGTCAATATGTAGTTACATGATATTTCTTATTCAATAATTGCCAATCACAATATAATGTAAGAGTAATATTAGACATTTCGATATGTAAATTTAAATTTGAGTCTTAACTGATGTGACATTCATCATTGAATGACAGTTAAGTAATTTTATAAATTATAAAATTCATCATCCAATAAATGAGTGATACATAACATTGAGATTTATGTTAGGATCCTTAATATTACTAATAATACAATAGCCCACCTGAATTCCCGAGAAATCTCTATTGACAACTAGTAAACATAGCACAGGACATACAAACTTCAATTCTCAGGCAACAGAAAAGTCCAAAAAATTAAATCAATGATTGAAAACATTAAGAAAGCATCCATTTGTGTTAATATTGTTTCATTTGCAGTATATTTAATTAGTTCTTATTTATGGCAGCACAACACATACCAATTTTGGTCTCTGAAATGCGTCGAGTATCATGAACTACGATCACAGTTTTCGTTGGCACAATCACCGAAATCTCTTCAACTCCATCAAGTGAATTAAGAATCCTCTCAAGAAGTGGAACCTCTGATGAACAGCACAAGCCCAACACCTCATAATAATTTTTCTTTAACCTTTCAGCCATGAAAGAACAAAATATTCAAAATATCAAACAATCTTTGATGTAAGTTTTTATCAGATTAGAAGAGGAAGAAGAAGAAGAAGAGGAATACTGATGGAAAGGTCAGAGATTTATTCTCTGTTTTATTTATTTGTTTTCTTTACTTTTTAAATTTTTATTTGTGGAGCTGGTAAACTTCTCTTGCCACACTTGAGAGGGAATTCAACTATATACTCTTTAATTTATTCAAATTTGTTAATATTTTAACATACAAGCCCATGTACGTATTTCTATTTATTAATAACAAAATTCCAAAGATTTGAAGAAATAGGCATCCCGGTCTGGTGATTGTGTTTTATATTAATCTTTCTTGTTTGTCATAACTTCATAATTAATATGTGTGATGATTTGGATTGGGGTGTCGTGTTAAAGAAATATGTAATAATATTTTTAATTGTTTCGAATGAGACTTGCTTATTAATTGAGTTAACAATCTCAAACACTAACTTGAATCTTATAAAATTTTTGAAAAAATTAAAGAGTTATTATCATTACCAATTATATTGAGATAACAAAATAAAAAATAAAAAAATTTATTTTATTTATCAATTATTATATACACACAATAAAAAATACTATATATATATATGCTTTATGAATGTGTAAATAAATTTTATTTAACATTATATCTATTTTAATCATTTACACTCTTGTTATAGTTTAATAATAAAATTTACTTAACACATATAATTGTTTTTAAAATTCACAGTATTTTTTTTAAAAAAATTTACCAAATATTTAACTAATTCTCTTTACAGCTAATTATTTCAACAACAGCTAACGTTAATTATTTTAAAATTATATCATTACCAAGCTAGCCCAAAATACATTTTGAGGAATTTATAGTGCTATATATTCAAACTCTCGTCAATTTTAGTTTAAATATCATTATATAATTGCTAAAATAAAATAAATATAACTAATGTGTCAACATAATATTAGTCATATATATCAAATTCGGATTTAAATTTTTTCTCAAGGAAAGCTATTTCCTTGCAACAATAAAATTTTTTCACTAGTAATGAAGTTACTTACCTCGACATAAACAATTATCTAAATATACATGTAGGCCTCCAACAGCATCAAACACCTTAAATAAATACAAAATATAACTATTAACAACTTATCCCAACACCCTATTTTTCTAACTTTATATCCATACTAATTTGATTGTCTGAATTTGAACTCTTAATCTAATAATCAGAGTGATGTAATATCCTAAAGAACTTTTTACGTCCATGACTATCACTCATAAAACTTTTGTGATGATCGGATATCAAAATATTTTCAAAACTATTTATTTCTTGATAAGTTTAAATTTTTCGTACAGAGCCTTAAATAAACATTATAGGTTCTGACATTTTTTTAGAATCATATATTTGTTATAAAACTATAAAATTAATTATGAGAATACTAGATGCATATAGTAATCCATATTTACAATTTTAGAATTTTTCAAATTCATTTGGCACTCCAAATAATTTGATAAATTTTTATCGTTTTGTTGAAATCACAGTTTTCTAGTACAACAGTGTTTATTTCGAAAATCCATATAAAATCGAATACAATGTCAAATCTTATGAAATAAAATTTATTCAACACTCTCTACATGTCTAGTTTATAAAAAGATAAGTTCTTGTCAAAAATCATTTATCAAAGGCTATGATTTATTATAAAATATTCACGTTGTCCAAAAATAATTCTATAATATATTTCTTACACCAAGAGTTTCAAATCAAACATATACTTATCTTATCACCCACAACAATAAAACATGTAGAATCAGACGCAGCAACCAAGAAGCTTCTAATTTAAACAAGATCACTAACTCCATTGTAGAAACGGAGAAGGTTGCTTTACTATTTAGGGTCGAGAGAAGGAAATTAGAAAAAGAGGTATTTTATAGGGAAATGCTTGGAAACACTAGTAAATTATAAAAGTCTCGAATAATTCCCTAGAATCAAAGCTTAGAATCGTTACCTAAAATCGCCTAATAAAAAAATTGAAAGAAATAATGTTTACTCCAATACTAGACATAATTATTATTTCCTTACTAAGAATTAACATAATTATTAGTTTACTCCAGTATCTCAGGTTAAACACAAACAAGTATCTCTACTTATCTTTAGAAACACCGATCATGCAGAAAGTATACCTTTAATAAAAACATGCAATGCCAATTGAAAATTTTGAACCTAACTCTTCCACGTAGATTCATGTTTGCTTATAGCAACATTATTATTATTTAAAATAAAATGGTATATTAAAATTCAATTAGAATAAGAATTACATCCACATTTATTCCATGATGCCTCACAAAATTACAATAAAAAGGGTAAAATAGGGATTCACTTTAGACCCAAAAAGAGGTGTAGAGTAAATGAGTAATAATAATAATAAACCCACCACACTCATCGGATAAATGAAAAAAATAATAATAATAAAGGTAACAGGGGATGTTTGTACCAATATGGCAACGTTTTTATTAGTAACGGCAAATAATTGTTTTTAAAAATTTCGTAATCTCTTAAATCCTATTTTATCTGCATTACATTTGAAGTGTAAGGTTGTAATGACAACTGCAACAATAATTAGAAAAAGAAAAGTAGATGAAATAACAAATCAATTAACTGTAATAATAATATAGGATGCATACAAATTGAATAGAACCGTAAATGAGAGGCTACTCTTTTATGACACTAAGCATTTTATTTAAAATTGGAAATTTCTTTCCAATAAATTATGGACCAGCATGAGTTTGGTGCTTAATGGAACTCAAAATTTGTAATAAATATTTACAAAAATGCATTGTGTTTTGATCAATCTTACATCTGAAGGAGATTAATTGTTTGTTTTCTGTATATGGAAAATATTTAAAAAAAAAATAAATAAATGGACTTGTCTATTGGACCTTAAGGCCATGGCCCATGGGTGCAATAAGCCTTTTACCATTGTCAGTAATAATCACAAGACTGTTAGTGGCTTTAACATTAATTAATTTTTGCTAAAATTCTTCAATTTTGTGTCAGATTATGCTAAATCCCAATGTTTGAAGGAAGCGTTTTATATTCATTGAGATATCACTTTGTCATAGGTATTATGTGTGTGTGTGTATATATATGAAATACATACTAATGCCCAAATAATATGAATGAAAGGAAGTAATTTATCATTTACCATTTAAATAATGGGTGGTTCCATATAAAAATATGCAGTAATATTCAAAATACAAATACCAAAGCAAGTTTCCAATCCCTAATTAACAAGAAGTCAGCATGACTGAGCTGCAGATATCATACAGTACATAAGCCTCGTCATTGTTGCTCTTCAGGTTATACATATACTAGAACGGTAAAACTGTAGTAACTCTTACAGACAAGTGATGTCACACATTATGAAGAAAAAGAGGCTTCAAGTCTTCAGTTTTTGGTAAAGTAGTGGAGGAGATGAGGAAAAGTGATGATCATATCAGGGTCTTGCCGACATTAATTCCTAGGCCGAGGCCTTATGATTGCATGCAAAGGATGTAGCTTGTGAGTAGTGAGGCCAACAGTGTCAACACTTTCTTCGTCACCATCTCTCAGACTCCACTTGAATTCCTGCACCAGCCTACCTATTGCCGTGCAAGCTATCAAACTCGCCTGAAGAGAACCTGCACAAACCCTCTTTCCTGCTCCAAAAGCCATTGTCTTGTACAAATCCGCAGGATCGTATTGGCCATCAAGAAATCTCTCAGGTTTCCACTCCTCTGGGTTTTCCCATTGTTTCTTGTCCATGTTGCATCCGTATATGTTTATTGCAATCTGCGTACGCAACACAAATTAAAGATAACACCTAACATTGCAGATACTATTAGTGGGAACCACAAAGAATTCAAGGGAAATTAAGCTAAACAACAACCTCACTTCCAGCAGGAATGAAGTATCCTCCTATTTCGGTATCTTCGTGGGCAAATCGCAAAGGAACTATTGGAGCTGGACTGTGCTTTCTGAGAGTTTCATGGAAAACAGCTCCCAAGTAAGGAACTTGTGCTATGCTTTCCTCCGTAAACTTGTTTGACCCGCAAACTGATTGAATCTCCTGAAATAGACGGTCCTGTAGTATACATATAGAAGGAACATAAATATATGCACAAAATTTTGAACGTGTAGCAAAGATCAAAATTCATGGAGAGACTAGTGATTGATTAATTAACCTGTCGCATTGGATCCTTAGCGAGCTCATACATGGCCCATTCTGTTGTGACCAAAGTAGTATCTGATGTCTCGATGATGATCTCCCAGAGCAGCATGCTTATTTGTTGCTCTGTAAGTGATTTTGCTTCTGATAACAAGTAATCAACATAACAATTCAGTTCCTGTCCTGAAGCAATTCTGCTTTTGGCCTCGCTGATGAGGGCATTCATGACTGCTTGCCTGCGGGTACACAATCTCTGAATTTTCATTTCCACTTCTTTATTAGGAACCCATCGTAGATAAGGGAAGAAGTCTCTCCAGTCCACCTCAATTGCTCCTACCATTATGTCAAGTACTAAAATTCTAAATATTTCATCCTTTGACAATGTGGCACCAAGCTCCTTCGCATAAATTGATTCCACAACCTTTCCTACAGCCTGAAAATGCAAAATGCTTTAATTATCTATGTATTTAGTCAAAGATAAGAGATGAATTTCCAACAAAAGATCACAGCTAGCTCACCTGTTTCATGGACACTCCAAAAAGTTCAGACTCAAATATTTTCCTGAAATTCACAAGTTGTAGAGGATTTTCCTTGATGTGAGCATGAAATTGGGTAGATATATTTTCCATCATTGTGTCTCTATGGATTCGATGTCGCTTCTGAATATCACACAGACAGAGAGTACACACCATTAGTTTTGGCAGTACAATATATTCATACAACATGTAAACTGACCCAGCAAAAGCAAGAGAAAGTTGCAGTAGTAGATTTAACCTGAGCATTTCCACCCAAAACATTTGTGAGTAAACATCGTTTAGCCATTTTGTGAAATTCACCGTAGTCACTTGTTGCAACCATACATTTATTAGAGGTGAGTATCTTCAGGGCATTTGATAGCTTCCTTGTTGAAATGGATGGATATCTAGTCACCATGGCCTGGAAGAACAAACAATAAATTAAAACTTTTTAATCATTGATTGATTGATTTCCCTTCTATGTGTCCGTATATTAGTAACTAACTAAAGCCATATGAATATATAAATTAACTAATGGCAAGCAAACAGGACATTTTAGTAAATGAGGCATCTTGATTATCAACCTAACGATGTAACTAAAGGGATTCAGTATGCAGCTCACTCAAACTTACACCCGAGTAGTAAAGTTACCAAACATTATCCAACTGCTTAAACATGATATACACTATTAATTGTACAGCCCGGGCCCAATAATAAAGTAGATATCGTTCGTTTTGGGGGCACATAGTCAGTCACGGTTTAGTTTTGGACTTTTTTTTTTTATCTAAAACGCATCTATTTAGTTAAGAGAGCCTATGCCTTATAAACTAGTTCAGTTCAGAATCTGACTTGCCAGCGATTTGTGATGTTACGTTAACAATTTCACCCGATGACAAAATTGAATCAGAATGCTTACCTCTTTAGCAACATCAGAGGAATTGAGAACAATCATAGTAGAAGCGCCAGTTTTGATAGAATAAATTGGTCCATACACCTCTGCCCACCTTGTGAAAGTCATGTGTGGTTTCTTCTCTTTCAACTGTAACAAATTTCCTATAAGTGGTAGCCTTCCTGGAACCTCTGCACCAACCCCCCAACAACAACCCATTCATCATTTAAATTGATCGATCAAGAACAAAGAATTGAAGAGAAAAAAAAAAACTATATATATACACATATATACACCTGGAACAGGTGGAAGATTAACTGCTAATTCCATCCTCTGCTTGGAGATGAACCTTCTAATGAAGAACAAGAAGAGAAACACAGAGAGAGTACCAAGAGCAATGGAGGTGGCAAAGGGTACCGCTGGAAATGCTTGAATGATGTACTCTTTGGTGGCCATTGTTTTTCTTTTTTATTTTTTTTCTCAATACTCAAATACAGTGAAAAAGTCCAAGATTCTATAGATAGAGATGTTCAAGGTATCACTCGAGGACTTGTAATCATATACGCACATGGATTGTTGAATTGGAATGTTACATTTTCAAGAAACATTTATCTAAAGTACAAGCAGAATTGATCTGTCATGTGACAGAAGAGATATGACCAAATTATGACCTGTCCCTCTGAGTATAGATTGGCCATGTTGCTGCTTTCTGTTTTTGATAAGTGCTTTGCAGGCAGGATTCCTTTTTGGCTTTTACAAATTTGGAAGGGGCCAACCAAGCATGTTAGTGTTGTGGATAGAGCCAAAATGGGGCATGGGATAATGCAAAGGAATCAAGATGGTTCAGATACTGACATTAGATAAGAAGGCAAATAAATATAAATATTTGCTCAGATTCAAACAACTCTTACGACAAATATATTCATCACTTCCGTGCATCTGCTGTCGTAGCTCAGTGCTATTCATGCCTTCAACGTACGTGGAGTCGATGAATACGATACTTATGGGTTCATTCTCTTTAAATAATGATATAAATACATATATTTTAATATCTTGTACGTTAGTGAGAGTAGATTTCTAAACAGAGCTCAATAGACCTCTTGGATTGAACTAAAATAAATGTCTAAATTTATATTGCGGATATTGCGGATCAATTTTTATTGCCTAACGAAACTGAAAATTTAGAAGAAATATTTGCAAAAATACATTGTATTTTGATCAATCTTCGCATCTTTAAGGAAAGTAATTGTTTGCTTCTATATATGGAATATATATAGAAATATTGGACTTGTTTGTTGGACCTTAAGGTGGCCCATGGGTGAAATGAGTCTTTTTCCTGTTGTCGGTAATACTAAAAGTAACAATATTGAAGTAATTAAAAATATATATAGTTCTTTAAGATAAATTAAATTTATAATTCATTGAACTTTTTATGCTAAATGCCAATATCCGAAGGTGTGTATTATTTTTATTTATTGAGATATCAATTTGTCATAGGTATTGAAAAAAAAATATCATAAGTATTATGACTTTTTATTAAAGTATTATATTTTAATTTACTTATATTCTTATAAAAAATCTATCGACAGCGTAGATAGACTTTTTTATAATGCAGCCTAAATAATATGTAAAAAAAAAAGAAGATAGTTTAGAAAGTGATTTACTATTTATCATCCCAATAATAGGTGGTTTTTACACGTAGTCTATTAGTCGTGTACTGAATATTCAAATTATGAACACTAGTGAGGAAATTAAGTTTCCATTATCCCCATTAAGAAGTTGTAAGCATGATTGAGGTGCACTCTACAATTATGGCCATAATTCCATTTTCATATTGTGAGACAATCATTTTTCCTTTTGACTTGGGTAAGATATTTTGCCCCTGTGGAATATGCTCTTGTGTGTATATCTCACTAAATTTCTCTGTTGTTACTTTTTATATTGGATGGATAAGGCCCTATAATTGCAGTCACTCAACCGCACAGCATGTGTTGTTGAAATGTAATCCTTTGAGCATGAAAAGATTGACTGCATTTTAGATTTGATCCAAAATGATGCCCAAACATTTGATTCTTTTTAGAGCATGTAAAGAAGAGATAATAATTGCTTGTATATTTTCAAATATTGTGAAATATATTAAAAAAAAAAGAAGATCTTTTTATTACAGAGGACTATTCGAATTTTGAAATTGAAGTGCTGTAACGAGAAATAGAACTGTTAAGGATTATTTATTTTTTACTTTTAGCACTAAACGCTTAATAAGATTTATTTTCAGTCATTTTAGATATTTTTTGAAATCTAAATTTCTACTTTAAAAATTACTTATTTTAAGTATCAAGTTATATGAGAAAGAAAAAAAAAGGTTAAAAGTTAAAACATCTAATAATTGTAAACAAATCAAATTAAGCGTTAAATGATAAATGCAAACAAGTCCTTAATAATTCTATTTTGTAATATCAACCATTTCAAACGACTTCTTAAAAGCATCAACAACTCTATCAAGTACAAAGTTTCTTTTAGTGGCTAGCTAGTAATATCTCTTTCTCATTATCATGATTGCATGTTAATCATTGTTAAATCTTGTTCTATAATTTTTAATCTTGGCCATGTTTGTTAGAGAATAATAGCGGCCCAGAAACTAGATATCTGTGGTGTCCTTTTCAAGCCCATTTCCCATTATATTCAGGTCAAAAATCAATTTCTGAGAAATGAGAGACGCTTTTAATACTGGCCAAGAAGGGTGATTTTGAGTTCTCTTTTGGGCCTAGGCCCTGAGGTATTTTCATTTTCTTAGGATATTAATAAAATATAAAAAATTTAAATTTTAATACAGATAAAATATACAGTATCTAATATATTAAAATATATATTTTTTATATTTTACTAACATTCTTAATTTAACAAATCGATAAAGTTATCCTGACCTTAGGAATATGTATATATATAATGAAATAACCACGACCAATTTTTACATTAATATACATGCACGTGACTTGTGATTTTTTTTTTTTATACATAAAAAAGATACTAAATTAATTCTTTTCATTTAAAATAATACATAGAGATTGATCATCTAAAAGAGAGATGAAATTAGGTCTTTTAGAATTTAAAGTTGGTTCCTTTAGGTAGGGTTGTCCAACATTTTTTTTAAAATCTTTGTATTCAACTTTTTTCTTTTCCTCTTTTCCATTTTTGGACCACAAATTTTATACATTTATATAATCTTGTGCTAGATCTTGCATTATAAGCTATGAATTCATCAAAGTGGAAGGACCACCAAATGGTCTTCTTATTCATAACTTAAACAAAACTATTTATTTTTATTATTGTTCATTAAACAATTAAAAGAAATTAAAAGTCCTTCGATTTTTGGTAAGCATGCATACCGTGCCTACAAAAGATGGGGAAGCCAACGTGATAAGGGTCCCAAATTAATTTAAATCGCTGCATCATTTTTATATTTTAGGCTAAATATTATTTAAAAAAAAACTATGTAAAAAAGAACTTAATAGTAAAATGCTCTTACTTTGAAAAATGAAAAGCATTTAAATTTACTTATTTTTAATTAATATCTACCACATCACAACTTAAAACAAATATTTGGAACTTATGGTTAATAGACTCATGATTTATTCCAATGGGATTTGGTGTTCGGTGTTTGGTGTTCAAGCCCCATATACCGACATCTCTCCCTTAAATGTGAATAAATTTTTTCAAAGTTGTGTTTGGATATAGCTAAATTATGGGTCAAAAATGTAATTCAATATCCGCACTATGGTATAGTATGAATAGCTTAATCCAAAAATTGAAGATTAACCTATCAAACTAAATATTAGTAATTGAATTCAAAAGGTCAAAAATTCATATTAAAGAATATATATATATTTTTTGATTTTTTTCAATGAAAAGTAGGAGTCTGTTTGACTATTTGATGCGAATGGATAAACTATACTTTTATTTGATAAAATATAAAATCTTAGAGATCTACGTGTTATTATCCCTTTTTTGTTTATTTATTTATTTATTTTTTTATTTTCTTTAAAGCAAAGTGACAAAGAAGTCAATAAAAAGAGATATTGAGAGATCACTCGATGAAGAAGATGTCGCCCTTTGATGATCTGGCGCGCGGGGCCCATCTCGCATGGTTTTGGAACAGATAATGACTTACACGTGTTAAGCATCGGTGCTCATGTGGGTGATTATAGATCGTAAGGTCAACAGCAGCTGTTTTAGAATTTAGCTTTTGTGGTGTGCTTGTCACGTGACACTGCCCATTGAGACAATTGGGTCGGGTTATATTATTATAATATCCACTCTTATTATTACTTTCAACACTCGTTTATTCTTTACGATACCATTTAAAATTTGTAAATTGAAACTTTAGTCTTGGTGCCGTTCATAATTCTGAACATAATTCCATTTTCAATTTATATATTCCTAAACGACACATTATCTCTTTTTCTCACCCTTTTTTCCTTGTCTCTAACTCATTTTACTTGTGCAATGGTTCAAAAAAGTTTATGGACAAATAACTTGAGTAGTTAATGAATTGTAATCCCAAGCAAACGATTAATCTTTAATAAGTCTTAGAGTCATTCCACTGCCCTGATTTTTCTATGTATTGCTCATATGAGTAATCTCATCACAAACACCTTCAAACTCACAAATTCCTCATCAACTTTACTAATAACCAATCATTTTTCAAGAATAAAAATACCACTAAAATAGATTTATTGATGGGTTGCTAAAATAGTAAGACGTAATTTTGAGTTTTAATGAAATTAGGTTGTCAAGGAAGATGAGGATAAAATTGTCTCTTTGTATGTTTATGCTTCTCTCTTATTATTTAATAGGTGTTTCTGAAAATACGGTCTCCTTAAGTTACATTTAATGTAACTTATAGCCAAGTAAAATTTACTATCTGATCCACTTGATCCAACTATTTTGTTACTTATTTTTGTAATAAAAAAACCCGATTGTAAGTTACAATAAATGTAACTTAGAAAAACCCTTAACAATAATTTGGTATAAGTTTATTTATGTAATAATATTTTAAAATTAAATTTAGAGTGTTCAAAGTAGATTAGAGTACATATAGCCTCACCCATGATATACAATATATTTGACTAGGATTATTGTATTAATTAATCATTTTTCAATTAACAAGGTAAATCGAGCCGAGTGTATCATCATTTTTATTGGTATTTTGTTAAAATTTTCTTTCTAAATATGATTGTTTTATGCAAATTTCAAAAAACAAAAAAATATTGAGCACTAATGTGAATATGATGATGACCTTTCTTATCATTTCTTTTGATCCAATTTGCTTAGAAAACCATCAATATTTTAGTATTCATCATGTCAAATTGATGACAATAATTTGGTTGCTATTCATCAGTCATCACTTTGAGTAGTTATAAAATGAAGTAAAAATAGTAATTTAAATTTCAACTATTGGAGATTTCATATTTAATTAAATCAAATAACAAAATATTTTTGAATATAAATTATAAGTGATTAATTTGGCGTCTGAAATGGTCTCTAGTTTTGTAAATGAGTAATGCGAAGGAGGACGACATAATTTTTAAATTTTTAAAAATAGTATTATCTTTCAAAATTAAAAAAAAAAAAAGATTTTGGCAATTGTATAAAGGATTACATATTTGACATTTTTCTTTTTATTACCAATCATCAGAATGAAAATATTTCCAAATTAGCTTTGAAGCGAAACAAAATCCACAAAAGAAGAAAAGAGCGCTTATTCTCAACCACAATAACAATCTTTTTAAAAATGAGAATTTATCTATCTTATTTTATTTTCAAAAAAATCCTCAATCAACACAAGTTTCATGCTAAATCTATTAAAGACAAGGTCTTATTTTCCTTCTTTTTTTTTTTTTCCTTATTGTTGGCTATTTGAAAAAAAAATTAAAAAAAAATGGACATGCACTTCTAAAGAAAGAGGATATTTTTATCCCATCAATTATTGCTGCACACATAAACATGATTGATTTTAAGTGTTTGTCATTTTGCTTCGTTAAGATAGCCATTAAAGTACATAAGAATAAGGAGTCAACTTCAAGCACTAATTGAATAAATGGATCATCTCTCTTATCAAAATCTTTTTTTAAAAAAAAAATGGCACCCTATTATTGATTTTTATTATATTTAATTAATATTACATAATTCTAAGCAACTTGTTTATCATTGTATCCTATATTTTAAGCGAATTGTTTGGTTCTTTGTAATTTCTAACCCCCACTTAAAAAATTGTCATGATTCATGAGTTCATTGTATAAATGACTAATTATTTTAACTGAATGATTTATTTTCATCTTAAGTGGAATTAAAGAAGAAAATTGATTATGGTTTGTTAGACATTGATGGTTTTCTACGATTCCTCTTATTTTATTTTATTTTATTTTTTCATTTGTAACAAGGTAGCTTTTGTCAATAATATCACATGCTTTTTCTTTCTTTTTATCTCTTAAATAAATTATAGAGGCAATTGGATTTGTTTTCCCAAAAGGTTGTGTGTGTGTGTGTGTATACATTAAAATATTACTAAATGAAAACACTACGTACAAACGACAAATAAAATTTTATTTAGCGGTTATCATTTAGAATCGTCATTGTTTAATGTATTTTCAGCTAAGATGTTAATATAATAATCGCATAATATTAATATGTCAACATGCTCCTAACAACCCTTTTTTTTTTAATGTATGACTTAATAGTAAAACAACTCTCAAAATTTGACAGAATTTGGATGCGCATGTATACATTAAAATTTATAACAAAGTAATCATAAAATCTGGGAATTTATTTTATATGCAACTTTGTGTTATTTTCTGCTTTATTATTTTTTAACCAGTATATATTTAGTTTATAGACTTGACTTAAATAAGCATTATTAAAGATGTGGATTTTGTTGAACTAACCCATCAATATACTTTAGTTTATGTATAATGGTCTTCTTCTTCTTCTTCTGTTTTTATTTTTTTAATTTTTTTGTTCTCTTTGCTTGTTTTTGACTTCAGTTGTAAAATAGTTATTAGATTCAATTCTGTCTTAGCTAAACAATTAATTTTTAAGTCAAAGAATTGATAATTACAAATTACATCGAAGCTAAAATTATACTAATCCCCTCATGTGAAAATTGTGGATAATCGTTTTAGGTATTTTACTAGTCTCATCCATTTTATCAAATTACAAATAAGGACATAACTTGTAATTTTATTTTATTATGATCCCTTTTGTAACTCATGATTAAAAATAAAATGGAGCTCGTCAGTAACATTGATAAATTGACTATTATATACCCCATGAGCAGTTTATTCTACGGGCATATTTGTTTTGAAGTTTCTAATAATATAACAATCAAATTCTTGAGAACCACCTAATAGCTAGATGATAAACCAATTTCATTCATGTTGGTGGTGAAATATAGGTTAGAGGTACTAATGGCATTATACAGGAAGAACATGATTCGAGACTGCGATAATAGATTAAAGGAAAGTTGAGAAGGGAGGATGAAGTAGGGAGATCCCAATGAATTCGCCTCATCTAGTTAAATTGCCCAAGAGTGACATAAAATTACCTCATACAAAATATCTAAGTCACCACATGTCAACATGAGACCACAATGACAATCACACGAGGTGCCCTCGGGCCTCGTCTCCACCTAAGCTGTCTCCAAAGCATCTCCTTGTGAACCGCCTAAGTCAAGACTGAGAAAGGAGACCACAAACAAGCACCTCCACCATTCCCCTAATTGATTCATTTAAAATGAGTCAATTACAGTTAATGGCACACTGTCAACATATATTGTCCCTAAATAAATAGCTGTCCAACCCACGCAAGCTTAAAAGCCTCCACAAAAGGAGTCAAATTACTCTTGAGACCATACTTGAGGAGGAAAATCACCAATAATGGCTCGACCTCATGTCTAAAAGGATATAAAGATGCCCTTAGAGAACTCCACTTTGAAAGGTCAAGTTAGTTCTCACTAAGGAGTAAGTTCACTCACTCACAAAACACTTAAAATTTCATATTCTATAATTTCTCTGAAAACCCATCATCTTCTTCAATCCCCACTAACTTGATTGTTAAAGCGCCGTCGCTAGCCACCGTCACCATCGCTAGCAGCCACTGCCGTCACCTCTAACGGGCTGTTCTTTGTTGTGATTTCAGGTTTGTCTCAGTCATCGTCCTCCCTAAAAATAATTTCTAGACAACCTGACATCCATCTTCTTCAGTAAACCACTTTTTACAGAGAAGCTCTTATATTTTTTTGAGCTAAATTGGATCAAAACAATTCATATGAGAAGAGATTGTAAATATTAATACATATTTTTCATCCCTTTTTGACTCACAATAATTTTTTTTATAGAAGAAAATGAATCATTGACCATTAATCAGAAATAAATACACCTCAAGATTTGTCCCTTCGATGCATACTAAGCCCTAATCGTAGAAATAGACAACTAAACTCTCACTATGTCAAAAAATGTAAATACAATAGAGTCCTTTCTTCAGTGAATTTTGCCTATTATAATATCACGTGTATTATGAATTTATGATAACCGGATTATGAATGGCCGTTTTTAAACTTTTGTCAATAAATGTACTAGCTTTTTAAAATTATGCCTGTATTAATAATTACATAAAACTGAAGGGACTTAAATGTTATTAGATAAAATGATAAAAAAGTCAGAATAAGAGGTGAACAAACCTTGTCAGGTAATTGTCAGCAGACACTTATTCAATACACTTCTTTCGCTCACTCTCTTCACACACACACTCTCCTCTCTCTCTCTCTCTCTCTCTCTCTCTCTCTCTCTCTCCAATCAACAAATTAGAACTAAAAATAAAAAATCAAAATTAAAAAAAATAAAACAGCGAAAATTAAAAGCAAAATATCAGATCAGCAAACAGTTTGCTACTTTTACCTCTTTTGTTGTAGTTGCTTCGATTTTCAGCTCATAAGCGTTAAAATTTTGTGAAGCTGAAAGCTGCAGAATGCGTGGAATTTGCTTCCACTTCTCGTTCAAGCACATCCAGGTGAGGCTTCTAAAAACGATCCGCTTCAACATCTGAAAATTTATGATAATAATCTTTGGTTTTGAAGTGATTTTGTAGTTCAGAATTTGTTTATTTATTTATTTCTTCTGGTTATTTTTTTGGATATTTATACGGTTGAAAAAGTTGGACCGGTTTAGTTCTAGATCTGATCATAATTGTTTATTCTAACTTTTCTTTTTGATTATTTTTTTAAAATTTTTTTACAGCTTTATTATGCTGGGAAAAGAAAAAGAAAAGGAAGCTTTAGGAATTTTTTATTTGTTCATCTAATTTTTGGTGATTGTAAATTGTTAATTGTAGGAAATGAAGACTAAATAAAATAATTTGGAGCTGGCTAACAAGTAATTAATAAAAAAATTATTTTTTATTTTAGTTATTGTGTAAATATTTGGAATAATGATACTGCACATATAAATTATCCTTCATCTTTAAACAATTTTTTTTTTTAAATTTCACCTTTAAATATTTTTGTGTGACGTCAACGAGTTTGAACCTGTAGTATGGTTAAAATATTTAATGCAGTCTACTGGAATTACGTTTTTCCGGTTAAAATTTATTGCAATATGTGAGTACTGCCACTGCATTAATGGAAAATTGCTCTTTTTAGCATTTTACGGAAATTTTTAATTCTCCATCTTAAAACAAGCAAATATGAATTTGCACTTATGTACGTGTCAGAACTTTGGTTCAAACTTTGAGGGTATGTTTGGGATTGCATTTTAATCCAAAAGGTATGAAAGGTGTACCAATGGCGGTAAATACTATCTAACTAATAAAATTGGGTGATTAGCTAACATTTTAGTTGCTGTGCTTTCAAAGTTAGACGGAAGCACAGAAGTTCTAAATATCCCATGAGTGTAGGAAACACAGAATATGTTTCTGATGTATGAATTTTGTTATTCATATTAGGAAGATAGGTGTTTGGGTGGTACAGAAGGCACGACCTCAGAGCATCAGGAGGGCAGCGAATACTAGTATCTGGAATACTCTCGAGTTTGTATAAATGGCATCTGCCAGCCTAGGGAATGGGGGAGTGGGCAGTTCCAGGTCTGTCAACGGCTTCAAGAGTTCGTCAAGTTCGGTTGACTGGTTGGGGAGAGAAATGCTTGAAATGAGATTGCGGGACCAGGTGGACAATGATGAAGACAGAGTAAGCTGTTTATCTTTCTTTCAAGGATGTTTATATTTCTTGTGGTTTCCTTTTTCTTCTGTCACAAATATGATTGGCTTGTCTCTCCCAATTCTATGCTGTAATTGGAAATAGAATTGTGTAGTGTTGGAAGTTGTGTGATGTCTTGAGGGCATTTTGCTCAGTTGAAATCAGTTTCTTCTAGCTTGAACAGTCTTAAAAATTCTTCAGTACATTTCTGGTCGTTTATGATGTCTTGTACAATGTCATCTGTTGCAGGATAGTGAACCAGATATCATTGATGGTGTGGGTGCTGAAACCGGACACGTCATACGAACAACAATTGGCGGTCGAAATGGCAATTCTAAGCAGGTAGAAAGAGGATCTCCTTGTAGAATATACAAATTTTATATGCTTATATGATCATAATTGGTAATTTACGTAACGTGCATGTTTTGGCATGGATGTTTCTTTGGATTGGCAGAAAGTTAGTTACATAGCTGAGCATGTGGTTGGAACTGGTTCTTTTGGTGTTGTCTTTCAAGTAAGAAGTACTGTTTTATTATGTCCTATTTTCAACATTTTTGGTTATCATTTCTTCCCTTAAAACTTCGTTATTGAATTAATTTATCTGCTTTATGCAGGCAAAATGTAGAGAAACTGGAGAAATTGTTGCTATCAAGAAGGTTCTCCAAGACAAGCGCTATAAGAATAGGGAGTTACAGATTATGCAGATGTTGGACCATCCAAATATTGTTGCCCTTAAGCATTGTTTCTTCTCAACAACAGACAAGGAAGAGCTTTACTTGAATCTTGTACTTGAATATGTTCCTGAAACCGTTAATCGAATTGCAAGGAACTACAGCAGGATCCACCAGCGGATGCCCTTAATATATGTTAAACTCTATACCTATCAGGTTGGTAGTAATTTGTTTGAAGGAATTAGAATGACTTTTGAAAAAAAATTAACTTAGTACTTGATTCTGGTGATTGCTTTTCACTGGGTAATTGAATATGACAATTGGATCTATGTGGCATCACATATGAATCGTTAATGAGTATACTATTTAGCACTAAATATCATTATTGATCTAAAATCTATTTTTTCTTTTTCATTTACGATTGTCTTTAAATAACCAGATTGTAAATGGGCCCCTTGGCCTAGATTACTTTGGGGTAAACTTGTTACTGATGTTTGAGTGGTAGAACTACTGCTAGTGTTATTGCTTATTCATTTTGCTTTTGGTGGCTGATGGGAGTACTTGGAGTTGCATGAGGGTGTAAAAAAGATTAGATCTGTATGATTTTCTTTTCTCAAAAAGGAAATCATTTAAGTGAGTAGTCGAAACAGGATGATGATTGTCCCTTATATGTCCAAAGATTGTGGTCAAAACCATGTATGATTTTGTGATTATTCCCATTGAACCTTTCATTTTTCGTCGTGTTGAGTACTTATTGATTTCTCGCGATTTCTCGAACTTATAATTAGTTAATTTCATTTTTCTTTTTTCCTCCTTTGGTGCAGATCTGTAGGGCACTTGCTTATATACATAATTGCATTGGTATTTGTCACCGTGACATCAAGCCTCAGAACTTACTGGTAAGATTTTCTTAAAAGGCTTGAAAGACTCTGTTACATGAGACTTCTCACCCTCTGCTTATAATTGAATTGCATTTAAGCATATGGTAGTTGTTATTCTCAGTGGTTAGGTATTCAACAAAAACAACTGGAATTAACTAGGTGGATTGTGATGTTTTTATGTTCCCCATGTGGATCAGTTTGCCGTAGTGTTTTGCACATTTTTATAACAGTCTCAAGTTCTTTTGTATGATTGATTTTATCTATTTTCCTAATGTACTTTTTCATTGTCATTGCAATAAATTTCTAAGTAGTTATCATATTGCGGTCAGACTTAGTTTTTAAACATTCATGTCCAGGTTAATCCGCATACACATCAGCTGAAACTTTGTGATTTTGGGAGTGCAAAAGTACTGGTAAGTCTATATGCTATGCTAATTCTCCTTGTTGGATCTTGTTTCATTGCTTTTCTTTGGCTTGATTCCTTTTCCACTTTATCATCAGGTAAAAGGAGAACCCAATGTTTCGTATATCTGTTCAAGATATTACCGTGCTCCAGAACTTATATTTGGTGCCACTGAGTATACTACTGCTATAGATATATGGTCTACGGGTTGTGTGATGGCTGAGTTGCTTCTTGGACAGGTAGCTTGACACTCTGCTTTGCATAGTCATATAACCTATTTTTTCAGCATTTTTTTAATTATTTTCTGCCATTAGTTGTAATCGCTCTTCTGCCGTGACAGCCTTTGTTTCCTGGTGAAAGTGGAGTTGACCAACTAGTTGAGATTATCAAGGTAACGTTATATATGAACTCCACTTTATCATATTCTCTCTTCCACGGAGTTAATTAGTCGTCATTAGGGGCAGGAAAACAGTTTGTGGAATAGTATGAATTTCAATAAAAAAGCATCGGCTTGCCCTAATTAACTGATGTCTTTTGTTGCTGTTGCTGGGGAAACATAAACAAAAAAGGGAGGGAATAAAAACAATCCTTGACTTTGGAAACTTAGAATTCAACCTTTACTCCTAGAAAATCTTTTTAATTCACCAATTAACTGCAATTAAATCTTCAATAGATACATCTCAACATCCTGAAGATTAACTTATGATTGTTCAATTTCAGGTTTTGGGAACGCCAACCAGGGAGGAGATAAAGTGCATGAATCCAAACTATACAGAATTTAAGTTCCCACAGATAAAGCCTCATCCATGGCACAAAGTATGATTTTTCTATTTTCTGCATTTACATTCAATTAAATACTTTTGAAATCAATTTTAATAATTCTTTGTCTAGGTTGAGCATTGTTTTGGTTAGAAGCCCTAATTGATTAATAATAGTATGTACACAGGAGATTTCTTCTGATATTATTTGTCTGCCAGGTCTTCCAAAAGCGTTTACCCCCAGAGGCTGTGGACCTCGTCTGTAGATTTTTCCAGTACTCTCCCAATTTACGATGCACTGCTGTAAGTTCATCTTTCATATTTGTTGCACCCTCACTTGTTATGAACCAGAATAACAGTCATCCTTTTTTATGGGATTGTTGCAGCTGGAAGCTTGTGTTCACCCTTTCTTTGATGAATTAAGGGACCCAAACACCCGCCTTCCTAATGGTCGCCCCCTTCCACCCCTGTTTAATTTTAAACCTGCAGGTTAGTTTTGACTCAGTTTCTGATAGTATAGCCTCTTTGTTGATTTTGAGCTTCGTATTCATTAATTCTGTTACAGAAGAAAAATAACATCATTTTGCAGCAGCACTTATTGGCAATGATTCAAGATATGAGCATTGTAACATAATCACCAAATGAAATGGGAAGAATATATGATTTAATTACTAGGATAGAAAGTTATATACAATTTAGCATATGAGTTATCTTCTTTTGCTTTTACCTCCTTTGCACATTTTCCTTTGTCCACTTTATTTATTTTTGTATCAGTTTGAATTCATTATCGATGATTCTAAGTGTTCTACTAATTGTTATGATAAAAATTGGACATTCTTAACAAAATGTAAATCTCGAACAATAAATTAGTGAAGCTAACTAAATTGTAGTGGGTTGTTACGTTTTTTAAATCCTTAACAATAATGATAGGGAACCCAACATTTGAGTCTTGAGTTACAACCAATGTTAGTGCTTATTCATAACTGCCGCATCATGACAAGCACTAAAAACAAACATGATTTGGTCCTGCTGCATCTGTTGGGAGTCAACATGGGATTTAAATGCGGGGTCCCTAACATGACCTAAACCTTTAATAGGAACCGGTTGATGTCTTGAAAAAATTTTAGTAGTCAGATGATAATAACCTTGAAAAAACTTTAGTAGTTGGATGCTAATAACCATGCGAAAAAATAAAAAAAAAAAATTGTACAAAAGTTCCTTCAATGTAGTAGCAGTAGGAAGACCTAAGGTACATTCGTACAAATTATTGTCTGCATGAAGTTTCTTTTGTTTATATACTGAACAACGTGACTGTTTATCTTGAAGCAGCTGTTTAAGACACTGACAAAAAATCTTTCTAAGAGGTTTATATGTATCAGCATTTCGGCTTGAACATTTTCATTTATTTAATTTCATGGTTTCTTTCTTATACCTCCTTTTATTTGCTCCTATACTATATGTCAGAGCTTTCGGGCATCCCACCAGAAACCATCAACAGACTCATCCCGGAGCACGCTCGTAAGCAGAACTTATTCATGGCATTGCACTCTTAGCATCTGTTACAAGTCTCCTCCTTCAGTTTATCACTTCTGGTGCCCATCACGTGCCATTTTGATCGTTGTATTGACACTTGTAAAAATCCGTCACCGTTTTTTCATTTATCATTGTCTCTTTAGTTCCGGTGAGGAAAGAGTGTTGCAGAAGGAATGTTTAGGAGAATTTGGGAGACCTGACTGAGGCTTTGAGTTTGTGTATTTGTCATTACGACTTGGATGAAGACAACTTTTTTTAACTTATCCTGTAATTTGTTGTATCCCTGTTTCATGGGCGAGTTTAGTGAGATGAAAAATATGAGAATGTCTGTAAAATATTGCTCTGTTGAGAATTTTTTTTTTTTAATTTTTCCCCAGCTTGATTTATCACTTGCTTCAGAATTGGCATATAATTGATGTGAATTTCACATATCCTCTCATGGCCTACAGAATTTTAAGAGCATTATAGAACTTTTCAGAAGTTGAAAAAAAATGAAAATTAGAAGTTCTTTTACATTTTTATGAAAATTTTTTCTGGTAATTTGGAAAAAAAAAAATTTTATTGTATCAACAAATGCGATGGTGTTGGACAATGGCAACAACGAAGTTCTTTCTGTTTCAATGGTCAGCCCGTTTGTTTCGGTAGGCAATCAGTTCGTTGCCCAGAAATCATAGACGTCCATTTAAGTTGACGGGCCCATCAATGGCCGTAATTAACTCAGCTAATGAAATTTGTACGTGTTTTAATATTTTACATTGATTTTTTTCCCCCTTTCTTCTTGTCCCCATATATATATCGACGCTCGGTTAGTTAGGATTGAATGTGATTTGGCAAATTTCTATGCTTCCAAAGCAAGAATATTAATATTCTGTAAGTTTTTAAAATATGATGAAAGTGACAGATAATGCATGATTCGTGATGAACTTCAGAATCTTTTATATTGACAATTATCTTAAAATTGGTCTGAACCAAGAATAGAATAGTAAAAGAAACCTCAACGATTAATGCACCTCTCTGACGTGCAAAAGGATGGCAACGTCTACTAATTTGATGAAATAGTTATGAACACTCTCTTATTCTTTAGAAATAGTCATATAACTTTTTCTTTGGGCAAACTTTGTGGTCCGCATGACTAACTTTTTTTTTTTCAATTTTTTCTGGACTTAAAAATTGATTGTTAAATAGTTTTATCAATTTAAGAAATGCTAATTAAATAATTGATGTGGCAGCTTATGTGTAATTGTCATATCAAGTTAATTATTAACCACATCAACTTATCCTAATATTATTATTTTGTGATTTGATTGTGGGCTCTTTCTTTGTATTTTCTCTTTCTTTAATAGTCGATCGAAACTAAAGATGAACATGGTAGTTATTTCCATTTTTTTATATTGAAATCTGTTGATGCTTCGCTTAAATTTTGATAGATTGCCATTTTAGATAATAGAATTGAGTGCTAATAGGAAGTTTCTACAACCTAATACAACATTATTATTTGTGGAATACAAGGTCAAAACAGTTCACTACATTCAATTTTTTCACAAGCTTAAATAACAAGCACACAATTGGTAGTACTAATATTCCCTTTCATCATATGTTCATCTTCAGAGTTTTACACAGCAGAAGCAATCGGTGGTTCATGGTCATGACCATCTTGAGCCCGAATGTGACTTGGTCTTCTAAGTGATTTTCTTATACGCTTTACCATCTTCACCACAAGGAGACTGCTGTGTCCAAGGAGAAGAACACCCCCTACGGCTATCCATACAAGAATTACGATGGTTGATTTAGTTGAATACGATAAATCAAGGCCTCCAAGGAAATCTATAGAGACCGCATAGGTCATTGCCATTGCAGTAATTGCCACCCACATTATCACCATTAAAATCCACATAAATAGTCTACTGTTAATTGGTAAGCCACTTATAAGCAAAAGTATAATGCTAAGAGAAGCAAGGAAACCTGTAGTGTTAAGAACTACAAAATAAAAAGGGTACCGCTGAGTACCGTCAGGAGGGTTCACCCCTGCTTGAAAACCCATGGTAGCAATCAGTGATGCTACCACCATTATTGTATTACGCTTTTTTTCCAACCAATCGTCTTCATTCCTAAGAGTTTTTTTCAAACCTTTTTGACCTTTATGCTTTTGATTATTTTCATGGGACGTTAAGCTGTTGGTCTGTGTGACGGCAAGTTCATTCGCTGGCAAATACATATCCTTTGCACTAATTGCTCCAGCACGTCGAAGTAATTCCCCAATCTCCCAATCTTTTATGTCCCTTTTGCTTTGCGCTAGGATATCCAATGCCGTGAAGCCATTTGCATTAACAACATTCACTTTGATTGCAGTACTGGTTGTCAGAAACTTGATGGCCTGCATAGATGTTAATACTAATCAATTCCTAAAGAAACATTTTTTTGTGTGTATTTGTGTTGAGAACCCTACTTCTATATGTGATCATATGAGTGATCCATACCTCAATTTGTTTATCAGCAACTGCAAGGTGCAAGATGGTCATGCCGTAATCATCCTTGGCATTCAAAAATTCAGAGTCATCCAAATTTTCCAACAAAAACTTCAGTGCTTCCAGCTGATTGTGTTTCACGCACAAATGTAAGATGGTCTCACCCCAGATCAGAGGGGCAGAAGCAGCAAGTGGTCTTGTTCTGACCAACTCTTTCAAGACATCAATCCTGCCTTTGATGGCTGCTAGATGAAGAGGGTTTCTTCCATCTATATCCTTAGCAGAACACATGTCTGGATTGACTTCTAACAGTGCCTTTACTATGCCGACATAACCTTTCTGTGATGCTATGTGAAGAGCTGATAATTTCCGCGAGTCTAACTCTCCAGCAATCCCAGGCTTTTGGCGTAAAATCTCCTTCGCAAAGTCCTCGTGCCCAAGCAATGCTGCTACATGCAAAGGAGTCTCAGAGGGACAATTCATTGCGGCTCTCTCAAGAATTAATCGGTCTTGTTGAAGCAATTGTAACAAGGTATTTATACTCCCTGCTAGCGCTGCTTCATAAAGCTTGCTTTCCATGTTCTCCATCTTGTGTTGCGTGTGCAAATTTAGCATATAGATATTAAAAGACCTGCCTGTTGGTATTTATACTTGCAAGAGCTGAGTGCAACCCTTTGATTAATGCATGTGAAAGAGCTATAAATAGTTAGGGAAGTTTGGTTGCACTTTCCATTCTTTCCATTGCATGCTTACTCTTGGATGTTTGGGAAATTTCTTCGTGCTATACCATAGATCAAACTTTGGTCAATGGAAAAGACTGACCATCTGTGTTTTATCTTTCGGAATTGTGGTGTCTGAATTTCTTGGAAGGTACTCTTAGGGACTATATACAGTTAGTGTTTTTATTAAGAGTGGATTTGTTTTCAATTTTTTCTTTTTCCCCAAGCAAAAATCTGTGTACCTTTCTATTTTCACCTATCTCTAAAGTTAGGACTCCTGGTCTCCCACTACTTAACTTCATTTTTGACACCAGCCACTAGCTTCAGCAGCTGTGTCACTCACCTCTTCAGCAGCAAAAGAAATCAACAGCTGGAAGGAGGGGAAATGATGGCATCAACCTTGGTATTGATGGATAATTTTAGATGATAAATTGATAGCTAGAAGGAGAAGTTAAGGAGCTGTAGTATTATTGAGTCCGTAGTATTATTCAAGACTCAATAATTGGATCACTTTCCCCTGTTACTTTACTTTCTATAGAAAATTTTACTATCACCAAGTCATCGAAACCATCACGATGTTGTTCGAATAGATGCACTTTACTAATAAAGATGCGTATGCAAATTCACTAATTGAATTTTTGTGTCGGTTGTAATTGTATTATCAGTATCACAAAATTAAAAAACCGCGTTGAAAATCAAAACCACGTTAATTGAATTATTCAAAGGACTCTCCCTCGGACGCAGGTCGCCGTTTGGGAAAGGGAATGCAAGACTGTGACTGCAAGTGAAAATAAGTCATTGAGTTTTTTAAAAAGTAGTGGTTCTCTTTTAGTCGCTCCATATTTAGCTGTTCTCACTTCGCGTTAACTGTATGTAGTCAATGTTGCTCTTTCCTGGAGACTGATAAAAAAGTATGTTCGGTTCTTTTCTTTTTGATTCCATACGGACACTTACATGTTCCAATCAAAATTTTATTGACATTTTCAATTAGAAATTTATATGAACTAAATTACGAAAGAATATCTGTTTCACCCATATTAGTGGAGGAGAAATCTACTCCTTGAAGAGAATCAAGAATTATTGATGAAATCAAAATAATTAATCAAATTAGTGATTAAGAAAAATTGATTGGGAATCAATCATTATTCCCAAATTATGTTTATTGTATCATTTCCTTTTCCATTTTTAAATACTTATATAAATTGAGTCTTTGTGCTTATGAATTAATAAGAGTGAAATTTATATTCTTTATATTATTTTTTAAGAGTTTTCACGGTATCAGAGCGTGTTTGAGAGTCTTCAAATTCGTGGGTTTAACCTTGGCCACCATGTCTATGATGTGTTTCCAAAGCATGGCGGTCTAAAGGAGAGAGGTATGAGTTCCTTTTTTATTGCTTTTCAATTTCTTCCAAAAAAAAAAAAAAGGTGAATGGAAAGGAAATGATGTCGAAAGAAAAGGGAATGGAAAGGAATTCTCAAAATTGATGTTTTCCTTGACAACATTAATGAAATGGCCTTTTTAATGCAAGAATTCCATAATAATATCAAAGGAATGAAGATAAAACACTTAAGTGAAGACTTCCTTGAAAAGATCAAAGGAACGTCTTTCATATTTGAAGAATTCCTTGATCAAAGAAGGAATGCTTCTTGAACTGTTGTATGTCACGTTAATAAAACTGTAAATAAAAATGAAGGATTTAAATTTTTTGAAAGCAAGCTGGGATTTCAAAAAATTTCCTTCACCAACTTGAGGAGGAAAGATGACAAGAATCAAGCAATATTGATGAAATCAAAATAATCAATTAAATGATTGATTGTCTCCATTTTAATTAGTGACTAAGAAAAATTGATTGTCAATCAACATAAAGATTGATTGACTCAATCTTTGCTAATCAATCGTTATTTTTAAATTATGTTAATTCCATGTTACAAATACTTATATAAATTGAATCTTTGTGCTTGTGAATTAACAAGAGTGAAAATTTTTCACCCCTATCTAATTAAATTGAGAGGTAAAATAAGTTCTAAACGAACAAAAAAACACAATAATTGAGAATACCATCTTTAGTCATCTGACAAGGACTAATAAAAATAGAGGAAAACATTGGTTTCCATGTGACGAGATGTCAATGGAAAAATTTTTCTTTTTATTCAAGAATGAATCTTGAAATTTGTATATAAAATCAAGACAACATAGGGACTCAAAGAAAGGCGCACTGGCTATGTTCATACAATTTTCTAGCTTGGCTCTTTAATTATAATTCTAAAAATGAATATCCTTTTCTTTTCATAATCCTGCTCTGCTGCCTGCTTCAAACGATATATTTAGCACAAAAGAAATTGGTCACTCAGTTCAGTAAGCGAACCTCGAATGGTTATCACTCGACTGAAAAGCCAAATTATTTTAGACTTGTGGATCGGGTAATGGTTCAAAGAAGAAAAATCCTAAAGCACATGCCTACAATTTACCTCTTGTATGTGTTGAAACATTTGATAGAAGCAAGCAAACTGTGCTTGTCGAATGAGGCCATAGTACATAAATATTTATTGTATGGATAGATTTGTTAAACTCTTCTGGGATTGCATTAGCTTTCCAAAGTCTTAAGGAATCAACAGTTACGAAATGGGAAAATTTTATACTGCATCTGCGGTTATGCAAATGAATCCCCGCATACAGCATGCGGTTCGTTTATAAAGTGGGTGTAAATTATTAGAGGAAGACACGTGTCCTTTTTCATAGTTTCAGTGCAATTTTTATTTCAATGATGCCATCCAAATTCTAACATGTTGATTATTACAATAATATTCATATTTCAAATTCCAACATGTTGATTACTGATCAGGTTTTTTTTTTTTTTTGGTTTTTTTCAAAACTCAATTATTGGTTGATAGCACGTTATTCTAATATTTAAAGAAAAATAGGGAAAGAGAGAGAATTTTTATTTTCATTCAATGTTCTCTAAATGAAATCTGAATAATTTTGTATGTTTACAACTGATAGCTCCTATTTATTAGAAAATATAACCGAACATCTGAGTTCTCAAATAACCATTGGAATTCTGAATTTCAGAATTAAAAACTCAGAATGCAAAATACAGAATTCAGATCTAATGTGCCAATAAGAATAAAATGGGAAATAAGACAAATAAATTCACAACAAGCCTAATTTTTAGATGAAATTGCCTTCTCAATTTTTTTTTTTTTAAATAAAATGGATGGAACTGACATTTCATTAAAATCTCAGGGGTATTTTCATCAAAACATATCAATTTGCAAACTCATTTTTCTCTACTATTGGTTGGAACTTTTTTATTCACTATAAAATCTTCTTCTCATCTTGCTTGAAGCTCTATTATGATATCCCAGCGAACTCTTTACTTTCAATCTCTCTTCCTTTCACTAGAGAGTTTTTCAACAAGAAATTAATACCAAATTTTCTCACAATTTTAATAGTAGAGATTCTTTGTATCTGAGCATCTATCTCAATAATTGATCAGATTCTTCACCTATAAAAGTTTACAAAAAAGTAAGCTAATTCAATCTCTGCACTTCAATTCTGACTAAGGGGTTATTTGTTAAATATATGAAATCTGAAATTTTATTAATTTCAGACCTTTTCTAAAATATTTGTTAGTTTTTTGTAAGTTATATATGATTTTCAGACATTTACATATGAAAAGAAAAAGTAATTTTTATGACTTTTATTTGAATGAAAAAAAATTGAATAAGAAATAAATATTATATTCTAAAAATATCTTTATAAAATATATTTATTTTCTAAATTATAAAACATAATTCCATTTCTTTGTTTTGATTTGCAAGGACATAAATATCAAATAACTATGTTCATGATTTTTTTATTTATAAAAATAAATAAGATGCCACTTATATTCATATATTAAAAAAGAAAAATAAATATGTTATTAAGATATTCGTATTTAGATCGATTCAGATAGAAAAATTGAGGCTTGTTTTGATTTCAGACAAAAAAACAAACGTTGCCTAAATCTCATTTTAGAAATTATTGTTTATAAGAACACTATTTTCATTCTCATTTATTATTTTCTAGAACACCATTTAAAAAAAAAAACACACTGTAATTCTTTTTAAATATTTTAAATTGATTTTTCCCCCTTGTTATTTGTAAATGCCAATGCTTAATTAGTTAGGATGGTACGGTTCAAATTTAATTATTTCCAAAATTTAATACTTTCATGGCACAAGAATAAATAATTCGAATTACTGCAATATGATACAAAGTTTTAAAATATGATGAAATTGACCGATCCCGATGAACTACATGATTTTTTAAATATTTTTTTTTATATAACTAACCATTATAATTGTTTTGCTTTTTTATGACTAATATAATAGAATATGAAACGAAAAGCTTTTTCCAAATAGGAAAAAGATCTGTGAGATTTTAGTTTGGTGAAATGGTCGTGAAGATTTATTTTCAGAATAATGACACAAACCCTTCTAAAACATTCTTTTTAGACAAATCTTTGTCCTCTGTAACCAATTCTGAATCCAAAAGAGGTCTTTGTGTCCCAAAATATTGATGTGTATCTAAAAAAGTAGTATGTATATCCTAAAATGCGTTCATGTGCCGCAAAAAGTATTTATATGACAATTTATAAAAATAATGAGATCTTCATAACTATTTTCCCAAGCCACGAGAGTGTCATGTTTTTTTTTTTTGTTTTTCCAAAATTTTTTTACTAGACTTAAAACTAATAGTTAACTCATTATTAACTACTAATAGTTAACTCATTGTTAACTCGAGTTCCAATTGACGTGATAGTTTATCTGTAACTGTCACATTAATTTAATTATTAACCGAATAAGCTTCATAACCTTAGTTATTTAGATATATTCCTATATTATAGATCAAAGAATGAGTGCTACTAGGAAGTTTCAGTAACCAATACATTATTATTATTTCTAAAATATAAGGTCAAAACAGTTCACCGTTGTATATTCAAAATTTTCACAAGCTTAAACAACAAACACACACTTAGAAAGTTCACGGTAGTTACTGATATTCCTCTCATTTTTATATATTCGCCCATAGAGTTTTACACTATAGAAGCAAGCGGTGGTTCGTAATCATGACCATCTTGAGCCTGAATTATGTGACTTGGTCTTCTAATTGACTTTTTAAAATGTTTTATCAACTTGAATATAAGGCGAATCATGTGCCCAAGAAATAGAGTCCCTCCAATACTAAACCAAATGTAAGTCAAAATATTTGGAGCAGATGGAGGCAATGAAACATCCTCTAGAAGGAAATCTATAGAGACCAAGTAAGTCATTACCATTGCTGTGATGGCAAACCACATAGTGCCCATTAGAATCCACATGAAAATCCGACGCTTAAGTGGTAAGCCGCTTATGAGCAGTAGTATAATGCTCAGAGAAGCCAGAAAACCGGTGGTGTTAAAAAACAAAAAGCAACCGTAACGTTGTGTGGTTGCATCTAATTGGGAAGAAGAAGTATCTTGCCAACGACTGTGAGGAGGGTCCACGCCAGCTTGGAAAGCCATAGTAGCAATCAGTGATGCTACCACCATTATTGCATTTCGCATTTTTTCCAACCAATCATCTTCGTTCTTAAGATGTTTTTTTAAACCTGTTTTACCTTCATTCTTTTGATTACTTTCATGTGATGTTAAGCTGTTGCTCTGTGTGATGGAAACTTTAGCTGCTGGCTGCTGCATTTCCTTTGCACTAATTGCTCCAGCACGTCGAAGTAATTCCCCAATCTCCCAATCTTTTATGTCCCTTTTGCTTTGCGCTAGGATATCCAATGGCGTGAAGCCATTTGCATTAACAACATTCACTTTGATTGCAGTACTGGTTGTCAGAAACTTGATGGCCTGCATAGATGTTAATATTAATCAATTCCTAAAGAAACATTTGTGTGTGTGTGTGTGTGTGTGTATTGAGAACCCTATTTCTATATGTGATCATATGAGTGATCCATACCTCAATTTGTTTATCAGCAACTGCAAGGTGCAAGATGGTCATGCCATAATCATCCTTGGCATTCAAAACTTCAGAGTCACCCATAATTTCCAACAAAAACTTCAGTGCTTCCAGCTGATTGTGTTTCACGCACAAATGTAAGATGGTCTCACCCCAGATCAGAGGGGCAGAAGCAGCAAGTGGTCTTGTTCTGACCAACTCTTCCAAGACATCAATCCGGCCTTTGATGGCTGCTAGATGAAGAGGGTTTCTTCCATCTATATCCTTAGCAGAACACATGTCTGGGTTGACTCGCAACAGTGCCTTTACTATGCCGACATAACCTTTCTGTGATGCTATGTGAAGAGCTGATGATTTCCGCGAGTCTAACTCTCCAGCAATCCCAGGCTTTTGGCGTAAAATCTCCTTCACAAAGTCCACATGCCCAAGCAACGCTGCTACATGCAGAGGAGTCTCAGAGGGACAATTCATTGCGATTCTCTCCAGGATTAATCGGTCTTGTTGAAGCAATGCTAACAAAGTAGTTACACTCCCTGCTACTGCTGCTTCATAAAGCTTGCTTTTCATTTTCTCCGTCCCGTGTTATGTGTGCAAATTTAGCTTACAGATTTTAAAGGACGTGCCTGCTGGTATTTATACTTGCAAGAGTTGAATGCAACCCTTTGATTAATGTGAAAGAGCTGTTAATTAATTTTTTTTTAATTTTTTAATTTTTTAATTTGATGTGTGAGTTTCTATGAAAAAGTCAAGAAAGTACTGAAGCTCATATTCAACATGTTCCTGCTTGGACTAAATTTTATGTGTGAAACTTGAAACATTTGATAGAAGCAAGTAATCTGTCCTTGTCGAATGAGATCACATATATTACATAAATATTTATTGTATTGATAGATTTGTTAAACTTCTGAAGTCACTATCTTGACTTTATTAAAAATGACGGTTTCCTAGTTTAAGTTCTCGGAAAATGCCGTAGGTATAACAGAAAAACTATGTTAATTTATCATGAATGTGTATGGTCAAACATGACTGATAATTTCAAATATATATTTGACAAGACTTTGTTGTTGGATGATTATTCGGATGACATACATAACTTAAAATAAGAGCGGCAGCTGAAAGCAATCAAATAGCGTGTGTTAGGAAAGTTATAGAAACTATCATTTTATTCTGATCCAAATATCTTATCATTCAAATTTATATGTGTATTCATTTTTCTGTCTTCAGCCATTCCTAAAAGGGGGACTCCTTGGTTGAATTGAAGGTTCTCAATAAACTCTTTCTATATTTTTTTGGTATTAAACAAAAACGACTACATTTTGTTATATCAATATTACACTTGTTAGGTAATATACACGGTCTGTCTTGTGATTGAAGTCAATTAGTATTTTATGAACATATCCACATTAACAAAGCTGAGATATAAATTTTTTATCCACTAGATGTGATCTTAGTTGAAAGCACAGCAATGGAGAGCGCGAATTAAGTATTTCTCTATTTTGTACATTAAAATTTTATCCATTTTCTTTAGATTGATTGAGCTGTTCCCGAGTCTTCATTGAGTTCTGTTGGTTTTTTTTTTTTTTTAAATCTCCAAGAAAAAAACGAACCATCATGCCTCACTTTTCAATAATTTAGCTCACCTATTTTCATATATTAAAATCTGAACAATCTCCAAGAAGTTTACTGAAATATATTATTTGAGCCTGGCTGAGAAGCAGTCAATCAATTGGAGTAATGGTACCCATGAACATAGAAATGCTCACTTTCTTCCAAAAAAATTTGTTGGCTAAGAAACACAAAAGCTATCAATGCAAAAATGCAGAACAAAAAATGAACGTTTAGTTGGTAATATTGACTACCAATACAACCAAAATCCATTCTTATGTAACTCTTTGGAAAAAAAAAAAAAATAACATCCTTGCCATCATCCTTGGCGCTACACCAGAAACAGTTTTTTTTTTTTTTTTGTGGGGGGGGGGGGGAGGGGAGAGCAACGGCGGTATCAGGGAAGCTTTATTAATTAAAAGAAAAGATAACACCTAATCGTGCGGATGTAATAAGCCTTTACGCCTAAGCAGTAAGCTAAGAACAAGCCAAGAACAATCCAACTATTTTTCAATAGCAGGCAGAAACCCATATTCAAATCTGGACATTTGCCTTCATAAGCTGCTTAGTATCCTTAACCTGATAGCCTAGACAACCAAAACAACTTAAATAAACAGTAATCTTAAGAGTTTCAGAAACTGCGAAAAATATAATAGAGATTATCAACAAAAACCTGATGTCAAGGATTACGGATTGCTTTCTGATGTGAGGTGAGGACAAGTCTTCACGACAGCTGCTGCTTGCAGCAAACATCATCTTATCACCAGCAATTTAGATAAAAAAAATGGGACTCAAATTTTCCCAGTAGCAGCCAGCATTGCTACTAAACTTATTCAAACTTATATGAATTGGCACGTAGCCACTAGAATATCGTGCCTTTTCAAATATGCTGCTTTTTGATCCCCTGCATTCTCGGCAACTAATTGGGGTAGCTCAAGCCTCAAAGCACTTTTAACATCATCTGCTTCAACATAACAATTATACATAGCAAACTATTCACTGAAAATCAATTTGCGTATCAATTGCATTTATGATTTATCACCTTTTGCTCCTCATTGTCTTCAATATATATGAATGCGATCTACATTGTTCTGTCTCTGTTTGCGCTTGAACCTGGACATGCAGCAAAGATATTAATGGAAACATATGGATCATGGAAGGGAAGCCACCCCTTCTATGTTCATCACTCACATTCTTCCCAAGTGACGTGGGAATGTCACATGCACCGTGGAAGAAGCAAGTAAACAAAGATTACCTGAAAAATGGCACCTACTAGCTGTACATTCTCATCCTTGCTTTAATTTGCTGCATCAAATGACGCATTTAGCGAAAGAGAAAATTGTCACTTGGTTAAGAAATTGTTCAAATCAAATTACCACAGCCACCACGGCTTCATTCATTTATTACACTCATATAAAAACATACTAATATTTAAATTACCTGAGGCAAGTCATATTCTTCTGAGTAGACGTTGGGTTTCTGAGAAATGAAGTCTTCTCGTTTCCCATTTCTTTAACGACTTCCCGGCATAGCACATCCCAATGCGTACAATTTTTTCAATGTCGTCATTTGATGAAAGTGGTAGGGTAGTGCCTTTAATTTGGGGCAACTTATAATTGCCAAGTAAGAAAGACATGGCATGATGGAGGTGTTTCCCATTCCTGTAATCCCATAATCTCACTCTTCCAATAACCGCATCCAATAAATTGTGAGTGATTTCAATTTGGGGGAGGCAATAATTGATGAAGACGAAGACGAGTCATTATCACTTTCTATTCTAAAAAATTCTTTTCCCACCCTTTTCGCACTCTTCAATCCCCGTATCATGAGCTTTTCAAGGGATAGCAATTGTTGAAATTATTGATGAACTTTACAAGGGATAGCAATTGTTGAAATTATTGATGAAGCTGAACTTAATTCATCATACGTTAGAGTGCCCGCTGGAGCTCATTCAGCTACAAGTCCAACAGCTCACTTGGAAATGAAATTGGAAGCTGCACGTAAGAGATTGGAAGGTTCTAGATGGCAAAACTGTTTTGAAGAGATTCCCTTGAAATTGAATTATGAGTTAGTTAGTTATTAATCCAGCTCATACTCATTGTACTCAATTAGTTAGATTCATAGTTTGTTATTTTCTGTTATACCACTGTAACTACAACAAATGTGCTTAGCAAAGCAGCTAAACAATTTGGAAGCCTCTATAAATATCAAGCTAAGCTAATTATTGTAATCAATTTTCAGTAATAATGAATTGCATTTCTTCATCATCTTCTCGTAATCTCTAAATTCTAACTTGGTATAAGAGCCAATTAAAATGGCTAGCAATGAACATCAAGCTACCAGTAATTGAGCTTTAAGTTCAACCACAAGCTCAACTCATGATCCAAATAACAACTCCGCCATTCTCAGTCCATTCACCTTCAATACACCTATCAAACTCACTCAAAACAATTATCTGTTATGGAGATTTCGAGTCATAGCAACTATCAATACTAATGAACTTGAAGATTTGATTTATAACACAAAGAGTCCTTTAAATCGAGTTTTGATCAATGTCAATAGTGATCAAACTGTGATTACTTCACCAAATCCCCAATTTCAGATTTGGAGAAGAAATGATTAACAGCTCATGAGTTGGTTACTCTTAACTTTGAGTGAAGAAGTTTTAAGTGCTGTTGTTGGAGCAAGATTATCTTTGGATGTTTGGCAAACTCTCTCTAGATAGGTTGGTGTAGGATCTAGATTTAGAGTTCTTCATTTGAGGACTCAATTCAAACAACCAGAAAGAAACCAATGAGTGTTCATTTAGAGCTATTGGAAATAATATAAGTGATGATGATTTTGTGTTGTGTTTGCTTTTTGGTTTTAGATCTGAATATAATTCAATTGTTGCCAGTAACAATGCACGTCTAGAGAATACAACTCCATCAGATGTTTATAGCTTACTGTTGAATCAAGATAATAGGATTGAGTGTGCAAACTCCATCAGTAGTATAGATCATCAAGCTAATATTGCTTATCACAGAGGAAACCAGAGGAGAAATTGGCAATAAAACTTCAACTATATTGGAAATGCAATCAATCTCAATGGAAGACAATTTGGAAACAATTTTGGTGGAAGACAATTTGGAGGAGGCAACTCTAATCAAATCCAAGATAGAGCCAAAGGCAAAGCTCCTGTTGATGAAGAAGCACCTAAAAGACCTTGTCAAATCTGCTTCAGAAAGAATCATAACGCTGTGGATTGCTATTATAGGTCTAAGAAGAATTTTGTGCCTAATTTTGTAGGAAACATAAGAAGTGCTTATGTTGCTAAAGGAGGAAAAGCTAGAGATGGTAGGGAACAGAAGAAGTGCTTATGTTGCTGAAGGAGGAAAAGCTAGAGATGGAGGTTGATATCTTAACAGTGGAGCAACAGATCATGTCTCAAATGACTTCAACAATCTCAGCATAAGCTGAATACAATGACAAAAATCAGCTTGCAGTAGGTAATGGCTCCAAACTGAAAATTGTTTCTATTGGTCATACATTGCTTAGCACACTTGAACCACATATTCTACAATACATTAAACTCAACCATATTCTCTATGTGCCTAAAATAACCAAAAATCTGAGAAGCATATCTGACCTCTTAAATGATAATAAAGTCTGTATTGAATTTGGCAAAACATCTTGTGCTGTTAAGGACAAGAGAAGGGAGATTGTTCTCATGAAATGTGTGGCTAAAGATGGATTATACAAGCTGTTAAACCTACCTCTAAACCAAAGTCAAGTCAAGTCTATTTTGTCATCTTCATCCTCATTTCCAGGTTTACTGTTAGTTTGCACAATAAACAAATTAGAGTCTATAGTGTCTGTTAATTCAAGTATAGATTGTACAAGGAACAAAGATCAAAGAACAAACAAAATTCTTGATCTGTGGCATATAAGATTAAGTCATCCAAATGCTATTGATCTTAGAAAAACTTTGTCAGCTTGTAACATCTCTTTTGGAAATTCCGAGTTGTCTTTTTGCAAAGCCTATCAATATGGAAAACAACATAGATTATCATTCAAAATCAATGAATCTACATCATCTGTTGCACTTGAAATCATTCACAGTGACCTTTGGGGTCCTGCTCCAACAACCTCAAACCAATGTTTCAAATACTACATAGCCTTTTATTGATTACAAAACAAATTATACTTGGATTTATGGACTTATAAGTCGCAACACTTTCAACCTCCATTTCCTTAAAAAATCAGATTGAGAAAAGTTTGGAGTTAAAAATTAAAATAATTCATTGTGATATGGGAGGTGAATACAAAGCATTTGAGCCTTATCTTAGAAATGAAGGAATATCTATAAGATATTCCCACCCTTATACACATCTCCAAAATGGAAAGGCTGAAAGGAAACATAGACACCTAGTTGAAACTGGTCCTACACTCCTTTCTCATGCACAAATATCTTTTAAATTCTGGTGGGAAGCTTCTTATAGTGCAACCTATCTTATTAACAGAATCAACACACCAACATTGAACAACAACACACCAACATTGAACAACAAAACACCTTTTGAAGCCCTTTTATTCAAAGAAACCTACCTATTATCTAATCAGAACATTTGGCTGTGAGGTTACAACAACTATAAGTTTGATTTTCATACTTCTAAATGTGTATACTTAAGTTTCAATAACTTACACAAAGGTTAATTGTGTTTGAATTCAAATGGCAGAATTTACATTGCTGCTCATGTCAATTTCAATGAAAAATCTTTTCCCTTCCAAAATGATCCAAACTTTATGACTCCAAAATCTATTCACTTAACAGAACCCACAAACACATTTAACAAATTCATTTCAGTATCTTTTCCTTCTGACAGTCAAAATTATGAGGCATCAATAGCTAGTTCAAAAACATCAAAAGACATAATTAGATCAAATAGTCTCACTAATGATCAGACTTATAATAACAACACTAGTCAAACAAATTCAATGAATGACAATGTTCCTAAGGCACATGAGTCACCTCAAACCTCATTCACCAATCAACCTGAATCAGAAATTCAAATACCAAAAATACCTCAGCCAACACATAAGCCTAAATCTACACACCCTTAGATAACTAGAGCAAAAAATGGTATATTCAAACTTAAAATATATAATATTGGAAAACCTCTGTCTCTTAACACACCTTCAACTGTAGTTAAAGCTTTAAATGATCATAGATGGAAACAAGCAATGCAGGAAGAGTTTAATGTATTAATGAAAAATCAGACCTAGTGTTTAGTCCCCCTAGAGCAGAACATAAAGCCTGTAAGAAACAAATTGATCGATAGAGCAAAACAGAACTAAGATAGGTCAATTAATAAAACAAAGCTCGATTAGTAGCAAAAGGTTTTCTACAAACAAAAGAGGTTGACTATCAAGAAACATTTAACCCAGTTATAAAGGCTGCAACTATAAGAATTATATTGAGCGTTGCTATTATGAACAACTGAAAATTGAGACAAGTAGACATCAACAATACATTTTTTAATGGGGAGCTTAGTGAAACTATATATATGCCTTAACTAGAAGGTCTTGAGGATTCAACTCATCCAAAATATGTTTGTAAGTTGAAAAAGGCTCTTTATGGATTGTAGCAGGCACCAAGAGGGTGGTTTGATAAACTTAGATCAGTTCTTGAATCATGGCAGTTCACTAGAGCTAGGTCAGGTACATCTTTGTTCTTTAAAAGGAATGGCAATCACCTAATCATATTATTGATCTATGTTGATGATATAATTGTAACTAGGAGTGATAATGTTGAAATAGAATAGCTCATTTGTAATTCGAGCAGCACTTTTCCTCTCAAGGATTTGAGGCATCTCAATTTCTTACATGGCATTAAAGTTATCAGAAACAAAGAGACCTTGGTATTGTCATATTTATCAGCCGAAATCTCTCATCTCCTTTTGGTGTAGCAACAGCAGCACAAAGGCCACAGGTACACATGTGATAAATTGCTGAGAAAGACTCATTTGTCAATGTACTGAGAAAACTAGTAATCAAGTTTAAATTTTTGTTTTATCTAAGATATTATGGTAAATCATGGAAAATGTAACACCCGTTGTCTTCGTTTTTTTTATTTATTATTATATATTTATTTTATAGAATATAGTACTTAGGATAATGATATTTAAGTAGTTTTTTTTTTAATCCTATTTACCAATTTTTTAGATACCTTTTTAAATAACGAAAACAAATCCCCAATGGGTAAGGGTATTACAAGGCTAGGCTTATAATACTCCTCTTACGTTATTTTGTTTCTCAAAACCCTAGAGGCTATTTAAAAAAAAAAGAGAGAGAATACAACACGAGTAAACTCGTGGTTTTGAATAGGAAGAGGAGACGATTTTGATTGTGTTTTTATTTTTCCATTAAAGATGTTCTTGAGTTTTGATTTTTTTTTGAAGGTAGGTAAGAATTTATAATTCCTTGAACTTTTGGTTTTATTTGTGATTTTATGTGATTGATTGAATGATTTTGTGTGTGTTATATTGATAAAATGGTGAAAGCATGATTATGTATTGATTTATGTTGTTAACGAGTGGAAATAGTGCTATTATGTTATACTAAAATTTGTGAACAATATAGATTGAATATTATGCGACTATTGTTTTCACTGAGTCTCACCCATAAAATTTATAGATTAAACCAGAGATCTCTATCTTTCTATCCACATGTTTATTATTTAAAAACTCATTGCATATTAATTTCAATAATTTTTCAAAGTTGGAACATTAGTGCTGGAAAATTCTGATTTTCAACAGCAATTCTATAATTTATTTCATAACCCAAATGGCCTCTGAAAATTCGAAGAATTATATATATATAATTTTGGGTTTATATAAAAATCATTAAAAATCATAGAATCGGGCTGCCACAATCCTGGAAACTGTTTTCTGGAACAGCAAAGGCTGATATTGAACAAGTGGGATTATTTTTTCATCACTAAATGCCTTACTGATTCCTTATTGTTTCCTCTTAATAGTCAAAACTTGAATTACTATTTTTGAATGTACGTAGCTAAAGTTGTGAATTTTTGAATCAACAGTCCTCTATTTATATCATCATTGGAAAATTTTGATGTTCATGGAAAATCAGTTTTCGAAGATGTTTATGAACTCTTATTAATCTTGTTAAATTTTATATTGAATGCCAACATGTCCACAGTAGCTTTTTGTGATACTTGTGATTTTTCTAACATAGTTATAGCTTATTAGAAATCAGCCCATATAAGATGGTTGGGTGTAGTTTAGTGAATTGATGTACTTAAGTAAGAGTTAATGGTTTAAGGATTTTTGGGTTTTTCTATTAAGGTCAAAATTGAATAAGATATTGATAAGAATCTTGTCTTAATAATTATTGGCCAAGAGTGAGCTTGAGTGATTGGGGTTATTGTTGATTACTTTAGATCGAGATAAGTGAATTCATGCATAACGTTTATTATAGTTATATATGTAAATATTTATGAAAAGAATAATGTTGTTTATATGGATTAGCATTTTATGGTTTTTGAAGTTATTTTACTATTATCATTTATGATGATAAGTTACATTTTGATTAAAAGCTTACTTAAAATGTTTTCTTAAATTTGTTTTAAGGATGACTTTAAAATACTTATCTTTCCATAAATTATTTTTCTTAAAAATAATTATAAAGCATTGCCTATTCAATATCTTATAACAATGTTTTATAAAAATATTATTGAATGATTGATATTGAAGGACAGAAAACTATATTTAAGGTTTTGGCTAATTGTCTGTAATTACCGTTATTGAAATGACTGAACAGCTAGTTGTATTGTGTGCACCTATTGACGATTATTACGAGGTAAAGTGCCTTGATTGAAGTACTGGCTGGGTCATTAGGAATATAAGTGACACTATGTGACATGGGCAAATTGAACAAATGAAAGATTTTATTGATAAATGATTTCTTAAACGATCATTTATTGAAAATGATTATTACATTATGACTTAATTGATTTTGAGTATTATCGTACATATGGATTATATTAAGAAGTGATTACTGGTTTCTAATTTATGGTCATCATGATGATTATTATGTATTTTATAGTTATTAGTAATCTTATGCTTGAGTTTGTTTATCATCTTGACGGATCATCCCTCCTCTCCAACATTTTGTAGATTGATTTGGAGATGTGCTTTTAGATTTAGAGAAGAGGATTTGTTAGCTAAAAACTTTGTCATTATCTTGATGAATTATTTGTTGCTACTCTAGTTATTACTTTGAGCTGAATTTTGTTTTGGAGGATTATTGTTATATTTGAGATTATGTTTCAATTATGGACAATATTGATTAATAATAAGATTAATGTTATAAGGTTTCAGTCCAAATTCCTCTTGAGTTTCTTGGGTAAATTTGGGGTGTTATAGAAAAAGAGTGAAACCCCTCTATTGTTTGACTAAGGTACATTCGTACAAATTATTGTCTGCATGAAGTTTCTTTTGTTTATATACTGAACAACGTGACTGTTTATCTTGAAGCAGCTGTCTAAGACACTGACAAAAAATCGTTCTAAGAGGTTTATATGTATCAGCATTTCGGCTTGAGCATTTTCATTTATTTAATTTCATGGTTTCTTTCTTATACCTCCTTTTGTTTGCTCCTATACTATATGTCAGAGCTTTCGGGCATCCCACCAGAAACCATCAACAGACTCATCCCGGAGCACGCTCGTAAGCAGAACTTATTCATGGCATTGCACTCTTAGCATCTGTTACAAGTCTCCTCCTTCAGTTTATCACTTCTGGTGCCCATCACGAGCCATTTTGATCGTTGTATCGGCACTTGTAAAAATCCGTCACCGTTTTTTCATTTATCATTGTCTCTTTAGTTCCGGTGAGGAAAGAGTGTTGCAGAAGGAATGTTTAGGAGAATTTGGGAGACCTGACTGAGGCTTTGAGTTTGTGTATTTGTCATTACAACTTGGATGAAGACAACTTTTTTTTAACTTATCCTGTAATTTGTTGTATCCCTGTTTCATGGGCGAGTTTAGTGAGATGAAAAATATGAGAATGTCTGTAAAATATTGCTCTGTTGAGATTTTTTTTTTTTAATTTTTCCCCAGCTTGATTTATCACTTGCTTCAGAATTGGCATATAATTGATGTGAATTTCACGTATCCTCTCACGGCCTACAGAATTTTAAGAGCATTATAGAACTTTTCAGAAGTTGAAAAAAAGTGAAAATTAGAAGTTCTTTTACATTTTTATGAAAATTTTTTCTGGTAATTTGGAAAAAAAAAAAATTATTGTATCAACACATGCGATGGTGTTGGACAATGGCAACAACAAAGTTCCTTCTGTTTCAATGGTCAGCCCGTTTGTTTCGGTAGGCAAGCAGTTCGTTGCCCAGAAATCATAGACATCCATTTAAGTTGATGGGCCCATCAATGGCCGTAATTAACTCAGCTAATGAAATTTGTACGTGTTTTAATATTTTACATTGATTTTTTTCCCCCTTTCTTCTCGCACCCATATATATTTCGACGCTCGGTTAGTTAGGATTGAATGTGATTTGGCAAATTTTTATGCTTCCAAAGCAAGAATATTAATATTCTGTAAGTTTTTAAAATATGATGAAAGTGACAGACAATGCATGATTCGTGATGAACTTCAGAATCTTTTATATTGACAATTATCTTAAAATTGGTCTGAACCAAGAATAGAATAGTAAAAGAAACCTCAACGATTAATGCACCTCTCTGACGTGCAAAAGGATGGCAACGTCTACTAATTTGATGAAATAGTTATGAACACTCTCTTATTCTTTAGAAACAGTCATATAACTTTTTCTTTGGGCAAACTTTGTGGTCCGCATGACCAACTCTGACTTCAAACGAGTTCTACGTATTTTAGAAGTGATACGTGTATCCTAAAAATGTGGTATGTAATATCATTTATGAAATCCCTTTTCCTTTTCAAATTTTTATCTGGTTGCGCTTTTTTTTTTCAATTTTTTCTGGACTTAAAAATTGATTGTTAAATAGTTTTATCAATTTAAAAAATGCTAATTAAATAATTGGTGTGGCAGCTTATGTGTAATTGTCATATCAAGTTAATTATTAACCACATCAACTTGTCCTAACATTATTATTTTGTAATTTGCTTGTCGGCTCTTTCTTTGTATTTTCTCTTTCTTTAATAGTCGATCGAAACTGAAGATGAACATGATAATTATTTCCATTTTTTTATATTGAAATCTATTGATGCTTCATTTAAATTTTGATAGATTGCTATTTTAGTAATAGAACGAGTGCTAATAGGAAGTTTCTACAACCTAATACAATATTATTATTTGTGGAATACAAGGTCAAAACAGTTCACTACATTCAATTTTTTCACAAGCTTAAATAACAAGCACACAATTGGTAGTACTAATATTCCCTTTCATCATATGTTCATCTTCAGAGTTTTACACAGCAGAAGCAATCGGTGGTTCATGGTCATGACCATCTTGAGCCCGAATGTGACTTGGTCTTCTAAGTGATTTTCTTATACGCTTTACCATCTTCACCACAAGGCGACTGGTGTGTCCAAGGAGAAGAACACCCCCTACGGCTATCCATACAAGAATTACGATGGTTGAATTAGTTGAATACGATAAATCAAGGTCTCCAATGAAATCTATAGAGGCCGCATAGGTCATTGCCATTGCAGTAATTGCCACCCACATTATCACCATTAAAATCCACATAAATAGTCTACTGTTAATTGGTAAGCCACTTATAAGCAAAAGTATAATGCTAAGAGAAGCAAGGAAACCTGTAGTGTTAAGAACTACAAAAAAAGAAGGGTACCGCTGAGTAGCGTCAGGAGGGTTCACCCCTGCTTGAAAACCCATTGTAGCAATCAGTGATGCTACCACCATTATTGTATTACGCTTTTTTTCCAACCAATCGTCTTCATTCCTACGAGTTTTTTTCAAACCTTTTTGACCTTTATGCTTTTGATTATTTTCATGGGACGTTAGGCTGTTGATCTGTGTGACGGCAAGTTCATTCGCTGGCAAATACATATCCTTTGCACTAATTGCTCCAGCACGTCGAAGTAATTCCCCAATTTCCCAATCTTTTATGTCCCTTTTGCTTTGCGCTAGGATATCCAATGCCGTGAAGCCATTTGCATTAACAACATTCACTTTGATTGCAGTACTGGTTGTCAGAAACTTGATGGCCTGCATAGATGTTAACACTAATCAATTCCTAAAGAAACATTTTTTTGTGTGTATTTGTGTTGAGAACCCTACTTCTATATGTGATCATACGAGTGATTCCATACCTCGATTTGTTTATCAGCAACTGCAAGGTGCAAGATGGTCATGCCGTAATCATCCTTGGCATTCAAAAATTCAGAGTCATCCGTATTTTCCAACAAAAACTTCAGTGGTTCCAGCTGATTGTGTTTCACGCACAAATGTAAGATGGTCTCACCCCAGATCAGAGGGGCAGAAGCAGCAAGTGGTCTTGTTCTGACCAACTCTTTCAAGACATCAATCCTGCCTTTGATGGCTGCTAGATGGAGAGGGTTTCTTCCATCTATATCCTTAGCAGAACACATGTCTGGGTTGACTCGCAACAGTGCCTTTACTATGCCGACATAACCTTTCTGTGATGCTATGTGAAGAGCTGATGATTTCCGCGAGTCTAACTCTCCAGCAATCCCAGGCTTTTGACGTAAAATCTCCTTCGCAAAGTCCTCGTGCCCGAGCAATGCTGCTACATGCAAAGGAGTCTCAGAGGGACAATTCATTGCGATTCTCTCAAGGATTAATTGGTCTTGTTGAAGCGATGCTAACAAGGTAGTTACACTCCCTGCTAGCGCTGCTTCATAAAGCTTGTTTTCCATTTTCTCCGTCCTGTTATGTGTGCAAATTTAGCTTACAGATTTTAAAGGACGTGCCTGCTGGTATTTATACTTGGATTAATGTGAAAGAGGTGTTAATTATTTTTTTTTTTCTTTTTATTTTTGAATTTGATATGTGAATTTCTATGAAAGAGTTAAGAAAGTACTGAAGCTCATATTCAACATGTTCCTGCTTGGACTAAATTTTATGTGTGAAACTTGAAACATTTGATAGAAGCAAGTAATCTGTCCTTGTCGAATGAGATCATATATAGTACATAAATATTTATTGTATAGATAGATTTGTTAAACTTCTGAAGTCACTATCTTGACCTTATTAAAAATGACGGTTTCCTAGTTTAAGTTCTCGGAAAATGCCGTAGGTATAACAGAAAAACTATGTTAATTTATCATGAATGTGTATGGTCAAACATGACTGATAATTTCAAATATATATTTGACAAGACTTTGTTGTTGGATGATTATTCGGATGACATACATAACTTAAAATAAGAGCGGCAGCTGAAAGCAATGAAATAGCGTGTGTTAGGAAAGTTATAGAAACTATCATTTTATTCTGATCCAAATATCTTATCATTCAAATTTATATGTGTATTCATTTTTCTGTCTTCACCTATTCCTAAAAGGGGGACTCCTTGGTTGAACCGAAGGTTCTCAATAAACTCTTTCTATATTTTTTTGGTATTAAACAAAAACGACTACATTTTGTGATTGAAGTCAATTAGTATTTTATGAACATATCCACATTAACAAAGCTGAGATATAAATTTTTTATCCACTAGATGTGATCTTAGTTGAAAGCACAGCAATGGAGAGCGTGAATTAAGTATTTCTCTATTTTGTACATTAAAATTTTATCCATTTTCTTTAGATTGATTGAGCTGTTCCTGAGTCTTCATTGAGTTCTGTTGGTTTTTTTTTTTTTTTAAATCTCCAAGAAAAAAACGAACCATCATGCCTCACTTTTCAATAATTTAGCTCACCTATTTTTATATTCAAATCTGAACAATCTCCAAGAAGTTTAGTGAAATATATTATTTGAGTCTGGGTGAGAAGCAGTCATGCAATTGGAGTAATGGTACCCATGAACATAGAAATGCTCACGTTCTTTCAAAAAAATTTGTTGCCTAAGAAACACAAAAGCTATCAATGCAAAAATGCAGAACAAAAAATGAACGTTTAGTTGGTAATATTGACTACCAATACAACCAAAATCCATTCTTATGTAACTCTTTTGAAAAAAAAAAATTAACATCCTGGCCATCATCCTTGGCGCTACACCAGAAACAGGATTTTTTTTTTTTTTTGGGGTGGGGGGGGTGGGGGGGGGGGAGAAAGGAGAGCAACGGCGGTATCAGGGAAGCTTTGTTGATTAAAAGAAAATATAACACCTAATCGGCGGATGTAATAAGCCTTTACGCCTAAGCAGTAAGCTAAGAACAAGCCAAGAACAATCCTACTATTTTTCAATAGCAGGCAGAAACCCATCTTCAAATCTGGACATCTGCCTTCATAAGCTGCTTAGTATCCTCAACCTGATAGTTTAGACAACCAAAACAACTTAAATAAACAGTAATCTTAAGAGTTTCAGAAACTACGAAAAAGATAATAGAGATTATCAACAAAAACCTGATGTCAAGGATTACGGATTGCTTTCTGATGTGAGGTGAGGACAAGTCTTCACGACAGCTGCTGCTTGCACCAAACATCATCTTATCACCAGCAATTTAGATAAAAAAAATGGGATTCAAATTTTCCCAGTAGCAGCCAGCATTGCCACTAAACTTATTCAAACTTATATGAATTGGCATGTAGCCACTAGAATATCGTGCCTTTTCAAATATGCTGCTTTTTTTTTATCCCCTGCATTCTCGGCAACTAATTGGGGTAGCTCAAGCATCAAAGCACTTTTAACATCATCTGCTTCAACATAACAATTATACATAGCAAACTATTCACTGAAAATCAATTTCCGTATCAATTGCATTTATGATTTATCACCTTTTGCTCCTCATTGTCTTCAATATATATGAATGCGATCTACTTTGTTCTGTTTCTGTTTGCGCTTGAACCTAGACATGCAACAAAGATATTAATGGAAACAGATGGATCATGCAAGGGAGGCCACCCCTTCTATGTTCATCACTCACATTCTTCCCAAGTGACGTGGGAATGTCACATGCACCGTAGAAGAAGCAAGTAAACAAGATTACCTGAAAAATGGCACCTACTAGCTGTACATTCTCATCCTTGCTTTAATTTGCTGCATCAAATGACACATTTAGCGAAAGAGAAAATTGTCACTTGGTTAAGAAATTGTTCAAATCAAATTACCACAGCCACCACGGCTTCATTCATTTATTACACTCATATAAAAACATACTAATATTTAAATTACCTGAGGCAAGTTATATTCTTCTGAGTAGACGTTGGGTTTCTGAGAAATGAAGTCTTCTCGTTTCCCATTTCTGTAACGACTTCCCGGCATAGCACATCCCAATGCGAACAATTCTTTCAATGTCGTCATTTGATGAAAGTGCTAGGGTAGTGCCTTTAATTTAGGCAACTTATAATTGCCAAGTACGAAAGACATGGCATGATGGAGGTGTTTCCCATTCCTGTAATCCCATAATCCCACTCTTCCAATAACTGCATCCAATAAATTGTGAGTGATTTCAATTTGGGGACGGTAATAATTGATGAAGACGAAGACGAGTCATCATCACTTTCTATTCCCAAAAATTATTTTCCCACCCTTTTCACACTCTTCAATCCCCGTATCATGAGCTTTTCAAGGGATAGCAATTGTTGAAATTACTGATGAAGCTGAACTTAATTCATTACATGTTGGAGTGCCAGCTGGAGTTCATTCAGCAATAGATCCAGCAGCTCACTTGGAAATGAAATTGGAAGCTGCACGTAAGAGATTGGAAGGTTCTAGATGGCAAAACTGTTTTGAAGAGATTCCCTTGAAATTGAATTATGAGTTAGTTAGTTATTAATCCAGCTCATACTCATTGTACTCAATTAGTTAGATTCATAGTTTGTTATTTTCTGTTATACTATTGTAACTGTAACAAATGTGCTTAGCAAATCAGCTGAACAGTCTGGAAACCTCTATAAATATCAAGCTAAGCTAATCACTGTAATCAATTTTTCAGTAATAATGAATTGCATTTCTTCATCATCTTCTCTTAATCTCTAAATTCTAACTTGATATCAAAGCCAGTTAAAATGGCTAGCAATGAACATCAAGCTACCAGTAATTGAGCTTTAAGTCCAACCACAAGCTCAGCTCATGATCCAAATAACAACTCTATCATTCTCAGTCCATTCACCTTCAATACACCTATCAAACTCACTCAAAACAATTATCTGTTATGGAGATCTCAAGTTGCAACAACTATCAATGCTAATGAACTTGAAGATCTGATTGATAACACAAAAAATCCTCCAAATTGAGTTTTGATCAATGTCAATAGTGATCAAACTGTAATTACTTCACCAAATCCCCAATTTCAGATCTGGAGAAGAAATGATCAACAACTCATGAGTTGGTTACTCTCAACTTTGAGTGAAGAAGTTTTAAGTGCTGTTGTTGGAGCAAGATCGTCTTTGGATGTTTGGCAAACTCTCTCTAGACAGTTTGGTTCAAGATCCAGATCTAAAGCCAGTTACTTCTCACCTACCGTCTTCGCAAAAATCCAAATCGAAATCGAAATCAACGGCGTAAATTAATTATAGATAGACCAAGCACTTGTACACCATGGCTAAAACTCTGAAACTTCTCATTAGAAGAGCAGCGGTAACAAATACACTCGCACACAAATTTACAAAGACAGTAATTAATTAACTAGCCATAAATCTGCAACAAACCCAGTTAAGGATTCGGGAAGAAGCAGCCACGGCTGTCTTTTTATTTACAAACAAAAGCTTACACAAAGACACCCAACAAGCCAACCACAAACCATATATAGTTCTTTTTATTGATATTATAATTTAAACCACTTAGCAGCGCTGCTTTGTTTTTGGGCACGTTCACGTCTCGCAATCTTCATTAACAGTTACAAGGGTTACAGTTGCACTTTGGTCCGCACTTGCAGCCGCCCTCGGCTCCGAATCCCGTCTCGGACCCCTCAGAGTGCCTGATCCCAAAGAAGGGGTTCAAAAAAAACAAAAAAAGAGGAAGATATCAAATACAGTCCAAATCTATGCATCATTTGGTCCCTGAATTTATATAGAAACACAAATAATGAAACCGTTTGGATTTCTTTTACATGCAGGTTCATGTACTCGTAGATTACTTTAAATCGGTTAGCCAAAAGTCAATAATTTGACACACAGTTTTGTAACGACTACACATATACGTACGTCTTGACAGGAGCAACACCGAGGACGAGGGTCTCGGTGGTGGCGGTGGTGCTCTCAGCGAAGGTCAGGTCAGGGTACATGGAGCATCTGCATGCCCAACAAAACCATTAGAGGGGTAAAAAAAAAAGACTACAGTTTGCGGAATGAATTTAATTAAATAAAGCGATTGGAAAAACGGAAAGCGTAACGCACCCGTTGCAGCCGCTGCACTTGCAGCTGGGGCCACAGCCACAGTTTCCTCCACAGCACGACATTTTTCTTTTCTCTTTGGTGATTAACAACGAGTCGACTCGTAAAAGAACAGCTGAAAATCAGATTATTGGGTTGGTGTTCTCTTGCTCGGACCTTGACTGGTATTTATAGTGGGGATGGTGAATGAAGTTACGGATCTCTACCGTACACGTGGATGGACCTTAAAGCGATTGCGTCTTTGATGGGGGCACCAGAGAGTGTTTGATGTCGTCTTGCCCACGTCCACGTAATATTTTGACATATTAAAATAATAATAAAATTTATTCTGGCCTCTCATTTTCTGTCATCAATTAATTAAATAAACAAATAAACATAGTGTTCCGGAGATTATTTTGTGCGACGGCAATTGATAAGTCCGCCCCGGTTGCTGTCCCCTGTCCCCGTCCCTGAGGATTGATTATGACAAAAAGGTTTTTCGATTGATTTTCTCGTGCAATATTATAAATATAAACATGCGATTTTATTTATGTGGTTACACTTGCCTCTCATGAAAGTTTGGTTTCATGTAACACGTTGAGAGATTTGAATCCTCGTTAAGCAACCGAGATCGAAAAAATAGAAAGACAGTTAAAATGGCTAGCAAAGCCAGTTAAAATTGTATAATCTCTAAATTCTAACTTGGTATCAAAGCCAGTTAAAATGGCTAGCAATAGCTCCGATGATTGTCCTACAAGTGAGAAAGAGAAGCAAGATATGAGAGGAGTTCCTTATGCTTTAGCAGTTAGTAGTTTAATGTATGTCATAATTTGTACGAAGCCAGATATTACTCATACAGTTGGTATAGTCAGTCAGTTTCTTTCTAATCTAGGCAAAGAGCACTAGACAGCAGTGAAATGGATTCTCAAATATCTCAGAGATGTAGATATGGCAGCGATGTTAATTCTAGAAAATCTCTATCAGGATGTTTTCTCATCTTTACAGGGGGAGCAGTCTCATGGCAGTCTAGACCTCCGTAGTGTGTTGCTCTCTCTATCACAGAAACAGAGTATATTGCAATTACTGAAAGTTGCAAAGAAACCTTGTGGATGAAGAATTTCTTACAAAAGTTGGGTGTGAAGCAAGATAACTATATTATGTACTGTGACAGTCAGAGTGCCATTCACTTGGCAAAGAATTCAGTTTACCATTCGAAATTCAAGTATATTGATGTGAGGTATCATTGGATAAGAGACGTGCTTGAAAAGAAATAGTTGCATCTTAATAAGATTCACACAATGGAGAATGGGTCAGATATGATAATAAAGTCATTGCCTAAGGAGAAGCTGAATAGCTGTATGCAGAGAGCAGGCTTGGTGGTGACCCCCATATGATCTGGAGGGTGGGATTTGTTGAGTCCATATCATTTGGAGGCCCAAAAGCCCAAAATCCAAAAGGGTTTGCTTGATATGTAATTAACATTAAGATTTTAGACTTGGACAAAATTTGCCATGAAATTTGCAAAGCAACTGAAATCCGCTGGCCTAATAGTTTATGTGCGCGAAGAAGAAGCCGCGGAGAGAAAGAGAAGACAGTGGAGTTTTTTTCAATTTTGGAATAGTGATTTCAATATTTGATTAGACGATTGGAAGGTAAAATTAACTTCGTTTTCTCTCAAATTTTGAGGATAAGTTCTTGGCATCGCCCTCTACAATCCTACTAGTCTTAATTTTTATTTTATCCTCTATTTGGCTATTATTTGAGATACTCACTTGTTAGAGAGACAAATATTATGTTATTACTGTAAGCCAAGGATATTGAGATTCTTGATGTTGTTAGTCTCTAGTATTATTTAGAGAAGAATTTGTGTTGTAATTTCATTAATATAGTGGAAGATTATATTGAACTACAGTCTTGTGATTTTTCCTATTTTGGATTTTCTACGCAAAAAATTGTATCTCTTGTGGTTAGTTTATTTCTTTGGATTGTGTTGGTTTATTTTTCTACCTATTTATTTGTTGTACACATCCTATTTTAATTATACAAACATGGAAAGAGTTTTGTTTCTACTTAACTTTTTAGCTGTTTGTGCGAGTCTCTTTCCTAATAATTGTGTATATATTTATGCATAACTATTTGCCAATTGGAGCATGTTATTGGTTTGGTCTTTTGCTATGGAATAAGAAGTTAAAATGATGGATTTATTTGCACATCAGTATTAGAGAGGAAATTTCATTAGTTTGCTTCATTGTGATGGTAATAGGGCGAGGTCGGGTACGAAGGTTCCTCCATTCCCACCCAATTTAGAATTTGTTTCCCATTTCCCACTAAATTTAGTAAAAGTAGAGATAGAAAATCCTCATGTGAGACCAGTTACCCACTCCCACTTCATTTTCCATTCACCTATTTTATAGTGTATTTTTTATGTATAATTTTTGTGAAATTGAAATGAAAATGACTCAAATAAAAACATCATTAACATATTGTAAAGTATTTAAATTATTAAAAATATAAAAACATCTCAAACATATTAGAACCATTCCTTGAATGCATATAGAAATATAAAATATTTGGATAAATAATAGCTAAAAGAAATTCATATTTACATATATGTGATTGAGATGGGGGTGGAATGGGGATTACAAAACCAAAACTCATCCTATTAAGAACCTTAGAATTAATTTTCTCTCGTTGTCCCATCCCCAAAAACTCATCAAAATTTATCACAATAAGGGGGTTCTTTAGAGCCCCAACTCTATAGAAGATTTTGCATCCCTACTTATGGATTCGGAGTATAGATTGATTTGGTAGTGTAAAATTATTATATTAATAGTGGCACAAAAATGGGCTTGGTCTTGGGCTATGCAAGTACAAGTGGTTAATTTTGTCCCGGCTTATTCTTTAGAGAAGTGTAAATTACTTGCATTAATTGCAGTACAACAATTTTGACATAACATCATAAAACGTTACTAGTTTGTTTTTAGTTTTTATTTTTTGTTTTTTTTGGCGCTGTCTTGATAAATTCCTTTTGGATTTTTCCTTTCTTTTGCTAACATAACCATATTCATTTATGTCTCAATTAAGTATGTTATTAAAAGGTTTTCCATTGTTTGAAATTTTCTTTCTAACAAATTCTTTAAATACTTTCTCATCTATGTTAACTGTCGGTATTTCTGTTTGTGATTTGATTGCGGTCCAAAATTTATAAAAGGAAAAAAATGGAGAACATAAACATTGCATCAGTGATGATGTTTTTGCTTATGACGTCATGTTTTTCATCAAACAAACCTGGAATAATGGGGGTTAGAGGAGAAGAAAATAATCTGATTGAGGCTACTTGCAAAAAGACCTCGTATCCAGATGTATGTATCAAGACTTTAAGGTCAAGTCCTGGTAGCTCCGGTGCGGATGTCAAGTCTAGCTCACATCATTCTTGAATCGGCATCAGTATACTGTCATGATACGTGTGAACAAGTCAAGAAGTTGCTTAACGAAACCAAAGATGAGGCTATGAGAAACTGTCTGGATGTTTACTGTCAAGTTTATGATCTAGCTATCTATGAAATCCCCACTGCTATAAAATATCTGGAGAGTGGGGATTATGATTCTGCCAGCCGATATGCAGAGGACGGGATAATTGAAAGTGATACTTGTGAAAGCTCTTTTTCGGAATTTCCAGAAATTCCGAAGTCGCCACTTACTGATAGAAATAACGGTTTGACTAACCTTTCTACAATTGCTTTGGATATGATCAACTTGTTTAAGTGATAATCTTAGTTGTTATCCAAAATAAATAAACAAATCCAGAATTCTACTGCTATTCTATCATGTCGAGTGTGTACATTATTAGCGATTTTTAAGAGATAAGGTGTTAAAAGAAATTGATTTGGGTTTTGCCCAATACAAATTCTAATATGCTAAAAGACTAAAAAAATTAAAATTTTTGTTTATAGAGGTGGACATGGGTTGTGTTTTTTGGGGTTTATAAAATCAGACTCAACTCACTATTGCTGGATTGACAAAAAATCAATCTAACCCAACTAACCCTACACACACAGAGAGCGTTTTTTTTTTTAAATTTATATTTTGAATTATATATAGAGAAAGTTATTATCTAATAAGGGATTCCTTACTTTAGTAAAGTAATAAACAAGCTAAAAGATAGAAAAACACATCCTTATTGGAACATTCCCAATTATGTAATGAAGTATTAAAGTAAGAGATAAACTAGAAGATAAGAAAAACATACATTACAATGCCTTGTATTTGTTTTGTAGTACATTGAAATGTGTGTTCTTCTTAGATTTTATCCCTTGTTGGATCATTACTCTATGTGTGTGTGTGTATAAATGTTCCAATCCAGAATTTTGAAGTGCGGGAATGTTCGGAAAAATGCATAAATCATGCAGTTTACGCACTTTAAATTTTAAACCTTTAAAACCCTGCGGTTTTAAAGCTTTCCCGAATTTTTCCCGCACTTTAAGATCCTAAATCAGAAAACTATTTTACACACACACACACACACACACACACATATATATAGGTATGTATATATATGTATGTATGTGTGTGTGTGTGTATATATATATATATATGTTTGTATGTATGTATGCATATAGAAATTATCTAATAAGAGTTCGTCTTTATTAAAGTACGAGAAAGCTTTTAAATCATGTGGCTTAATAGTGTAGATGCATAATACTATTAAATCATATGGCTTAATCTTGTACTTTAATACGAGAACCCTCGCTAGATAATTGTGTGTGTGTGTATATATGATTTAATAGTGTTACAATGTTATAAACAATTTTTACAACATTGTAAAGTAGTTTACAAAAGTTAAACTTTTCTAATGATGAAGAGTACGTAATAGTACTCTTTTCCCTCTGTTTAGAAAGAACTGCAGGCTGCGTTCCATATTCAGATTTAAAGCCAAGAAAAAACTAAACTTTAATATGGGTAAAGGTGTTTTTTTTTTTTTTTTCATCTTTCACTGTTGATAGGGTAATCTTTATCTTAGAAGAATGATGAAATACGAGCTGCCGCGGACGTTATTGTATGTGATGGTCACCTAATAATTAGTCGGATTGTTAGAAGTAGCCAATGAATAGTTGATACATGTCCCATCCCATGCAATAACGTGTAGGACAGTGCACACTTGATCTGGTCTCGTTTATCTTAAGCTATGTTCTTCTTCTTCTTTGACCAAGCCCTTCAATACATCAACACAGGCGTCCAACATCAGTATACTCTGACGAAAGGGCTTTTGAAGATAAACCCTTTAGAACAATTTCGGTCTCTCTCAATTTAATTAGGGTGATGATCGACTGCAACTTGCAATTGTATTTAAAAGGGGAATGTGTTTAAGGGAAAGAAGGTGAAGAGAATTCAAAAATACATATTTAATTTTAATTTTAATTAATATAGATTTTTTTAGAAACTTTAATAATGACACATCAGTTCTATTTTATTTGAAGTTAGTATTTTAGTGTGTCGTTGCGCATCTTATCATTCTTCTAAAGTGCTTAGTTGATATGGCTTATCTAATGGTTATAAGTAGTTATTTAATCTCAAAGCTTTTAGCAAAATTTGTTGTTGTTTGGTTATTTTTTAGTAGAGATTTTGAAAATTAAATAAGTTATTTTACCTCTACTAGCAAAACTTTAAAATTTAGACTTTTGGGAATAGAGATAGAAAAGTTATTTTTTTTAAATGTTAAAATATCTAAAATATCTTTTACTTATTTAACAATCTTATTTTATTTTTTTAATCACAACTTTAAAAAATTTATCTATTAAGAAATAATTTTATAATTTTTAATAAAAACTCTTATTGGCAACTAAACAACTAAAATTTTTTGGGTAAAATCTCTATTTATAAAAGCTCTACTAACAAAAACTTTATTTAAATAAGCTTTATTTAAAAAGTTATACCAAATAGGGTCTAAGATAATGATAACCCTACCAATATTAAAAGATGAAAAAATATATACATATATATCACACCTGTACCCATATTAAAGTTTAGTTTTTTCTTGGCGTGAATATGGAAGGCAGCCTGCAATTCTTTTTGAAAAGAGAGAAAAGAGTACTGTTACGTACTCTATAGTTTTTACTTCGATTAGTTTCGAATCTCTTTATCTTGAATGATGACACATCAACTTTATTTTTCTGAAGTTGATATTTTAATGCCATGTGAGCATGTATCTCAACTCTTGGATTAAGTCATTCTATGATAATTGAACATAAATGATGTAAATGAAGTACCAGACATGTAAATTTAATATAAAATTTATAAATTAACATTAAGTATAAAATAAAATATAAATTATGTAAATAGAATATAAGACTTGTAAATATGAGATAAAACAAGTAAATTGACATAGGAGTGGTAAATTGGTGTACTATGGTAAACAAAACAAAAACTTACGAAGGTAATATAAAACCTATAAATCAACATTAGATGTTAAATAAAACATTAACAATATAAATGAAATATAAGACTTTTAAATAGAAGGTAAAACAAGTAAATCAACATAGGAGGGAAAATTAATGTATTATAGGTAAGCAAAACAAAAACTCATAGATGTAACATAAAACTTATAACAACATTAAGTGTAAAATAAAACATAAATTATATAAACAAAATATAAAACTTGTAAATGAAAGGTAAAACAAGTAAATTATTATAGAAGTGGTCAATTAGTGTATATTAATGGTAAACAAAATGAAAACTTACAAGTATAACATAAAACTTGTAAATCAATAATAAGTATAAAATAAAACATATATTAAGTAAATGAAATATATAACACTTGTAAATAAAAGGTAGTATAAGTAAATCAACATAGGAGTACTAAATTAATATATTATTAGTAAACAAAACAAAAACTTACATATGTAATATAAAACATGTAAATCAACATATAGTATAAAATAAAATATAAATTATAAAAATGAAACATAAGACTTATAAGTGGAAGGTAAAACAAGTATATTAAGATAATAGTGGTAAACCGATGTATCAATGTCAAACAAAATAAAGATTTATAAATGTAACATAAACTTGGGAATCAACAATAAGTGTGAAATAAAACACAAATTAAGTAAATGAAATATAAGACTTGTAAATGGAAGGTAAAATAAGTAAATTAAAATAGGAATAGTAAATTGGTGCATTATTAATAAAGAAGACAAAAACTTTCAAATGTAATATAAAGCTAGTAAATCAATATGAAGTGTAAAATAAAACATAAATTATTTAATTGAAATATAAGACTTGTAAATGGAGGATAAAACAAGTAAATTAATACATGAGTGATAAATTAGTGTATCATTGGTAAATGAAACAAAAACTTATAAATTTTATATAAAACTTGTAAATCAACATTAAGTATAAAATACAACATAAATTAAGTAAATGAAATATAAGACTTATAAGTAAGAGGTAAAATAACTAAATTAACATAGAAGTGGTAAATTGAGATATTACTAGTAAATAAAATAAAAACTTATAAATGTAATATAAAACTTGTAAATCAACATTAAATGTAAACTAAAACATAAATTATGTAAATGAAACATAAGACTTGTAGATAGAAGGTAAAATAAGTAAATAAAAATAAGAGTTATTGAAAAAATAACAAAATTACACATGTAAAATAAAAATCATTAAATGATTACCTTTTATATTTTCTAATTTTATTTCTAATTTGAATAGCGATAGTTTTGGGCTAATGTAATATATGTGATGATAAATATGAAATTTTATTATGGATAAAACTTATTCTCAAAATTAGATTTTTAAAACTATTCTTTTCATGTTTTTCAATACTATTTTTGATGAGGTGATTTTGCATCCTTTTTAATTCCCCTCGATAGCAAACCCAAATGATCTTTAATTACAAGTAAGAAGTAAAGTTTAAAATTATATGAAATATGTATAAAACTGAAAATTAGATCTAATTTTATTGATATATCATATATGTCTAGTAATATAAAAATATTTTTTTAATTTTTTTTGGATTGATCGACATCTAGAAAAATAATTTTACTTAATTCACCTATGTATTAAACAAGCATTATGATAGAAAATGAAAAAAAAAAAAGTTTGTAAATGTCCTAGAATGAATATAGAATTTATGGTTAAACCAATTCAATAAAATTTATTCCAATTGTTTTCAATACTTTTGTTTTCAATGATGAATTTTTTTAATTAAATTAAATGAATAAACTATTTTTGTTTAATCAAAGTTTAATATTGATATAAAAGTTTTATGTTATTTTATAAATGTTTGTTTTGTTTGTAATTTTGAAACATCAATTTACTACTCTTATATTAATTTACTTATTTAACCTTTCATTTATTAATTAATTTAAAAAAACTTATGTTTATCATTATGAAGGCATTTATGGCATAATTTTAACAACAGCATCATAGATATTGATGTCTAGTTTTAAGTAACATTTTAAGTTGAAAGAATGTTCCTATATATATATATATATATATATATATATATATATATATATATATATATATATATATAATTTCTTTTTTCATTGTATAATTAGGATGTCTAAAATACAACTCTATGTTGAACCGTCTCAAAGAAACTGCAGCACCTCTCTAATTATAAATACCGTGAGGATAGCATCAGTATTAGTAGTATAGTAAAGTATTACCAACATTCAGGAAATTCATACTCTTTAATATTAATTATGAGGTAACTATGCTTATACGTTACTTAAGTAATGTACCTTTATCTTTATTTTTGGTAACTAAAAATATGATCTTGTTATGAATTTATTAAAATAAATGTGGATGTTCATAACATACATCTATTACTCTCCCCACTATCTCCCATTAGCAACATTTGGCTTCTCTATAACTCTCATTATCTCATAAGAAATTATGACCTATAATATTTCTATTAAATTTATGTTGTGATTATGTAACTATAAAAGGAGAGATCATCTCCTTATTTTGTAGATACACTTGGAATGAATAAAATCACTCTATAATATATTACTCCATCATCTTATTTTTTATTTTGTGTTGTTTTTCTATTTTGTATTGTTGGTTAATAGCTTTTCTAACATGTTATCAGCACGAGTCTCTAGCAAAAAAGGTAGTATGGTAAATTTTTTTCTTCTGATCTTAATCATAAAGGTATGAATTGAATTATCTAAACTTTGTCTATAATCATATTTATATGTTTTCTATAATTTAGGAGAATAAATCTATGAATTTATTCCTTTATTAATTATTATATATATTTTATGGGACTTGTATTAAAATATTTATCTAACGTTCTATTCATTGATATTGCTATTGTTTGACATTTTTTTATTATAATATTCAATTGCTATTATATATTTTGTATTCTTGGTATTAGAAAAAAAAAATTCACCTTGAAGTGTGAATATTGTAATATAGAATGAAAGAAAATCACGAATGCATCCTTGAAGAATTGCACTACACATAGTGAAGATTTTCTTTCAAAATATGTTCCTGAAGAATTATTCCAAAATTATGATATCATTCACTAATATCTTATTCATGAATGATTTACTATATAAGTGTATACTCTACATGTCCCTGAAGGACTATACAAATATTATGAGTTCATGTATATGTCATATAAGACTATATGCAAATTTCTTTTTCCATATCTCCCAGAAGGAGTTACAAAATGAATGTATAAATAAGGCATAATTGTTTCTTTGAAACAATTTAAAGGAAAAATATGACAATCAAAAGTATTTGAGTTATAAATGCAGTCACAAAACCACAATGAGATTTGTTTTTTGTTATGCTACATTTTGAAACTTTGAATGTATTATTATAGCCTTATTTAAATAATTAATTTATTTAAATCTTATTCAATATTGAATTTGATCGGTAATAAAATTATTTTTATATTAATTTTTTAATTAGTTCTTGAATTGGACAGAATTAAAAATTTTTAATCCGTAAACTAATTCGCAAAATAGTGGATTGGATATGGATTGGGTCAAATCCACATTTGATTTGTAGACGTATGGATTAGATTTGAGTTGAATTTCACCAATCCGTGGGTTGGATTGGATTGAAAATTTATAATCTATAAAATTGTGGATCGGATATGGATTGATATTTAATCCACAAAATCTGATCCGTAAGCACCCCTATTTTGTATCTTCTTAAAATCATTTCAAGCTTCTAATATCATTCCCTTTGCCCAATTTATATGATCTTATCTTATTTTTTAAAAACTCTTCACTTAATATATTTATTAATGAGTAATAATAGAACCACATCACCTTATATAAATAAGTGTGTATAAAATAATGTAGTATAAAGTGATTTATTGTATAAAATCATCATAGGCGCACATAATTAGAAAAAAAATTACTATTATCACTTTTCAGCCAATGGAAGATTTTGGAGATTGAGGAAACACATGGACATGTTGGAACTATTAGAGCCAAGGATAATCATTTGATAGAAAATGCACAACAGAATGGAAAATTAGTAAAAGATAAAATAAATTTAAAATTTAACAGAATTTTTTTAACAAATGGGATGTTTTGATGACTTTTGAAACATTAGAGGAAAATGATTAATCCACTGAAATTACAGACCCTGTGTCATTGTTTCCACATGATTAATCCACCTTTTAGTTATTTTTTAATTTTCTTATGCGTTTTCTTTATTGAGAGAGAAGGGGGGGGGGGGGGGGGAGAGGGGACAACAAAATGAGTTGCATCTGCTGCCTCAGAAATTTTATGAAGAGAACAAGAAGAACAAGTTTCCAGTGCTGCGCAATTTAAGTTGACTGTGTTAAAAAGCTTAGACCACAAGTAGGAAATAGATGTAGAAAGTAGCTAGTGAGTGATGAAGAAATAAATGATCAATAATTTCTTAGACATTTTACACAGCCTTGGTTTTGTGCGACTACTAAATAATTATATTTTATCAATTTGTATCAATTATAATCACAGGGTATAAGTTAAAAAGGGGACTATATGACTGTGGAAGTGTGATCACTGTTTAAGTAACTAAAGGGATCGATGACCATTTATCCAAACATCCAAGGGACATTGGAAATATCCTATTTTAGTAAAGGGACAAATTATAGTATTTCTGATAGGGCAGTGATATTCCCCGGCCCCTTGTTTTATGTAAAACCGCCTGGTTGTTTAAACCAACCCATAAAAAAAATGAATATATTTGTAAATTCACTCCATGGATACCAAAAATACCCCCGTCTATTTAATATTTATAATATTTTTTCTTTTATTTTGTCAAATTTTGTTTGTTTTAATTTAAAAACTAATTGTTTATTTAAAAATATCATGATTATCAAAAACTCCATATTTGGTGTACATATATATGAATATACTTTTTCTATCTGTGAGAGAAGTGAATTTATTGACAAGTGCAAACATATTCCCAACATTTCCTGAATTCAAACAATTTGGCATCAATTCCTTTTACAATCATCAATATAACATCTCAAACATGTTAATTCCATTTAACAAAATAAAAATATCTGGAATGCATTCTAAAATGCCAAAGTTTATGATGGACACTCTGGTCAGCCATGGCCTATCAACAATGGCATATCAAAGCCTTGATTCCGTATTTCCATTCCTTTGATACCACAAAACCTTGCACGTCAAGCATTTAACAATCTATGTAATCCTCTTGGCAGCTCAGACGCTAAGCAGTTTGAAATGCGTTGATGATTGATGAAGAGAGCATTTATGTTTGATTTTGAAATCCAGCATCAAAATTGCATGCTGTCCAAGGCAGCGGTACTAACGGGAAGGGATATTGCCAATTTCCGCTATTGAAATCAATAGATACCACTTACTTCCTACTCTTTTTATAATAGTCAATAACCTCAGCAGTATAATTTTATAGTTTTTTTTTAAAAAATAATACTGTTATAAAATAACAAAAAGTATAAAAATTTTACTATTAATTCTTATTCACATCAAAACATATGTTTCTTATTTTTAGTACTTAAATTTTTTATTTTAATTTTATTTATATAATTTTTTAATTTATAATAACGATAATTGAAAATAAGGATAATATTATAAAATTATGCTATCAAGGGTTTATTGGCTGTTATGAAAACAGTAAGAAAAAAATGATATATACTAATTAATTTTAGTAAGGGGGATTGATAATCTCCCTGAATGGATTTTGACTTCTATTCTTTTATTTGAACGGTTAGGAAAGAGTTTAATAATATAAAACTCCTGGGTAAAATTTACGGTATATTAAATTTAACTTCTAAATTGTAATAGATAATAAGTTAACTAATAGTTCTGTTTACCTGTTTTAGTCATTTCATCTAAGTGGGATGGTTTTATACAAAAGGTTGGGTGGCGGTGGGGGGGGGGGGTGGTGGTGTTGGGGGGCCGGGAGGATATTGCCACCCTTTCTAATACTAGAACATTTCACCGAGGGATATCATTGAAATTATCCGGTTACCGTGTAGAGTATGTACATGATATATCAATGATATTGTGGTACCTCTGCTTTTAAAATTTAACTATTGAATTGGTTTTTGTGTAATTGAATGCGTTCTTTTCTCTCTTACATATTATATGTCTTGGGAAAATTATCAATCGACCACTTGTTTTCTCATGCTTTTTTAAAAATATATACATTTGTTTTTTTTTTTTTCCACTTAAAGTTTATATTGTCTTGCATCAGTCCACCTCCGTCTACACGTTCTTATAACCTTACTAATGTCATAGGGGTAAAATTGTCATTTGACCTAAGCAAAAAAAAAACATTGTCTTTTGAACGTGACAAAAAGGAAAAAAAAAAAAAAAGATTGAGATCCTCTCCTGATCTGAGCTCTCATGAGCTTTTAAAGATCTTGTGCCATATGTCTTTAAGTGATAGTGTATGGGTAGGATTTAACTTCTTTATTTTCTTTATTTATTAACTACCAATCACCTAAATACATTTTTTAGTTAGGAGAAGATCAGATCAGGAGAGAATCCTGATCCAAAAAAAGGCAAAAGTGGTTTAGAGCACAGTAGTAAGGGAGAAAAGAAAATAGCTGATGTTTATTCAACTTCGTCACCCACCACCATGCATAAAGAATGACCAAAATCCTGCCATTTTTTCTACAATTTCCATCCATTCGCATCAACGAACTAAGCTTGAGTATCAAAGCTTTTGTTTATTCGAAGATTCAAAGGTCTTGAGGAAAGCCGTAAGCTGTTAGAAGTCTCGACATTTGAGATTAAAGTATGAGCAGATTTATATGGCTGGTTGTGAGCATATTCATGTATGCTTGTTAAATAAATGATTCATGCATGTTGATTCTTGTGTTTATATAGCCCAGATTGTAGCCGTTGGAATTGTAGCCATTGGTTTCCCAACGGCTACAATATAAAATCTGATTTTTTTGGCATTTATTTAGGGCAAAACAATAATTTTATGTTTACGAGTTCTCTTAACAGCATGCAAACGTAAGTGGACGGGTGCAATACAATTTAAATGCAAACGTAAGTGGACGGGTGCAATACAATTTAAACTTCAGGTGAAATTCTGCAAAAAAAAAAAAATGTGTATTTTTGAAAAAGCACGAAGAAAACAAGTGGTGGGTGGATAATTACCCTGTAATTAAAAATTATATGCACTTTTTAAATGCATATTGATTTATTCTTATTTTTATTTAATGTGTTTAATTTTGTGTAGAATATCCAGAAATTAGCCCAGCCCAATACTTGCATATACATATACATATATTTATAGAGTCCTTCTTTGGTAGGGGTACCCTTATTTTTTTTTTTTTATGTGGACACACTTTTAAGCCGTTGAGTTGCGCGGCTTTATAGTAAATTGAAAATTAACTCTATTAAGCTGCATTAAAAAGATGAGGGCGCCTGCACTCGAAAATGATTTTTATATATATAGTCCTTTTTTCTAGTGCGGGTGCCCTCATTTCTTTTTCATGTAGACAAACTTTTAAGCCATGTGGTTTAATAGAGTCAGCTTTAAGCCTATTGAACTGCACGACTTTATGCTGTATTGAAAATTAACTTTATTAAGAAGCAAGGCTTAACAGCGTGTTTGCACTAAAAAAAATTAGGGGCGTTCACATCTGAGAATGATTACATATATATATATATATATATACACACACACACACAAACACACACATGGCACTTGCATCCTTGATTGTAGATGTCTTTTCTTGCGTTGTAAAAACATCTATTTTCTCTCCTCTTTCTTCTAATGTAAAAATATCTACCGTGTCTCTTCTCTTCCCAAATTCTTTCTTTTTTCTTTCTGTCCACATCTTTGTGAACTTTTGTAGCAATTATTTTGGTGATATATTAAGAAATAACTTCTTAGGTTGTTTCTCTTATTTATGATGTGGTTATATATATGATCAGCATGCTCTGAGATATCCAATTGTAGAAGCTACTATAAGTTAGCACTCAGATTATTTGATTCAGTTGTTTGATGATTTCTTCACTAATCTAGGAGTCTTAATAAAGAAGTTTTAAAAATCTTGAAGTGATATATGTGAATGGTTTGCTATTCATCACATTGGGGCGATACCAATTGAAGATGTTTAACATTCTAATAATCCACAAAATATATATACTTTTATTTATGTACATAAATATGATCTCAAATTTTACAATAAACCTGGAAAAAATGGAATTCCTGTTAAGGAATCCATTTATCGCCTGAAATGAATTTCTTTTTCAGCTTCCAAGCGCTTGATTATACTATATCCTTTCCAACGGACCCTACCAGTAGTATTAGAGCCAGGTCCTCTGTTATTGTATTCAGCATGGTAAATGGTGTCCACTCTGTGTCCTTGCCGTTCAAGCCAACCCTCAGGGTCAATTATTTTATCAAGAAAAGTTTGCAAGATTACTGTTCTTGAATAATTTCTCCACGGTCGTCCCAGGTATGTCTTGATTGATGTTCTGTCCTTAGGGAAGTCTTCTGCGGCAGTTATGGTGCAATTATGAATGATTATGCCTCCATTTCCCTTAGGTTCTTCTCTTCCTTCGGCTGTGATTGTCTTTACATTCGCGCCAAGGAAACTAACGTAGATATTACAATTTTGGAATACTGCACTTGCATCTCCGAATATAAAATCTATTGTACCATAGATATCACACTCTCGATAGAACTGTTTATTTCTTCTAGCATAAAGGGTGTCCTGATACCCAACAAACTTGCACCTGTAGAAGGCAGAATCTACTTCACTCACTAATGCTACTGCCTGGCCTGTTTCCTGGTCTGGTCCGGCTGTGTTTTCAAACGTTATGTTCATTGCCACAAACCCAGCCCCTTTAATCGCTGCATTAATTTGAAAAAAAATGATTAATGGATGTTAGAACAAAACAAGACCAGGTTTACTGATCTTGTTTTTATTTGTTTTTATTTAATGCGTATATACAACAATTCATAAGGAGAAAAAGAAGAGAATAAAACTGCATAGCTGATCACTCACCAACTGTAGCAGTCTGGTAAGTGGATAAATGATCCTTGCTGTGGCTTTTATTCCCGGAAATGATTGTGTTGTTGATTCCATTGCCAATTAACACCAAATTCATTTTCTCTTTTCCAACTACAACATATTCGGTGTAGTTACCTTCTTTAATATTTATATAATAGGTGTTCGACTGAATGAAGGAGCAGCCAAGATAGCATCTGAAATTTTCGTGCAGTTGCCTGAGCCATCTTGTGCCACAATCACATCAATTCTTTGTGTAATTTGTCCTTGAGACATAGGACAATAGAGAGTTAGAAGGATTATAATTGGCCACGCCATATACTAATCTCCTCAAAAATCTGCAGCAAATGCTTCACAAGTTTAGTTGCATTAGTGCGAGTACAAATTAAATTAGTGCTAATAAAATGAACAGGCATGCATATATTAATTAAAAACGTAAAAATAAAAATAAAAACGAAGAACTACGTGGTCCAGAATATATAGAAAAAAAAAATTAAGAATTTGGGGCATTAAATAGCTTATACCCTGTAGTTGACAGAGCATGTCTTTGCTCATGGTTCATGTTATAACAAACGAAAATCGTAAGCAGTACCTCTTAAAACTATCTTGTTATTAAAAATATTATAAAAATTTAAATTTTTAGATTCTACGCCTTAATATGTAAAGTGTATTGTTTTTTCATTTTGTCAAATTTTTAACATAATAGAAATAAAATAATTATTTTACTCTTAAATTTAAGCGTATTTTTAACTTTCCACCATAAATACTAAAATAAAATTGAAAGAACAAAAATAATCAAAACCCAACTAATTAATAATCACCCAGGTGGTGTTACCAAATCTGCCAGCAGGTTTGATCAAGAACTCACAGGCCTCAATACCCTCATGGTTCCACCATAGCCTTGTCTTATCTTTTTTTTTTTTTTTTAATAATATAAACAACAAAAAAAAAAATTAAAAACCCATCACCATCATTTTATAAAAAAGTCTAGAAAAAAAATTCTTAAGTGGAAAAAAAAAACATCAACTTGTTACCAAAATGCATTTGTTCACAGACGACATCACCCCCACCGGCCACCACCATCATCGGAAAACTAGCACGCGTGGCAAAGTGGGCACTTGGAGGAAGGAGGTGCGCGGGGAAGAAAGGGAGGAACTTGTGGTGGTTTCGATGAGAGAAAGAAAGGGTGGCGCATATAGAAAAGAAAGAAAACAACTTTAACTACAATCTATAAGCAAATACGGAGAAGCACATATAAAAGAGTGAGCATATAGAAAAGAAAGGGAAAAATAGAGAAATGAAAGAAAAAAAATTATATAAAAATTACAATTAAGGTGGATCAATATTTTCTTTTGTTGATGCCAAAAACCATCCAAAATGAAAATAAAACGAAATGATAGATGGGGGTGGGGAGGCAAAATTACTGAATTCCATTGCAATCATAAGAGAATTCAGTGGCAAGAAATAATGACATAGGAGGTATAAAGGATACCACCCGTGACTGTGAGCAAATCACTGAACAGTTTCCGAATTATTATGCGTGGGTGGATACAGAAGTTAAAATTAAATTTGCAAAGAAACTCGTTCTGTGAAGTGAATATGGTGTAGCTAATATGCCTCATATTGGAGAGGAGATGTATTATAGTACTAGGTCCAACTTGGACTTCTTTATTTATAGACAAGAGGAGAGTTGAGCTATTCATCAAATCCGTATTTTTATTTAGGGTGGGACTATTTGCACTCTAACATATACTTTGTGCACTTTAACATATACTTTGTACACTCTAACCTTAGTAAAATTTTATATTACTAAAATAATCATAGTATAATTTATTGAACGAGTGTATAGAATAATAGAATGTTCAAAATAAATTTTTTATGCAAATAACCCTACCCTTTTATATAAAATTTAGATTTACATTTTTTGTCAGATAAATCAAACATTCATTCCTCATCGAGGTTCACCACTCATTCCTCATCAAGCAAATTATAGATCTTTTTTTGTTTATTAAAAGGCAATTATCATCTTTCTTGGACAAGACTTCCATAATTTCTTTTCACAACACAAATTTTTCTTTTATTTTATTCAATAATTAAATTTAATTAATCAGTTTAATTTTTCAACTGCAATTAATATGACTTAGCAATAACATATTTATGACTTTGCAATAATTTTAAGTGACAAATTTTGGACTAGTGCTAAAGAAGATTCCTTATAATTAGAAAAAATTATTAAAAGTTTCTAATTACATTAGAATTTTTAGGATTCTTTTAAAATTAAAAAAATAATGTAGAACAAGAAGATAGTAAAATTTCAAAAAATGAATAGACTTGATAACCTAATTTTCTTACAAAATATTAATAAATACTTTGAGCAAATAAAACATCGTACTATAGATATACAATAATTATAAGAAATAATATATTTTTCTAAAATAGAGGATAAGATTTTCTTCCAAGCGGTTGATTAATAAATACTTTAAGTGAAGAGTTTTAAAATTTCAAAATAAGATCATATAAATTTGGCAAAGGGATTGATTTTAAAAGCTCTAAATGTGTTTAGGAAAGTACAAAATAAACAAATAGTCGCATATTTTCTAATTTACTGGCTTCTGCGTCAGAGATATTTTGGGTATGGAATCAAAGTAAAGTTAACCTATTTAGGGAATTTTAACTTAAAATAATTTTTGAATAACTTGGGCAACCAAAACATCCTAAATTAATCAGGGTGCATTGTTTGCTTGGAGATATTTTTATAATCAAATTAATGCATCGAAAAATACTTAAGAAAGGCATATCTGAGATGATATTCTTAGTGACCAAAAAGAAAGGTAAAGGTACATTGCTTAAGTATGAGGTAATTATACGTCCAATGTATACGTACAACTACCTCATAATTAATATTAAAGAGTATGAGTTTCCTGAATGTGGTAATTATACTACTTTACCACTAATGTAGATGCTATTCTCTCGGTATTTATAATTAGAGATGTGGTGGTTCATCTTTGCAATGGTTCATCATAGAGTTGCATTTTAGAAAAATGCTATATATATATATATATATATATATATATATAAACTCAGGCCTTATTTGGTATTGGGATACTGCGACTTTTAAACCATAGCCCCTGTGAAAAAAATTATAAGTATGAAATAAAAGTTAATAATATACAGTAATTATGACTTTTAAATAATAATGGTCACAAAAAAAGCAAAGATGCTACAGGTTTTTCATCATATAAGTATGAAATTAATCAATTTGGTCTCCATGTCATAGCAACTAATGTTTACTAAATACTTTAGTACTATAACTTTTAAGTTATAGTTACTTAACCTTAATACTTACAAGGCCTTAAAATGTTCCTTAAAACTAGACATAAACTAGACATAAATATCTGAATCTAACTGTGTTTTATTTAGTCCAAGAGTTGAGATAAGTGCTCGTATGGCATTAAAATATCAACTTCGATCACATAAATAAAGCTTATGTGTCACATCGTTGTAAATTTTTTTTTACAAAGTTGTACACAAATCCCATGTTAATAAAATCCGGCATTCCCAGATTTAAAAATTCTTCTATATAATGTATATTGTCAAATAAGCACTCATTCCTCACCATCCAAAATATAGATCCTTTTTTTTTTTTTGGCTAAAAGGCAATTATTGTCTTTCTCTGCCAACAGTTCCATAATTTCTTTTCACAACACAAAATTTTCTTTTATTTTTATTCAATAATTAAATTATCTTTTTCTATTAAATTTAACTAATCCGCGCAATTTTTCAACTGCATTATGACTTAGCAATAACATATTTATGACTTTGCAATAATTTTAAAAGACAAATTTTGGACTAGTGAAAAGAAGACTCCTTGAAGTTAGGAAAAATTATTAAAAGTTTCCAATTACATTAGTAATTTTTACGATTTTTCTAATTGAAAAAATAAAGTAGAACAAGGAGATAATAAAATTCATAGTTTTGAAGCACAATTTTCTTACAAAATATTAGTAAACACGTTGAGCACGTAAAAGAAATACTATAAATATATTATAATCGTAAAATGTAATTTATTTTGATAAACTAGTGGATAAGATTTTCCTCGAAGTGACTAAATGTAGCTTTACTCTGAAAGAAAAATTCATTAAAAATAATTTTTTTTTTTTTACTATTAAAACAAATTAACCAGAAGTGTGCTACAAGTTTACCCGGGCAAATCACGACCCAAATCTTTATTAATTGTGCAAAGGAGGCCTCGCACTGTCCGGGATTGTGGATGCAAATGGAATATATAGAATTGAAAGAGAGTTTCCAGGCTTATCATGAACGTCAATAATTGGAGCACTTTCCCTATTACTTTCCGTCGGAAAATTCCGCTTTCACTGCTAACCCAAGATAAGATCAATGTACTGTCAGATATACAGCACGGTTTTGCATAGTAATTAATATATATGGATGCAAGTCATCTCTCAAAGATAAGAATTAAGTCACTCTCTCGTGTCAACCACTCTTTGGCGAAGTGATTTATACTTGTTTACCTCATTTTTTAGGTCGCAGGTTCATGATTCTTCCGATTTAAAAGTAGAGTTTTTCCTAACTTTGAAATAGGACTCTCCATAAATATGGTGCAAAGTTTTAGATTGGATTTTAGTTGCACTACAATAAATTAGGCCTCCGCGCTGCTAATTTTAACAAATTTATATTGAAATTGAGATACATCTTGTAACATATGCTTTTGTTTCTGTTTACATAGAGTGATAAAAAAAAAGAAGGAAAAAGGAAAATTGATGGGCGGTTAAGGAAGAAATAAAAGAAGCCGAAATTGTTTTAAAGAATTAGAGGCACAAGAATACGTGAGAGAGAGAAAGAGGAAGCTGTCAAACCCGACCCGAAAGTCGACTCGAACCCACGAACCCCATCTGGCTACCGTTTCCATTTCCAACCACCCCACCGGCCAAGGAAGGTACCGATTGAAAGTCCTTGAGCCGCTGGTCATTTTTCCGTCGTCATTACCACCGGAAAATAGCCGAAAAGCCGTCGATCGAATCAGTGAAGAAACTCAGAATTGCCGCCTCGATTAGCTGCGATTTAGTTGGTTTCCGGCTGCCTTACCACCTGAGTTTTGTTCCCCACATCACCATCTTCAATTTTTGACTATCCACAGCCATTGGGAGAACCGATTTGCCGTCGACCGACTACTTGGAGGTTCACGGCTGTCGAGTTAGATTCCAGCGCCATCGCCACGCGTGGGAGCTCACTGCCGGTACCATTAGACTTAGTTAGGTCTAAAGTATCTGACCCAAGATTCCTGGTCACTGTCGCTTGAATTTCGATCACTGTTGACCGTTAAGGGTATTTTGGTAATTTGTGTTTTGGGGCAATTTTGTAATTTTGGACCTTGTGGATATTTTTATAATTTTTGAAATTGAGGATAAGTTGGTAATTATGATTCCAAGTGTAATTTGGTAACTCACAATTTTGGAGTTTACGGGCGCAAGGGTATTTTAATAATTTTATTAACATGGAAGTTGTATATTATGGATAGATGTTTGTTTCGAGCTTTATTGCATAAATTTTTTCCTATTTCAGATTTGCGAAAAATAATTATGTTGTTTCTTTGATTTAGGAAGAACCGCAAGGGAGAGCCAGTCCCCAGGCGTTGACGATAACCAAGCCTGAACATCATCACTGTGAATGGAATATATAAAACCTATGTTCATAGTTTATTATGATAACAAAGCATGTTTGTGAAATAAGTATTTTAAATGATCAGGTTAAATGATTTTCTCGAAATGGATATTATCGACTTTGAATAAAACATGATAGTATTTTTAAGACAAGAAAAGTGGATTTAAATGTGTTAATGGAAAGAAAAGTATGATTTAAAGTATAGTTAAAAGGTATATGAATATAAGCATAAAGATTGTTTTTAAAACATTGGACAACACCCTTCTTCTTCCTCAGTTATAGTGATACAGATGAGACGAAAGGCCTTTGGGGCCCGTCTTAACGCACATAGAGCTTTTGGGCCTTGTGTTCGGATGCTTTTGCCTTTTGGGGGCTTATGCATGCAGTATGATGATTACAGAGATACAGATTTTGAGATACAGGCCTTTGGGGCCCGTTTAAGTACACACAGAGACTTTGGGCCGTGTGCTTGGGTGCCTTTGTCCTTTGGTGACTAGATTGCATGATGGTACCTAGATAGTACGTCATTGCCTGTCTATTGAGGCCGGGTATGACGAGATTATTCTACTGAGTACTTGTTTAGTGATAGTTTCGGTATTTAGTATTTGCTATTATAAGTGTTATGATTTCCCTGATTTTATGCAGCATTATATATCATTGTTATATTAGTGCATGATTTAAATTACATAAGTTTACTTAAGTTCTTATGATATTTTGATTAAATTATTTTTACAGTAAGTTTATTTTTAAAAGAAAACTATTATTTACTCACTAAGCTTATTGAGTTTTATACTCATCCCGTTTTATTATATTTCACCCTCCCACAGGAGGTTGCAGGTACACTAAATCGACCAGCGACTATAGATATTTTGAATTTTGGCCACGTTATAGTACTAGAAGATATAGATGATTTTTGTTAGGGCATTTTGATCATCTCATTTTTTTGGGATTGTATAATTTTATTGTATTATTCTTTTGAGATTAAGAATAAACCAATGTATGTTAATATTAGCTATAATATAATCCTTTGGTACTTTGGAGATATCTTGGATAAAATTCAGTACTATGGCTGAGAATATTGAGCATTGGAGCTGGTTGTTTATTTTATTATTTGGAAGTGTTTGTTTTACACATTTGCAGGTTGGAAGTGTTATACTTATAGGGGAGATTCCGCCGAATTTTCAATAGAATCCTTGTTAATTAGGTTATTATCAGTTTAATTTTGATGAGTCTAGATAGACTCGTCCAAGACTTCGGGGTGGGTCGTTTCACTTCTGCTGACAATTTGTGTAGAGCCACATCCATTTCAAAAAAATAACTGCAGACTATTCTTGTCATTTTAAAAAAATTCAAATAGTGAAGAAAGTTTAGACAATTAACGAATAAAATTTTTTAGACTTAACTAAGGTCACTTTAACTTATTTCTAATTTGACTATTTTACTCTTATAACATAAATGACTGAATTGCCTAAAAAGATATATACCATATTAATTTAAGAATTTAGTTTTATAATCTATATAATCGAATAGTTTGCCCCTCCACTCAATTTGTGTAACCCAATTTTCTCTCATGGGATCATTTGGAAAAGTAATCGTTCTCTTATGGATCAAATTCAATTATTATGCAAAAGAAAATAAATATTTCCTTAATTTGGAGGGAAACAAAATAAAAAAACTATTCTTCGTATTATTAGGCATAAGATCGATCGTCTAAGTTCTATAAAAGCCATATCACGCATTTGTTTAACAAAATTCTTTTACATATAGGGTAAAAGCTTTTTAGTCCCAATATTTTAAGTATAGTATCCATTTAATTCTTGTATTTTTTAAAATATCTTTAAACATCTCCGTCGTTAAACTATTAACACCTATGTTGTTACTTTTTGTTCCTTTTATCTTGCTTTTACAATATTACGCTCTTACAATAATATTTCTTTTTTTATTAATAAAAAAATTAAATTACCAATTTAACCCCAAAAATTAAAATAAAATTAAAATAAAATTAAAATAATATATATTAATTTTTGTGGAAGCTCACATATATAAAAAAAATTAATATTGTAAAAAAATAGGTTACGGGACATTAAAAAAAAATTAATATATTAACTCCTCAGCAAGGTGTTCCACAAAAATTAATATATGTTCTTTTTGTTTCTATTTTATTTTTAGGGTTTAATTGTAATTTAATTTTTTAATTAATGTCCATAAAATAGAAACTCTATTATAAGACGGTAATATTGTAAAAGCAAGCTAAAAGGAATAAAAAGTAACAGCAGAGGTGTCAATAGTATAACAACATGGATGTTTTGAGGTATTTTAAAAAATATAAGGACTAAACGGAAATTAATTTCAAAATATAGGGAATAAACGAACATTTACCCTTACATATATAGGTTCTACTTAATGCATTACACATGCAATAGTATCATTTTATTAGTTACATTTTATGAAATACGAACTTTATATTTCAACCTAAAAACCGTATGTTTGGAATTGACAGGGTCCAAGAAAATCAACGCGTCTACAAAAACCATGGTAACAACGACTGGTGCCCACTTCGCACCTAAAACTTTTGCACACCTCATCGCCAACACATAATATATGGTATGTAATATAATATAATCATAATATATGGTATGGGGAAATTAATTTTAGACAATTGAGTCTTCGGTAATTCTCTTTTAGGACTTTAAATGGACCGTCGGCTTTGAGTTCGGAAAATTTGCCTTGTTAGAACCTTTTTCTTTATGAGACAGTACTAAACTTTTCACATGCCTCCTCGATTATGTAATCTAAAATACAAGTGACATGCGTTCATTTGTCAATTGAAGCGTGTATTGGTTTGGTCTTTTGCAACGGAAGTAAATTGAACATGATAGATTTGTCTGCACACTAATTTCAGAAGGGAAATTTCGTTGTGATTGCTGCATAGTGATGGCAATGGGGGCGAGACACGGGTAGGGAGGTCTTATTCCCAACTCCATTTGAAATTTGAACCCCATTCTTCATCAAATTTCGTCGTGGTGAAGATAGAGAATCCTCACATGGGATTAGTTTATCCATTCACACCCTATTCCTCATTTACCTATTTCATAGTATATTTTTATATATAATTTTAGTGAAATAAAAATTAAAACGAATCAAATAAAATTATTACTAATATAATGTAAAGTGTTTAAATTATTAAGAGAAAACAACACTTACACGCCCAAGATTTGGAGAAATGGTCATGTAGACCTCTAAGTTTTTAATAAAAAGCACCCAGACTTCCTTTTGACTACAATACCCTTTGACTCTTCTAGCTCAAAAAAATTGACTTCAATATATATAATGCTTTAAAATCTTATATTATATTAAACTAAATTTTGAATAAATAGAAACATAATATTAAAATAAATATTTAAAATTTTAAATTATGTTTAATGTTGTATACAATAATTTTAATATTATTAATATATAAGATATATTTTATTAATTGTAAATGCTATTTAACCCAAAAACAAGATGCGCAAGCAAGTTTATTAGAACGAGATACCGATAAAAATATCGTTGGGGTAAACCAATGGGATACCAAAGGGCTAAGGCAATCCAATATAGAGATGCCATCCTTTTGTGCTCTAGGGTAGAAATCCTATTACTTGAGACATAGAATCTGAGGGAAAGAGCTCATCAGCAAGCAAGTCGATAAAACCTAAGACAAGATGCGAAGATACGAGCTTGAGGTGTCTACAACCTTGAACCAGATAGGGACAGCGAGTCCTTATTAATAATAGTAATGTAAAGCTCCAAGAAGCCGAGAGATTAACATGCAGTGGGGATCTAACTCGACACAGGACTCTGAAAGATCGAAGAAAGAAGAGCGTTTGATCTACTAATAGATAATATATAAAATATGTTATTAAATTAAATAAATATAATAATTTTCATTTAAAAATTGTTTTATATATTAAAAAAGATTCTAATAGTATTAGTATACTAGACGAATTAAACTATTTAAATTATATTTATATTTATTTAAAGCATTTTAAAGCTAATTTTGTAATTACTATCTATAAAGTGTATTATAGTTAAAAAGGGTCTTTGTGTTCCTTATTAAAAACTTACGGTGAAGGTGTACACCTTCACTTTAAAGAAAGAACATGTCCTTTCTCTAATAATTAAAAATAGAAAAGCATCTCAAACATATTAAAATAATATCTTGAATCATATAAAAGTATAAAATATTAGATAAATAATAGCAAAAAAAATACATATTGTATAAATGGGAATTAGGGTGGGGGTGGGATGTGGAGTACAAAACCAAAAACCACCCCACTAATAATTTTAGAATTATTTTTCTTTCATTCCTCATCCCATTCCTAAAAACCCATCTAATTGCGGCTGGATTTCGTAGAGCCCTAAACCAATAGAAGATTTTGCCATTCTACTTGTGGAAGCTCCTAGTCCCTTTCTTTTCTTTTTTTTTTTTCCCTTGCGAGCTCCTTCAATCAAGGGGGCTTTTCTTCCGGTTTTTAAGAATGACGAGTTTAGCTGGTTTCCCAGACCTATAATATTTTAATATGACACCAGCCCAATTATAAACTAAACTTTTAATATTAAATAGAAAATACACACATAGATAAGGAAAGAACAAAAGCTCACCACTCTAGAAGATTATAAAGGCCAATGAAGCCCTATAAAAGATATAGGGCTCTCTAACTCACTAAAGCTCATCACCCAAGAAGATTACAAAAGGATACAGATATTCAACACCCAATGAAGTCCTACAACAGATGCAGGGCTTTTTAACTCACCGCTCTAAGAATCCACCCAAGAGATATGGAGTTTAAAGAAGGAACTCTAAAAAACACTCTTCTGAGCTACACTCTCAAAATCACCACATATTTTCTCTAATGTTGCCATCTAATACCTTTATACAGGCAACTATATAGGCAACTTGGAACATCCTTCCAAGCGTTAGGATAAAATCTTTATCATTTATAATTTAAATCAAACTTTAATTAAAGGTCTTAACTGTCATGAGGTGGCAGTGAATAAAGCAAAACTCAATTTGACTTCAAGATCGGTTTGACCAGCAAATCTGAGCATTCAACACTCATTTAGTCATATCTTAGTGTAGAAAACTTAAAATTGAACATCGTAAAATTTATTAAATCCTGACTCACTGTGCTTTCCAGTGATATGGAGCTGTTATTAAATCTTGGCACATTGATGATGGTAAATTTAGAAACTTCGACTCTGTGCAGAATTCCTAATAGCTACAACCTCTGTCGACTAAATATAACACCCGTAATATTTTTTATTTATTTGTTTACCATCATATATCTATTCAATAAAATATATTACTTAGGATAATGATATTTAAGGGTGTTTTAATTTATTTTTTTTACCCTATTTACCAATTTATTATATACCTTTTTAAATAAGGAAAATAAATCCCTAATGGGTAAGGGTATTAAAAGGCTTGGCTTATTAATAATCCTCTTACGTTATTTTGTTTATCAGAAACCCTAGAGGCTAATAAAGAAAAGAATACAGTAGCAAACATAAGGGTAAACTCACATTTTTCAATAAGAAGAGGGAAAGATTTTGATTATGTTTCTATTTTTCCATTAAAGAAGTTCTTGAGTTTGATTTTGTTTTGAAGGTAGGTAAAAATTTATAATCCTTTAAACTTCTGGTTTTATTTGTGATTTTGTGTGACTTATTGAATGATATTGTGTGTGTTATATTGATCAAATTATGAAAGCATGATCATGTATTGATTTATGTTGTTATTGAGTGAAAGTAGTGTTATTGTGTTATCCTGAAAACTATGAATAGCATAGGTTCAACGTTATGTGACTGCTATTTTCATTAAGTTTCATGCATAAATCCTTGTAGTTTATTAAACTAGACACCTTTATCTTTCTAGTTCAAAAAAGCGTTGTATATTAATTGTTTTGATTTTTCGAATTTGGGGCACTAGTGCTGGAAATTTTCAAATTTCAGCAGCAATTCTCAGTTCTATGATTTATTTCATAACCCAAACGACTACTAAAAATTTTGGGAATTTTTATTACCGAAGAATATATGCCTAGCTTCTGTATATTTAATTTCATATTTTTTGGCTTTATATAAAAATCATTAAAAATCGTAGAGTTGGGCTGCCACAATCTTAGAAACTGTTTTCCAGAATTGCGAGGGCTAATATTAAAGCCAGTTTGGGTTACTTTTTCATTAGTAAATACCTTATAAATTTTAATTCTAATTCCCTATTGTCACCTCTTATTGTCAAAACTTGAATAATTATTTTTGAACGTGTATAACTAGAGTTATAAATTTTTGAATCAACAGTCCGCTGTTTACATCGTCATTGGATAGTTTTGATATTTTTGTGGAAAATCAGTTTCCGGAGATGTTTATGAACTCTAATTAACTTTTTTAAATTTTATATTGAATGCTAACATGTTCACAATAGTTTTTGTAATATTTGTGATTTTTCCAACATAGTTATAGCTGGTTAGAAATCAGCTTCTATAAAATGGTCTAGTGCAGTTTAGTGAATTGACGTGCTTAAGTGAGAGTAAATGGGTTAAGGAATTTTGGGTCTTCTTATCAAGGTCAGAATTGAATAGAAAATTGATATGAATCTTATCTTGATAATTATATGCCAAGAGTGAGCTCGTGTGATTGGGGTTACTATTGATTTGCTTCGGATCAAGATAAGTGAATTCATGCATAATGTTTATTATAATTATATATGTAAATATCTATGGAAAGAATATTGTTGTTCATATGGATTGGCATTTTATGGTTTTGAAGTTATTTTACCCTTATAATTTATGATAGTAAATTATATTTTGATTAAAAGCTTATTTAAAATGCTTTCTCAAATTGTTTTGAAAATGACTTTAGAATAATTGTCTTTCCATAAATTGTTTTCCTTAAAATTATTTGTAAAGCTTTGCCAATCAATATCTTATAAGGGCATTTTACTAAAATATTATTAAATAATTGATATTAAAAGACTGAAAGCTGTATTTAAGGTTTTGGCTTATTGTTTGTAGTTATCGTTGTTGATATAACCGAACAGCTAGTGATATTGTGCGCATCTATTGACAATTATTGCGGGATAACGTACCCTGATTGAACTACTAGCCAGGTCACCAGGGTTACAAGTGACTTACTAAATACTGATTGGGTCACCGAGGTTATAGGTGACTTACTGAACTACTCACCGGTTCACTAGGGTTATAGGTGGCTTACTAAACTACTGCCAAGTCACCGAGAGTACAGGTGACACTGTGCATGAGCAAATTGAACAAACATAAAAGTTTTATTGATAAATGATTTCTTAAACAATTATTTATTGAAAATGATTATCTACGTTATGACTTAACTGATTATGGGTTTTACCGTACATATGTATTAGATTATGAAGTGATTATGGTTTTCTAATTTATGGTACTTTATAATGATTATTATGTATTTTATCATTATTAGTAACCTTATGCATGAGTTTACTTACCGGCTCACATCTTGTTTCCAATATTTTGCAGATTGATTTTAGAGATGTGGGCTTTTGGTCTAGAGAAGAGGATTCATTAGCTGAAAGAAAACTTTGGTGTTTTCTAGATGAAATAAATTGTTGCTACTTTAGTTTATTGTTTAAAGCTGAATTTTTGGTTTGGAGGACTGTTGTTATATTTATTATTTTAGAGACTGTGTTTCGACTATTGCTAGTATTAGTTTTCTTTTGGAAGTTGCAATAAGATTTAATGTTACGAGATTTCATTCCAAATTTCTCTTGAGATTCTTGGGTGAATTTGGGGTGTTACACTAAATCTTAAATATCTTTAAGAAGATAAGTCCGAATTTGATTCCGTAATGTTTCTTGTAAACTAGACAAATTTATCTTTTCCACCATATATAGTAAATAATCTAAATATTTCTAGAACAGTACAGTTAATTTGAAAAGTAGATTGTTAATCTTGATTTTTGATTCCCACTTTGACTAACATTTCCAAATATTCACGTTCTTCTTCATTGTCAATCTTCAAACATGATAAGTCGCTAAACACTCATGTATCATAATATTAAAAAGCAATTAACTAAACTTATCGACTTATTGAGCTAACTTTTCATCGATATATTTTTCCATCGAGATCCGATCCAAAAATCACGATGCCATTTTCTTTTTCCTGAATTGATTTGTCAAAAATATCTTAGGATTAATTTGATAGTGTAAAATCATTATATTAATGGTGGCACAAAAATGGGCTTGGGCTATGCAAGTGCAAGTTGGTAATTTTGGCCTGGTCGATTGTTTAGAGAAAGTGTAAATTACTTATATTAATAGTATACAACAATTTTGACAGAACATCATAAAACGTTACTAGTTTGAAATTTTCTTTCTGCATTATCTTCATAAATTCTTTTTGGATTTTTCCATCCTTTTCCTAATATAACCATATTCACTTACATGTCTCAATTATGTTATCAAAAGGTTTTCCATTGTTTGGAATTTTCTTTCCAACAAACTCTTTAAATACTTTCTTATATATGATATCTCTCTGTAATTTTGTTTGTGGTTTGATTACAGTCCAAAATTTAGAAAGAGAAAAAAAATGGAGAACATAAAGGTTGCATCAATGATGATGTTTTTAGTCATAATATTGTGTTTTTCATCAAACAAGCCTGGAGCAGTGGGGGTTAGAGGAGAAGAAAATGATCTGATTGAGGCAACTTGCAAAAAGACCTCGTATCCAGATGTACGTATCAAGACTTTATGGTCAAGTCCTGGAAGTTCCGGTGCGAATGTCAAAGGTGTAGCTCACATCATTCTTGAATCGGCACCAACATACTGTAATGGAACGTGTGAACAAATCAAGAAGTTGCTTAATGAAACCAAAGATAAGACTATGAGAAACTGTCTCGATGTTTGCTTTCAAGTTTACGATCTAACTATCGATGACATCCCCAAGGCTATAAAATATCTGGAGAGTGGTGATTATGACTCTGCCGCACAGTATGCAAACGATGGAATAATTGACAGTGATACTTGTGAAAGTTCATTTTCGGAATTTCCAGAAATTCCGAAGTCGCTACTTACTGATAGAAATAATGGTTTGACTGAGCTTTGTACAATTGCTCTGGATATTATAGTTGTTCAACTTTGGGGTAAATAATAATCCTAGGTGTATATAAATTATTAAGTGATTTTTAGTAGTCTTATTCAAGCTTAAATGTTGGGGAGGTATAGGGGGTTAAAATAATTGATTTAGGTTTTGCCCAACACGAATTCTAATTTGCTAATAATCGTTTTTTTCAAATTTTCATGGGCTTCAAGGGGCGTGGAAAGATATAAAAACTCTTGAATGGAAATGGACAAGAGATGTAACTTCAGTTCCTTGTGGTAGTTAATGGATCATACGCAAGCCGAGGTTGAGCAAATCATTGGCATGTTGATGTGATATTAAAAAGGGGCTCCCACTCTCAGAATTGAAAGTTGTGTTTTTCCTATCATACGAGAGATTAAGAAATTTTATTAGGGAGAAGCAGTCATGCAATTTGACCAATTGTACCCCGTACCCTGTATGAACATAGAAATGAAGAATATAGAAATGCTCACGTTATTTGTAAAAAATTTATATTCCTAAAAAATACAAAATCTATCAAAGCAAAATGCAGAACACAAAAATTAAGAACTTTTGGTTGTTAAAATACTAATACTACTTGTCCCTCTGCCTCTCAAAATTCCAAAGAACTCCTCAGGCTGCAACAATATCACAATTAACAAGTTAAGAGCCTTGTTTAGTATTGAGGTATTGTAACTTTCAAACCATAACTGTTGTAAAAAAAAATTGTAATTATGAAATAAAATTAATAGTGTACAATAAATAAACCGTTTAAATAATAATTTTGATAAAAATAATAAAGGTATTATTAGTTTTTCACCATACAAACATGGGATGAAATCAACTTATATATTCTGCCTCTGCTGTACTTTGAGCTATCACATCTTGCTTCTTTGAAGACCATGAAAAAATTCCTGATCCAAAATTGAAACAAAAACTTGTTGTACTTCTCATATCATCAACAGATCCTACCCAATCACTATCAGAAAAACCATGAAGCTTAAAATTCTGACAGTAAGAATATTTAATGCCATAATTTGTTGTGCCCTTGATATATCTGACAATCCTTTTGGCAACTTGAAAATGCACTTCACTAGCACAATGCATGAATCTTGAGAGCAAGGTTACAGCGAACATTATGTCTGGTCAGGTGGCTATAAGATACATCAAGCAACCAATCAGGCTTCTATATTTGCTTTCATCAACTTTTTCTACTCTATCATTTTTGCTAAATTTCTCCTTATGATTCATTGGTGTGCTGGTACTTTTGTAATCTTCCATGTGATGTTTTTTGAGTATTTCCCTTGTGTACTTCTTTTGCTTATAAAAACTCCATCATGATCTTGCTTCACTTCCATACCTAAAAAGTAGGACGTTAAGCCAAGATCTGTCATCTCAAATACTTTGAGCATTTCAGCTTTAAACTCATTTACTAGTTTCTCATTACTTCCTGTAACAAGGAGATCATCAACATAAACAGAAACTATAATTGAGTTAGCATCTATTCCTTTTACATGTAATGTAGCTTCACTTGGACTTTTAATAAATCCAAGACTTTGAAAGTGTTCATCAATCCTGCTGTACCAAGCCCTGGGAGCCTGTTTAAGATCATATAAGGCCTTTTTCAACAAGTAGACCTTCTCCTCCTATCCCTTGACTTGGAATCCTTCAGGTTGCTCTACATAAATCTCCTCTTGAAGATAACTGTTTAAAAAAGCAAATTTTATATCTAACTGATAAGTCTTCCATTCCTTTTGTGCTGCCAAAGCAAGCAACATCCTAATTGTGTCCAAGCGTGCCACTAGAGCAAAAGTTTTTGAGAAATCTACTCCAAACACTGACTATACCCCACTTTGCATTTATTTATAGAACCATCTGAATTAAGTTTGGTCCTGTAAACCCATTTGACTCCAATAATCTTCCTGTGTTGAGGCCGATTCACCAACTTCCAAGTGTCAATTTTTTCAATCATTCTGAGCTCCTCTTTCATTGCTTCAATCCTCTTGTTGTCCTTCTCTGCTTCTTTAAATTCTGTAGGCTCAAAAATAGCAACATTACTTCTTTCATAAACATCAGATAAGGGCCTTGTAACTCTAACTGGGACATCATCTATGTCGTCATCAAAATATTGCGTTGGCTCCGTCAACTGCTTCTTTATACACTGCTCCCAGTTTCATTGTTTATCCTCCATGAACTTGACATCTCTGCTTACAAGAATTTTTCCATTTTGTGGTTGGAAAATTCTATAAGCCTTTGAAGAATCGTTATATCCAATAAAAACTCATAGTTCTGCCTTCTTATCGAGTTTGTCTCTCTTTACCTATGGCACATAAGAGAAACAAACACAACCAAAAGTCTTTAGATTCTGTAAATTTGGTTTATAACCAAACCACAATTCAAATGGAGTTTTTTTTCTGCAAAACCCTTGTTGGTGGCCTATTCAACAAAAAAACTGCAGTGTTTGAAGCCTCTGCCCACATCTTCTTTGGCAACTCCTTCTCATACAAAATAAACCTTGTCATTTCCATAATAGTTCGACTTTTTCTCTTACTTACACAATTTTGTTGTGGTGTGTAAGAGGCTGTGAGTTGGTGTTCAATGCCAACTTCTTCGCAGAACTTGTCAAAAATGTCATTTGTGTATTCTTTCCCATTATCAGACCTTATCTTCTACATCCTACAACCACTTTGATTCTCCACTAATGCTTTATATTTCCAAAATATATTAGAAACCTCATATTTGAATTTGAAAAAATAAATTCAGCAAAATCTAGAATAATCATCAATAAATATAATGTAATATTTACTACTATTTAAAGATGATGTTTTCTGAGGTCCTCCAACATCTGTGTGAACGAGTTGCAACTTGTGTTTTGATTTCCATGTTGTTTGAGGGAAAGGTTTTCTAGCTTGCTTGCCATATTGACAAGCCACACAATCAGCTAGCTTGTTTTCCAGCAAAGTAACACCTTTCACCAAATTATGTTTCTGCATATATAGAAATCCATCATGGTTGAACTATTCGAGCCTTCTGTGCCATAATTCTGCATTGGCCATAATGCTTGAGAAAGCCATTTGCTCCTCCTCCAATAGATTTAAAGCAAACCTTACCTTAAATACATCTCTACCTTCCACGTCTTTAATCAAGCACAATTTATCTTCAAATATAACTTTGAAGCCCTTTTCAATCAGCTGGCCAACACTAAGCAAGTTCTGGTCAATATTAGGCACATATAGAACATCAGTAATATACTTCAAACCTGTTAAGCTTTCTATAGCCACAGTTCCTTTCCCTTTGGCTGAAATAAATTCATAATTTCCAATTTTAAATTTGGAAATGATTGTTTTATCAAGCTCTTTGAAGAGCTCTTGGTCACTAGTCATATGGTTTGTGCAACCACTGTCAATCAATTAGGAATCGCTAGAGCTGTTGGTTGTCGTGAAGCATGTTGCAATGAAAAGTTGCTCCTCTTCATGTTGCTCCGTAGAAGCATTTGCCTTTTCATGTTGTTGAGACTTGCAAATCCTCTCCATGTGTCCAATCTTACCACATTTTCTGCACTTGACATCAGGCCTCCACCAACACCTCCTTTGTGAATGATTTGTCTTTTTGCAATGTGGGCATGCTGGATAGATCTCATCCTTGTTTTTGTTGCTGTTGTTGCCAGTCTTTTTCTTCTTATTGTTGTTGTTCCTATCTTTTCCTCCTCTTGAACGTTCTGCCTTTGCTTGAACTCCATCATTTCTTCTTTTCTCATCATTCTCCTTTGTTCTGGTGCCTGTAATGCATTTACCAATTATGTCAAGGATATTTTTGACAAATCGTTAGATTCTTCTAATGAAGAAATTTTAGACTTATATATTTCAGGCACAGTAACAAGAAATTTTTGCACAATTCGTTCATCAGAGAAGTCCTTACCAAGCAACCTCACCTTATTTGCTATACTCTGTAACTTGTCAGAATAGTCTTTGATGGCTTCTGTCTCCTTCATTTTCAGCATTTCAAACTCCCTGATCAAATTGAGTGCTCGCATATTTTTGGTTCTTTCATTGCCTTGGTATTCCTTTTTGAGGTAGTCCCATATATTCTTTGCTGACTCCAAATTCATTATTCTTGTAAAGATAGTGCTTGAAACAGCAGAGAACATGCAAGCTTAGCTTTGGACTTCCTGGTCTTCCTCTCTTTGTGGGTTTTAAGCTGAGCCATTGTAGGATTTGGTGGCAATGGGGGCACATCATAGTTTTCCTCTATAGCTTCCCAAAGATCTAATGCTTCAAGATAGACTATCATTTTAATAGCCCAGTCTTGATAGTTATCACCATAAAAAATTGGTGGTATAATATGGGAGAAATTGGTTTCAGTTTCCATTCTTGAAGGTGATTGTATTTGTGGTTTTTTTTTTTTTTTTGTTATTATGGTTTTGTTTTGTGTTTGGATTTACTCAATTCACAGGTCCCTCAAGAAAAAGTACTTTGATACTAATTTGTTGGTATATCACAAAGAACAAGGCAGAAAGGAAGAGAAATTTTTATTCGAATTTTTTTATATCAAATATTCACTGCAACAATCTTTTATATAGAGATGAAAAAACATAACTGAAAAAATAAAATATCTTCCTAATATCAAGCTATATCTAACCAAATATTCCTAAGGATTTGGTATATTGACCAATTATTTAGCAAATCAGTTACTGAAGCAACTAAGACACGTTTCCAACAGTTAATTAGAAAACAAACAACTACAAAGCAAATCAAAGTCAGGAAAGTAATTACTTGCGAGTGAATATTGAACTGCAGCTGCATGAGATTTTCGACTAGGGCCTCCTTTCACATCCTCTTAATTACGAAATCTCGATGTTGGGAATGTGAGATATCTTAGACCAGTCTTCTCCTTCACCCTTGCGGTAACGTTCTTTCAGAAGCTCACACCACAAAATGCTCAATTGCTTCAACGTTGTCATTTGATGAAAGTGGTTCGGGCAGTGCCTTCAATCTGGGGCAACTGAAAATATCCAAGTAGGAAAGACGTTGATGAAGGTGTTTCCCATTCTATACCTCCCATACCAACAATTGAGATGATATGAAGGCCTTTTTCTTGGTCACTACTCTCACACACTAGCTTGCTTAGGAGTTGATTCTTCTCACTAACTCTACCACAAATTTCTTCCTCATCAATCAAGGAGGTACTCTGTACTCGCCCTGGTCTCTCACGGCTGTTTCTCCCATTCTCAACAAATTTGAACATATCTTTTTGGGTGGAAATATCATCTAGCCTTTTAGTGATTTCTTTGATCTTGGCAGCAATGTCATGACAAAGAAAGACTTGTTTGAAACCATAGCAAGAGGCGGGAAAGTAGGAACATACCTTGAGCGGACCGTCAATTTGCAATTTTCTCGTGCACTGATCCGCTCATCCAACACATCTTCAATGTCGTAGGATGCGTCCTTGAGCCGATTGAGCCAAAGTCCAACAGCATTTTCCTTCACTTGCCTCTGCATCATCGCGCACAGCTGCAATGGCTTGAAGATGGCTGGTAAGCTTTTTAACTTCTTGTTCAACACCCGTAACTAGCCTCACCGGTTGTGTCACCTCCTCAGCAGCAAAGCAAATGAGGAGGTGCAAGAGAGGGGAAACAATGGCATCGATCAAGGTATTGGTGAATAATTTTGGATGACAAAACAGGAGATAAATGGATATTGAGGATCTGCAGCCTTTTGAGTTCTTTTTTTGTACTTCATCAGCAATTATGCAAATGAGTCCCCATAAATCAAGGGTGTGCGGTTTGTGTGGATGCAAATCATTCGAGGACATGTGTCCTTTTCCATATTCCTACTTATTGGGATTAAATTTTCAATAATATTTCTATTTCAATTGGTTGTATTACTTGTGATTCTAGAATTTCTCCTAAATGTGTATAACTCTAGTTTCTCAAAATTGTTACTTCCATTCTCGATATTATATCTGCATGAATACTAAATTCATGAGGTCTATTAGGAACCCTTTTTTTTTTCTTTTCTTTTCTGAGCGTTCATATCAGCTTTTACTACCATTTAACATCGAGAAAAGTTTAGAAGATAACATGAAAGTGAGTGTAAAGAAAAATGACATGGAAAGTTGAAAAAAAAAAAAACAAATTAAACATTCCGTTCATCTCGAGCAAAACAAGAAGCATCCACCATCATCTTTGTCTTGCAAGCAGGATAGACTGAGTTTGGAACATCAGCCACACAATCATGGTGAAAATTGGCCGGACATGTGCAGAATTTTCGAGTTTCATGATCAGACAACAAAAGAGCTAATCAAGTGGCACACACTGGAGATTTGGGATTCGGCGCGGAGGTCCTGCTTTGGTTTGGCTGCACATGGGTCAAACTATATGTTTGGGAGTGGCCAGGTCAGTTGAAATTCACTAGGAATCTCGATATGTATTTATGGTATTATCTACCGAAAATAGTTCGGAAATTCACTCTCACTAACAGCATGTTAGATAACACCCTTTTATGTTTTGGTAGTTGGGCACTGCCATGGAGCATGAACTGCTGCATTTCTCTGTTTTGTGCATCAATCTTTGATTCATGTTCTTTAGTTAGTTAGATTGAGTACTATTGAGTCTTGATTGAGTCCTGATGGGTTTTAAAAGACGAGGGGCAAAAGATTGTCTACTACTTTTCAACAATATTTTCATTTTCAAAATATAAGCAATCTTCAAGAAAATATTATATTGTTTGACTTGGGGAGAGAAGCAGCAATAATGCAATTTGAGCAATACTGATATTTACTTGTCTCTATGCCTCTTAATATGCGCTTGTTACACTGCATACTGCGGTGGAAATTTAATAATGGCAAACAAGCGCAAAGAAATAAAAATAACACTATAATTTTACGTGGTTCCGCTTTTATCCTTCATCCACGAAGATAATTTTACCCAAAAAAAAAAGGTCTAGGATACAAATATTGAAATGATGATACTCATAACCCAAATCCCAATACACCCAATGTTCACTCTCATGGAATTGTTTGCCATAATCCGCAGCATCATTACCAGTTTCCCGCAAACAAAGAGAATTGTGACATATGCCTTAAAAGCTGCTTACTATATCCTTCACCTGATTACAGACAACCAAAACAAGTTTATAACTAAATTTCAATCATGAGAGTCTCACAACAGTTCGAAAGTTGATAATAAAACCTGGATATTGTTCAGGTTTTGATGTCAAGAACCACAGCTCTGATGCGAGGAAAGTCTTGGCAACAGAGAAGCTGCTTGCCCCAAGCAGGGCAGCCATCAAATCCTCAAATTTCCCCGCAGCAGCTATATGCAACCATGCTTACAGCTGACACTTGATAGGACCTAAATGAACAAAATGCAAAAGAAGCTAACTGTATTCAACCATTAAATTTATTCAAACTTATATGAATTGACAAATGGCAACTAGGATTGCGTGCATTTTCAAATTCAACGCTTCTTTTAACCCTCTGCACTATTGGCAACTAATTTCTTAGCTAGGCGCCTTTTTAACAATATCTGCCCCAATCTAACAATTATTCATTGAAAATCAAATTATATCAAGTTAAAATAAGAGGACGTACGATGTAGATGTAGTCATTATGCATTTATTATTGATCGCCTTTTGCTCATCATTGTCTTCAATATCTATGAATGGCATCAACATTTGCATGAATTCACTGCTATGTACTGCTGCCTGGAAATGGTTTCATATTCTGAATAAAAGCATGAATTTGCACAGATATAAAGATGGACTAAACTTTTCTTTGGGCTCTGTTCCTGGAAGAGAGATATCAATAAAAACATGTGGAAAGGAAATTTGATGAATTAGATATATCAGTCAAAACACGTTTAATTACCTGAAATAAATGGCAATAATTCAATTCATAAAAAAAGCTTCTCTGTTTTGTAGTTCAGCTCTGTTGACTGCATCAAATTATATATTTTAGTACCAGAGCAATTTGGTTGGCCGGATCAGTTAGAGAACAAAGAAAACAAAAGGCATCCACAGAACGGCACAGACTCCGACTACTCAACTCAAAAGCCAAATTAATTAAAGTTGAAAAGAAAACAAAAAGCATCCATCTTGACAAGCCAATTTACCTCTTTTGACATCAACCTAAGTTCAGCCACCGCAGCTTTATTCAGTGGTCTTTGGACCAACTTGTCTCACCAATCTAGATCATCATTCCTGATATAGAATTTGATTAGAAAATGTTATTTATACTTCTTAATTAGATTACGAACAGCAACAAAGCAAACTAAAACAGGAGAAGAAATTACTTGTGGGTTGATTGCTCTGCAGCCGCATAAGAATTTTTTCAGGGGCCTCCTTTCATATAATGACGTTGGGAATGTGAGATATCTTAGGCCAGTCTTCTCCTGTCCCCTTTCTGTAACGTTCTTCTAGAATATCACATAACAAAATTCGCAATTCCCTCAATGTCGTCGTTTGATGAACGTGGTCGGGCACTGCCTTTAATTTGCCGCAAATAAAAATTTGCAAGGAAGAAAGACAAGGCATGATGAAGGTGTTCCCTGTAATCCTATAATCCCACTCTTCCAGTTCCTCCATTGTCCAAATTGTGAGAGACAGCAATTTGGGGAAGGGAATAACTGATGAAGATGAAGATGAAGATGGGTCACTATCACTTTCTATTCCCAAAAATTCATTACCTACTCTTTTCACACTATCCAATTCGGATATGAAGAGCTTTTCAAGTGATGGCAATCTTCCTAAAGGAGGCAACTGCTCGCAATTTTTGCACTTGTCGAGCGTTAAACTCCTTAGATTGGTTAATGACATCATCCACTTAGGAGAAACAGCTTTGCCTCTGTATGAAACTATCAATAGTTCCTTCAACTTCAGGGGTGCAGGTTGTAAGGCTTCAAGAAGTTGTTCATCATCCGTACTCTTCCTGCTTCCTTCTTCTTCTTCATTGTCAAACCAAAGTGACAAAATAATGAGATTTTTCTTTCTGTGAAGTTGTGATCTCTTAGCCTCACCCACATCTGACACACTACCCAGCCCACGTATACCACGTTCTCGAAGGTGATCATTTTAGAGAGTCAAGCCTAGATGCTTTGCTACCGTCAACATCTTCACTCACAATCAGCTTCTTTAATCTTCGAAGACTGGTTAATCTCGCAATCCCTGCGGGCATGTACTTCAATGATCTAGTGGCATGGTTTAGTAAATGCCTCAGGTTTATTAGCTTCCCAATCCCTTGAGGTAATTCTTTAAGATTTATACAATTACTAACATTTAAATATTGTAGATTATACAACTCACACAGCGTCTCAGGTAGTATCTCCATAGCCAGACCAAACATGTTAAGATATCTTAAATGTACCAAATTTTCTACATTTGCTGGAATCTCTTTAATTAAATTACTGGCTAGCCACCCATCACCAAAATCCAGCGCCCTTAAACATCTCAATTCACGAAATAACTCTTGCAGGAAAGTTGTATTAACACAATGAATAGTCAACATTTCTACCACGAATTAAGAGGCTATGCAGTCTCTTAACTCTACATGTGGATACAGCTGGAAATGAAGCTCCTTTCCACCCAAGATTGAACATTAAGTGACAAACCTTCTCTCCAGGAGAGTTTATGGCCGATTCTTCACCACCATTAATTTCAATTGAAATACAATCATTCTGACTTAGAAATTGGGCAAAATCATGGACTATGTCATGCATCTTGCACCTTATAATATTATTATCATCATCTTTCACAAACTCTTGGAAGAAAGAGTGTGTAGCTAAGATGGCAAAATAGTCTTCACCAATTATCTCTATCTCTTCCTCTTGTTCTACTTTAAGATAACCTTGAGCTATCCATAAGGTAATTAGATCCTCCTTCTCTATATTGTAGTCTTTTGGAAAGACGTCACAATATGAGAAACATCTTTTTATTTTAGAAGGCAAATCATTGTAACTCAGCAACAATGGGGCTGGAAGACCTTTCTCAATCTCTTCTATTTTCCAAAGCTCACTATTTAAGATCCTTTGCCACTCTTCTTCAGTTTTTTTGGCGCGCATGAGACTGCCTAATATTTTTGCAGCAAGGGGTAAACCTTTGCACTTGCGAACAATTTTTCGCCCAATTTGCTCTAATTTTTCACGTTTCTCGATGGGCCGATCAAAAATCGCTAACCGCTTAAACAATGATCAACATTCCTCGTCAGCTAATTCCTTGATAGATATAATATCTGTGGATCCTATCATGCTTGCAACTGGCTCCTTGCGTGTGGTAACTGAAATTTTACTTCCTCGAAGACCATTCTTTAGGCAACAAAAGAACGGCTCCCATTTAATGTAATCTCCATCCCACACATCATCTAAGATGAGAGGAAATCTCTTCTCTGCAATAAATTCATAAATGGTTTCAAGAAGAGATTGGAATTCCCCTAAACTAGAAGCAGAACCACCCAAAGCTTCGATGATGGCTTTGGCAACCCTAAACTCCTCGAAATTGTCGGATACGCACACCCATAAAATTTTGTCAAACTTTCTTTTCACCTCATCATGATTACAAGCTAGTTGTGCAAGTGTGGTTTTGCCTATGCCTCCCATACCAACGATTGAGATGATATGAAAGACTTTTTCTTGGTCACTACTCTCACACAACAGCTTGCTTAAGAGTTCATTCTTCTCGTCAACTCTACCACAAATCTCTTCCTCATCAATCAAGGTGTGCTCTGAACTCGCCCTGGTCTCTCCCGAGTACTGTTACTTCCATTCTCAACAAACTTAAACATATCCTTTTGAGTGGCAATAGCATCTGGCTTTTCATTGATTTCTTTGATCTTAACAGCAATGTCATGACGTAGAATGATTTTTTTGAAACCAATGCTAGAGGCTGGGACGCAGGAACATACCTGCTTCTGAGAATTACGATCGTTCTCCCTCATTTCCACTCTGCGTCTCGCGGTGATCCACTCATCCAACACATCTTCGATGTCGCAGGAAGCCTCCTTGAGCCGATCGAGCCAAAGTTTAACAGCTTTGTCCTTCACTTGCCTTTCCTCTGCATCATCGATCACAGCTCGAATGGCTTGAAGATGACCGGTCAGCTTTTTAACTTCTTGTTCAACACCCGCAACTAGCTTCACCGGTTCTGTCACCTCTTGAGCAGCAAAGGAAATCAGCTGCTGCAGGAGAGGGGAAACGATGGCATCAACCATGATAGCTTCACCTGCTGAATAATTTTAAATGTAGAAAGAGGAGATAAATTGATAGCTAACTGAAGAAGATTTATTAAGGATAGGAGCTGTATTATTTGTGTTTTGAAAATGCTTTTGCATTGTTTTTATATACTTCATCAGCATATGCAATTATGCAAACCTGCCGGGCGTCGGCTTTTCTTCTTGACCACATAAATAGCAACAAATGATTTTTATTTATTACAACAAGATTTTATAATAAGTATTGATATTTAACCAGAATAATTTGAGATAATAGTGGTAAAATTATTGTAAAATTATATAATATTATAATATTAAATAAAAAAGAAATATAAACTTTTTATGAATATTTTATTCATAAATTATTATTAAAAAGCACGTAATAAAAATTATTTAAAAACTCACAAAAACTCAAAACCTAATTCATGATTTTATATAATTACTAAAAGAAGTCATGGAATATTTAATTTCAATTCCACACTCAATGTGAACGCTACGATTAAAGCGAAGAGTCACCCGCACGGTCGCTTTTTGGGAAAAAGCGAATGCAAATTATGATGAAATGATTTTTTCAACAAGTAGTGGTTCTCATATAACCTTGTAGAGTCCATTATCTAATTTTGACTTACATATCTTCCAATAATTATACACTAGCTACAGCTAGGCCACGTCCAATTTTACCATATTACCCCTTCAAATATTATGCTTTTTGAATTCCTCTCAGCTCCCAATCGATTCTCTTAAGTTGCTTTCAACTATTTTCTCCTCAAGTTCAAGGGAAGCCACAGGTTGCAGAAACCTTTCAAAATTTTTTCTAACCACATTTGTACATATCTATGCTTCCTGTAAATATATATTTTTTTCAATGAATAAATAACAGACAAATAAATGATTTCTTGATGCCTTTTCAATTACTTAGATAATTATTTAGAGCAAAATATTTCGATTAGGTCAGGATTAAAATGGCTCAATTATAAAAAAATAAACACCAATATTTTGTATGAAATTTAGCATTATACGCACCCAATTAGTTTTAAAAATTTACAATGATAGAGTGAGTCAATTACTCCACCGTTGCATATTTTGTGTATATTAAGAAAAATTTATAGCGATTATTGATCCCAACAACTATAAAATTGAATTTATTTTTTTTACCATGTAACAAAAACAAATCTGTAATTTTACGTTACATTGAACGTCAGGACAAAATAATTATTTTATAAATACTCTTTAAAGTTTTTAAAAGGATCATGATGGATCATACAAGTGGAGATGTGATAAAGTTCTTAAATATCTACTGGACAGCAGAAAAAGCCAAAACGTTTTATGTAATTTTATGGCAAGTGAAACGTTATGTCGATAGTGCATATTTTCCCATTTATTTATATTATCATATCTGGACCCTCTATTATCATATTAAAGAAAGTAGGCCAAAGCCACTTTCTCCCATGGGGTCATTTGGAAAAGTAATATACGGTTCTGATTTCGTCCAAACTCATTCAGTTATTATGCACCCTTTGGAGAAATATATGTATAATTGATGAACTCTTTATTATGCATATGATCGATCGTATAAATTCGTTTCATAAATTCTTTTTTATATATAGGTTTTACCATTCACTACACATTTGTTACTTAGATTTGTTGATTCAACAAATTTTATATTTTAACTTTTAAAATAATATGTTTAGAATTGAAGTGATGCAGATTTTAATCGGCAGTCACTAGTTGTGAACTATAAGCGTGTGAATGAGTGGTAAAACATTTGTTACCAAATAAAAGTGAACGTTTTTGGGATACTTGAGCTTGTCTGATTTCAAAGCAAAGTTAAAACACGACAGTCCAAAATATACACCAAATTGATGTAGTGTTGCAAATAATTTATATAGCTTTCTTATTCTTTTTGTTTACCCATATTCATGATAAGAATGAGAGAAGTTGAATTAACATGATGAAATAAGGCACATTGAAAGACTGATAAGTTAAAAGGAAAAACGAGTACTGGGTATGCGTCTTCTGCTGCAATATGACAGGCGTATCTACAATATGGCTATTGTCAGAATTAATCTAAATAATTGTTATATATACTCCCAAATTGTCATATGCTGTGTGCAACATATAAGAAGCTGAGAGTTAATAGCGAAAAATTTAAGGGTACAACTGAAAATTTAGAATTTTCAATAGAGAATGTTGGGAATTATAAACGGGGACTGTACTAGAGCTACTCTTGCTAGTATATACAAAAAATACATTTGACTTAATAAGTACATATGAAAGCTCTTACGTATGAACATCACGTATTTTATAGTATTTTTTATTTTTAAATTCACATTTTAAAATATGTAGATATTCACACCAAAAAAGAAAAAAAAAATCAGTGTGTTTAATGAGATGGGAAAGAAACTAACAAAGTTTCAGTGCACAAGATGAAAATGATCAATACTAATGAGGTCCGTGTTTACAGAATGTTGGCCTTGGAATATGATTTTACTGTGACAAAGAACTCTCTAGTGGCCTATGTATGGGTTCTTATAATCTTATATTTAGTAGAAATATTATATTATAGTAAAACTTCTTTATAGGAATACTTTATATAGGAGTAGCCCCCTTACAGTCAAAATATTTTGGTCCCAATTTCAGCTACTTAGAAGTAAAAGTAAATTCCACATTACAATAAGCTATAGTTTTTCAAATCTCATCTTAAGGAACTTGCCTTTACAAGTAATAACTATTTGTATATTACAAAAAATATATGCTATTTTTTAAAATTATGTCTCTCTTTTATCAATGCCTATGCTTTAGATGTGATATGCTCCATTAATAATTTTTCTTGCTTCTGGCGAAATCTCCTTCATCTGCTCTTATAGATTCCAGATAAAGCCACCTTTTGATATGGATGGAAACATCCCCTTCCGTATTAACATGGTGCATACATTTTTTTCTATATCGCTTGCATTAAGGATAACTAAATTAAAACAATAATTTTTGTAATTATAACTTTATTAAGTTATAACCTTCTCATACTAAGAAAATTTATTCGGTCCAACTATTATTACTGTAGAGAGTTCTTACTATTGTAAACAAATGAAAAGAAAGAACACGGTGGCTTTTGCGTGGTTCGAATTATAACTTACATTCATTGGTGAAGATGTGAAGATAACCTTTACCACAAAAGAAAAATGTGGTTTTCAAATATTGGACGATAATATATCACAACCTGGATCCCAATACATCCAAAATTCTCTCACCTAAGCTCCCAAAATTTAGTAGATCAAATGTGACTCTCACCAAAATAAAATAATGATAATAATAATAATCTTAGTATCCTTGCCATTACACTTGGTGCCATAGAGAATTCTGACATTTGCCATAACACACAGCTCAATGCCCTTAGCCTGATAATGTAGAAAAACAAAACAGTTTCAATAAAATTAATTTAGTACTTATTTGGTATGACTTATTTAATAGTTATAAGTGTTTATTTAATCCTATATACTCTTATCAAAATTTTTAATGTTGTTTGGTTGATTTTTAAGTAGAGCTTTTTGAAGCTTAAATCAGCTATTTTACCACTACTATCAAAAGCTCGAATTTTGGACTTTTAAGAGTAAAGATTAAAAAGTTTTTTTTTAATGTTAAAATATCTAAAATATCCTCTACTTATTTCACAATCTTATTATTTTATTCTTTTAAAACAATCATCTATTAAAGTAATTTTATAATTTTTAATAAAATGTATCATTGACAACCAAATAATTAAAGTTTTTGGATAAAAACTGTACTTGTAAAAGCTCTAATTAAACAAGCTCTACTTGAAGAGCTGTATCAAACATAGTCTTAATCTTGTGAATTTAGAACACTGCAATTTATGGTATAAAATAATGACTAGGGTTTTTAGGGATGGCAATTGTACCTACAAACCCATAAAACTGTTCAAACCCACCCACTCACCCGTAGCAGGGTAATTTTGTGGGTTGCAGGCGGGTTTGGTATCACAAATCAAAACCCACATTCAATTGTGGGTGGGTTTGGTATTTGTAAAATATCCGGTGGATCCTCGCATGGGTATCCGCCAAACCTGCAACTTTTTTTAAAATATTTTGTAAAGTGTTAATTTAAAAATACTTAAACCCAATACATGTAGATTTTGTTGATGATATTCTCCAAAGATAAAGATATTGTTGATGAGGTAAGGAATTAAGTTTCTTTAACTTAATGCATAGATTATTATATATTTATTATAATTTTGTGTCGACTATTATTCTTTAATTAGTGTATAGATTATTTCATAATTATAATTTTATTCTTCGGATTATATTTAAAATGTATTATTCTTTAGAAAATATTAATCTTAATTATTATTGTAGGAATTGTATTAGATGGGTGCTAACTGGTGGTGAATGAAATGAAGATGTTTTCTTAGAGCTTGTGTTGAATAATAATATGAAATGATAATTGTTATTTTTAAATACTAGTTTGAGATTTTTTTTGTAGACTTATGTATTTTATACTTAAATTTGAGAATTGTGTTGAATTGATGTTGAAATTTTTAATTTTAATTTACATTGATTAAATTTATAATTGATTATGTTATGTGGAATTTTAGTTTATTATTATAAATTTTTATATTGAACATTTATGATTTTAAATATGGAAACATGTAAAAAATCTGCTGGATACAATTGCGGGTTTGGTAATTGTCAAAACCTATAGCGAGTGAGTTTTCTTAAAAAAATTAAAACCCGTAGCGGGTTGCAAGTGGATTTAGTAATTTAAATTTTGTGCGGGTATGAATTTGATAATGGCAAATTTACTGCGGGCGGTGCCCATTGCCATCCCTAAGGGTTTTGTTGACCTAATGTCAGGAACCACAGGATTGTAATCACAATTACGGCTGTCACTTGATAGCACCTGCAAAGAGAAAAGAAAAAGGAAGCTAAAATATTTCAACCATTAAACTTATTAAAACTAATATGAATTGACACATATAGCCACTAGAATATCATGCCTTTTCAAATACGCTGCTTCTTTTGATCCCCTGCATTCTTGGCAATAATTTCTTAGCTTGGTGTAACTCAATGCGCTTTTGACATCATCTGCTCCAATCTAACAATAATTACTCATTGACAATCAAATTGCATACCAAGTTACAATGACAGAACGATGGAGATTTGGTCATTATTTGCATTTATGATTTATCACCTTTCGCTCATCATTATCTTCGATATCTATGAATGGCATCAACATTGCGTAAAATCTATTTTTCAAAGCATAAAATCTATTTCATTATTAATTTCCATCCTGTGGACCCGTACTGTTTGATGTTTTGATGTGTATCAAATTTTGCTTGTAGAAATATAAAACCTGCCTCTTGAATTTTTTTAGATGTAGGACCCTAATGCATGGAGTTTCGGCAAAATTTGAAATAGCTGAACAATTTTTTCAAATCAAATTGTTTGTGGTGATGTATTAATTTCTTTGAAAAAGTTTAGGAAAGTGTCAATGTATATTCCCAAGATTTACAATCATAATATTCATCAGCTCATTGATTAGTCTAGCAACTACTTTTATCACTTATTATTGTTGTGAAATGACAATTAGTTGTGTACTGTGCTACGTTACTCTGTTTTGTCAACTCAACTTTGACACTGATAACCCACAGTTCAATAGAACCTGCTTTCTCTCTCGCCCAAGTTCTTAGAGATCACTCATACAACCTTTAAAATAAAAAAAATAAAAAAAACAATGTTCTTAGTATCCTGCTGTCACCGGCAGAGGCGCAGCGCAGTGCCATACCAGTTTCTAGCACGTAGACAACCAAAACAAGTTTGACAAAGTTTAACTTGTGATAAGTTTTAACTTGTGAGAGACAGTGAAAATGTTGATAACGAAAACCTGAGTTATTGTTCAGGTTTTGGTTGATGTCAAGAACCACAGCTTCTGATGTGAGGAAAGTCCAGGCCTTAGAGGCAGCTTGCTCCAAGCTACAGCTATCAAATCCTCAAATATAGCTGAAGCTGAATGCAAATGCACAAAAAGAAAAAGCAGCTAACATTGATCAACCATTACATTATTCAGACTTATGAATTGACATCGGGTCAAAAGAATTGCATGCCTTTTAGGATTCAATGATTCTTTTGGTCCCTGCAATCACGGTGCCAAACCAGTTTCGGGCAAACAAACTGAATTATAACATTTGCCTGCTCAGTATCCTTAACCTATTACACAGAAAAGAAGAGAACCATAGACAATCAGGACAACTTAAGTCTAATCCAGAGAGTATCAAAACAGTGAAAACAAAAACCTGAGTTATCCATAGCTACAGGTTCAGGTTCCACAACTTCTGATGTGAGAAAAGTCTTGAAAACAGCATTGGCAACCACAGTTATGGCTGTCAAATGATAGCACCTTTATGTACAAAAGGAAAAAGAAGCTAACAGTGTTCAACCAATAAACTTAGTGAAACTGAAACTTATGAGAATTGGCAATAGAATCTCATTCCTTACCTAATTCAATGCTAATTTTGACCCCTGGCATTAGCTCAACGCCCTTTTTAACACTCATTTCACTAATAAGCTTCTTGTGGTCATAGTCCCGCTCTACTGCCTGAATCATATGATACGACTGCCGCCAGATTAACTGGTCAGCTGGCTCAGAAAATTTATCACTCATCTCGAAAGCCAAACTAATGAACATATATTAGTCAATTAAGTAACGTTTCAAACATGCAAATTTACCTCTTTTGATGTCACCTAAGTTCAGCCACACAGCTTTATTCACCAATCTAGCAAAATTAATTCTCATTCTTGATCACGAGTTCTGCATACTAAAAAAAAAATTACCATAATCAAACTGATATCAACATATTAGAAAATATTATATATTCCTACCGTAGAATTTGATTCAAATACTTCACGCTTCTGAATTAGATAACAAATAATGAGAAAGCAGGACAAAAAATGACCTGAGGCTGAGGATATTCAAATACAGCCATTTGAAAGCTTTGTCAAGGGCCTCTTTTCCAATCCACTTAATACATGCTGATGAGGGGAAAGAGAGCTGCCTTAGTACATCTTCTTGCTCCAAATCCAATATCAGATCAAGTTGAAATGAGAGAATAATGGAAACTTGGTGTTTATGTATTAATTTATAATTTATCGGTTACCACCTCGTTCTGCTCATCACCGTTGTCCACAATTTTGCATTTACCAACGTTTCGTTGAGCTCTGTTTCTGTTTGTGCTTGAACCTATACATATGCAGTTAAGATATCAGAGAAAATGAAATTCCTTAAATTACAGAAATCACCCAAAACACGTACTCTGTCGAAGCAAGCCAATGAGAATTACCTGAATCACAGTGAGTCCTACTATGTGGCAATCCTTTCACTTAATAAGCTATTCTTTTTCTTAGACTGGCTTAATTCACCAATGTAGCACCATTCCCTTGTCCTGCAAGTTGTGAACAAATGACTCAGTTGAAAAGTTCTCACTATAATTTTCTTACATTCGATGAGAGAAGAGAGAAATTACCATAATTTGCTCTTATAGTATACAAATCTAAGTCAACATAATTAAATAGTTTTCCCTATTGTTTATTTAATTAATTCTCAACATTACAAGATATGGCAAAAACAACCTCAGTATAATCAAAATGTATTGATGGTTGAATTAAAGTTGACATATTCAATTGAAAAAAAAATGATTAGCTAGTATTGCATCCTTAATTAGATTACTAAAAACAGTAGAACAGGAGTAGAAATTACCTAAGGGTGAGAGAAATCAATGATGGAAATATGAGATATCATAGGCCAGTCTTCTCCCTGCCCCTTTTTGTAACGTTCTCGGAGAATACCACAACTTAGCCCAATGCGCAATTTCTCCAATGTTGTCGTATGATGAATGTGGTCGGGCAGCGCCTTTAATTTGGGGCACATTAAAATTTCCAAAGAAGACAGACGTGGCATGATGAAGGTATTTCCCATTGTTTTAGTCCCATAATCCCACTCTCCCAATGCCGTCATCAACCGGATTGAGAGTGATTTCAATCTGGGGAAGGCAATAATAACCGATGAAGATAAAGATGCTGGTGAGTCTTGATCACTGTCTATTACCAAAAATTCATTACCTACTCCTTTCAAACTATTCAATTCCCATATTTTCAGCTTTTCAAGAGATGGCAATTTCCCCAGAGGAGGCAACTGCTCACAGTTAATGCAACCCTCGAGATTTAAACTCCTTAGATTGGTTAATGACATCATCCAGATAGCGAAAACAGTGTTGCCCCTGTATGAATCTATCACTAATTCCTTCAAATCCAGAGGTGGTTTCAGGGCTTCAAGAAGAAGTTGATCGTCCTCGTTCGTCCTCCTTTCTCCTCCTTCATCCTTCATATCAAACCATAGCTTCAAACTAAAGAGGTATTTCTTTTTGTCAAGCTCTAATCTCTTAGCCTCATCCACATCTGACACATCTCCCAATCTACGTATACCACATACTTGGAGGGGTTCCAAGTTTTTAACAGATTCAAGCCTACATCCTTTGCGGCCACCAACACCTCCCCCTCCACTCACATGGAACTCATCCAATGTCTGAAGACTCGTTAATCCCGCAATCCCTGCCGGCATGTGCCGTAAGGAATCAGTTCTCTCATTTAGTAAACGCTTCATGCTTATTAACTTCCCAATTCCTTGAGGCAATACTTTAAGATTAAGACAGTAACTAATATCTAACTTTTCTAGATTATATAACTCACACAAAGTCTCAGGAAGTTTCCTTATGGGCGTCAGACAAGACAAATTAAGGTATTTTAAATGTACCAACTTTTCTACATTTCTTGGAATCTCTAGAATGAAAGGCCACGTTAAGGCAGACCAGTTTCCTATATTTAATGCCCTCAAACTTGTCAATTTCCCAAATAATTCTTTTAGCATCTTACCATTTAACGATGAATTGTCAAGCATGTTACCACCAATAAAGAGGCTACGCATTCTTTTAAATCTACCATTGGAAACAGGAAATGAAGCTCCTTCACCAATAAATAACATTAAATGACAATCCTTCTCATCGAAAGAATTTATGGCGTTTGGTACTTCGCTACCATTAATTTCCACCGAAGCAAATTCATTTTGACTTACAAATTGGGCTTTTGACTTACAAATTGGGCAAAATCGTGTACTATATCATGCATCTTGCACGCTACAATAAGATTATCATCATCTTTCTTAAACTCTTGAAAGAAAGAGCGAGTGGCTAAGATATTGAAATACTCTTCACCAATTATGTCCATCTCTTCATCTTGTTCTACACTAAAGTAACCTTGGGCCATCCATATCGTAATTAGTTTCTCTTTCGTTATATTGAAGTCCTTTGGAAAGACAGCACAATATGAAAAACACCTTTTCACCCTGGACGGCAAATCATTATAACTCAACAACAGAGGAGATAGAACACCTTTCTCAATCTCTTCGATTTTCCACAAATCGCTATTTAAGATTCTACACCACTCTTCTTCAGTTTTTTTAGAGCGCATGAGACTCCCTATCACCTTTGCTGCAAGAGGTAAACCTTTGCACCTGCTTGCAATTTTTCGCCCGATTTGCTCTAATTTTTCACATTCTTCAATGGACCGACCATGAAATGCTATCCTATTAAACAATAACCAACATTCCTCTTCAGCCAATTCCTTGATGGAGATAATATCTAAAGATCCCATTGTGCATGCAACTGACTCTTTACGTCTGGTAACTAAAATTTTATTTCCATGGAGACCATTCTTTAGACAATGGTAGAATGGTTCCCCTTTCATGTAATTTCCATCCCACACATCATCTAAGACAAGAAGGAAGCTCTTCCCCGCAATGGATTCATAAATATGTCTAAGAAGAGATTGGAATTCACCGAAATGAGATTCACGACCATCCAAAGCTTCGACCATCGCTTTGGCAACCCTAAACTCCTCAAAAGTTTCTGATACACATACCCATAGAATTTTATCGAATTTTCTTATCACCTCCTCATGATTACAAGCTAATTGTGCAAGAGTGGTTTTCCCTATACATCCCATACCAACAATTGAGATGATATGAAGGCCCTTTTCTTGCTCACTACTCTTACACAACAGCTTGCTTAAGAGTTCATTCTTCTCAACAACTCTACCACATATCTCCTCCTCATCAATGAAGGAGGTACTCTGTACTCGCCCTGGTCCCGCACTACTGACACCAACACTCTCAACAAACTTAAACATATCTTTTTGAGTGGCAATAGCATCTAGCGTTTTATTGATTCCTTTGATCTTGACAGCAATGTCCTGACGGAGGATGATTTTTTCAAAACCAATGCTAGAGGCATGGAATCATGAACTTACCTGCTTCTGAGCTGAATGAGCAATCTGCTTCATTTGCCATCTGCGTCGTGCAGTGATCCACTCGTCCAACACATCTTCAATGTCGTAGGATACGTCCTTGAGCCGACCCAGCCAAAGTCTGACGGATTCCTCGTTCACTTGTCTCTGCTCTGCATCATTGAGCACAGCTTGAATTGTTTGAAGATGGCTTTTAAGCTTTTCAACTTCCTGTTCAACCCCCTTAACTAGCTTCACCTGCTGTGTCACCTCTTCAGCAGAAAAGGAAATCAGCTGCTCTAAAAGAGGAGAAACGATGGCATCAACCATGGTGTTGGTGAATAATTTGGATAGAATTGGTGTTGCAAAAATGCTGAAAGGAAATTATGTTTTGAAAATGCTGCATCTGCATCTGCAATATATAACGCAAAGGAGTCCCCACACGCTAAAGCTGTTGGGGAAAGTGGATGCAAATGAACATGCAATTGTCAAACGTATGCCAGTGCACTATGTTATCCACCAGTCAGTCAGTAAAATTTGAATTGTTTGGCAAAATTTTTTTATTCTTAACATGTAATAAACATCATTTTACTGCTATCTTATTTATAACTTAGAAATATCATGAAGTATTTATTTAATTTGAACTCCACACAAATTATGCAAAGGAGTGCCCCACACGGTAGCCATTGGAGAAAGTGAATGCAATTGGAAATATGCGTTGATGTTTTTGAAAAAGTAGTGGTTGTCTTTTTAATCACTCTAGATTTAAAGAACTAATATGCTGTTTGTTTTTTAGTCTGAAGTTTGAATTTAATTTTTTTTCAGACATTTACTTATTATAGGTTGTTTATTTTTTTAACTTATCATTTATTATCAGACAATTTTATCTGAATAAAAAAAGTAGAAAAAGTCTATTTTTATTTGAAGTCTGAAATCTAAATGGAAAATTTTAATTTCAAATCTTAAAAATACCCTTAACAATTCATGTATTTCTAATATTATGTATAAATCTAATTTTTTTGTATTACCCTTGAAGTTATTTTTTTTAATTGTTTTGAATTTTTATTCACATGATAACATTAACTAAACTAAAATATTGAACAAATCAAATTATGTCCATTTTGCTGAATCAAAACTAAAGCAACAATATTGACTTTATAATAAAAGTTGATGTTATAATTACATCTTTTATTACAAAATTAAATTAAGATCAACAATGAAAGTTTTTTTTTACTGCTATCAAACTAATCAACTTATAAAAACTATTGTGAAAAATAAATATATGTACCGCTTAAAAGGGTATTTATGTCAAATTACTAACTTTTAGATTTCCATTAAGATATTTTCAGTCAGATCTATTAAGATTTTAACTAAACTCATGCCTATTTAGATTTCAGATAAAAAAACAAACGCAACCTAATTATTCTGTATTGATTTGCGTCAACTTTATACAGTAAATATCGTTCTTTCATGGAGAATAATGCTCTATTAATTCTTCTCTTCCTTTTTTCTTTTTCGATAAACTAATTTTATTAGGTAAATGCATCAAAAGGTTTCTACTTTCAATAGAAATTTCTCAGAAAAGATTTGGTAGGTTCTTAACCTTTGGATGAAGTTCATACGGAATTAACGTGTTATTGAATTTTGTTAAGGGAATAATCTCTTGAAAAATGAATTTTGGACTACGTAACACAACACTAACAAAAAGAACCAGCCGGCATGTGATGTGGGCATTATATAAGTATCGAGTTACTTGGTATACGGATGCGGGTATTTTAACCCATCAAATTCTTCTTTGGACCGACTTACTCTGTACACCCAAAATTTAAAAATCAAATTTTTACTTTTTAAATCTTCCATAATTCCCAGATTAACCTTATTAAAGATAACTCCTTTGTTTTGTTATTTTTCTCACTCAATATGTTACAGATACAAATTGTCACTCAATATGTTAACAGATAAAAATTGTTTGCTATACGAAATCAAATAAAATAAAAGGAACAAGTGATAGTTGGGTTAATTCGAGGAAACCCGTAAGTCCATAAACATGCTTTTGGTATTTTGAGGAACCAAATACCTCCCAATACAGTCACTCAGTTGCCAAATAAAATATTCTAGCCTACTATTATTGACATTCACGCTAGTTTGAATACTAGCTTACAGAACTTGGACCTAGTTTAAATACTAGCTTACAGAACTTGAACCTAAAGATTAGGAGCACAATAAACCCCATATTCTTTAGAATTGTGTAAACACAGCAATTACTTTTACTTAGGGAATATAAACTACAATAATAACTCAAACGAAATAAAGATAGCCTAAGAATAAAATTAAATGAGAATTTATTTTTTGGAAGATCGTATCACAACATAATTTATCTTCTCGATCTCTTTCTAGAATTTCTTTTGCACTATTGAACATACCTATTCCTCCTTCAGTCCTTTGTTTTCTGTTTCTCTATCTTCATTTTACTTTCTGTAAACACTAGCTTCGATAAATTATAAGCAGATGAAATCTCACTAAAACCATCATTAAACAAACTTTTTCCGACTCGCGACGAGATTGATATCATTTAATTGGTTTATGAGTTATGCCAAGATTTACAAAACTAGTGTATCTTGCATATATATTTTGTTGTATACATCTAAATGTGTTGCATGTGTTGAATGTATTAAGCTTGTCCCTTTTATGAGTTAGAAACCTGAAACAATACGCCATTGTAGTGTACTTGCAGAATTTTTCTGTTGTAGAAGTGAGGACAGGATGGTCCTTCGGTTGTTGGCTTAAAAGATGATCATACACAATTTTATTAGGTTTAACCGATAATCTGGTTGCAAAATAAATGGGTGTTGAACTGTTGACATCAAAATTCAATATTTGTCCTTAATTGTAATTTTATCAATGGGCAATTTTGAAATATAACTTTTCATTAAAAAATGGGTACAAAAGAGTATTTTGATGGATTAAAATAGCCTCATAACAATTCTTTTCTCACGATGCTAATGAATTTCCGAAGTATTGTTTCTTTTGATATGCTTTTGTTTTGGATTTTTTTTTTCCTAGAGTTTTCCTCGATGTTGTTATCAATGATATGGCTTTTCGTCCTCCTAAATAGACGTACTAGTTACTCTTTTTTATTCAATAAAATCCCTCAGCATGTTGAGGTTCATCCCAAAAAAAAAAAGAAAAAATAATAATAATAACCTCACCTTTAATATATATGCTTGAGGCAACCGTTTATTTTCAAACTAGCTATTAGTTATGAAGTAAGATCAAAGACTTCTAAATATTTATCCATATTTATACAATTATCTAGCTTAAAGTAAAACAAAAATAATATAATTTTTTTTTTGAATTTCAGAGTTAATTTGGTTTATTGAAAAAATAAATAAAGAAGTAAGGGTGCGAATGTGTCCTAGTATTTTCTAAAATATAAAGACTACTTAACGAGTATTTAGTTCTAGAGGTGGGCAAAATTGGCTTCGAATCAGGTTCGGATCAATCTGATTGGATTTCGGGTATTTTGGATCAGATCAGATTGGATAAAAAATTCAGATTGAGTTCAGCTCTAATTCAGGTTAAAAAGTATTCGGGTCATATGAATATCTATTCTATATGTCTATTGTCTTAGTAATTTCAAAATCTATTTTTTTTCACCGAAGCAATCAAGCAAAATAATAAACCTCATTATATAATTTTGTTTCAAATGTTTTAAATTAATTATTTAAAACAATATAGTCAAATACCATGAAAAACTTGGTGCTGGTGGCTATCAAGGTGAAGCAAGCTGAAGCGGTTGCAGTATTCCGTTGAGCAAACAGCAACAAGCAGTAGCGGTCGAGGTGCAGCAGATCACGTCGGCACGTCGCGGTAGCAATTATGGCTTGCCTTCGCGCGACTGCGTCAGTGACTGCTGGCTACTACTTCACGTGGTGCCATCTCTGATATGCTAGCTATTGATCGTGTGGTTGCTGTTTGGCATCTCGCCGTCTCCGATCTCTGAGGCCGGAGCTCTGTGTGTGACTGTGTAAGGTGTGGGCATGTGGTGTGGGTGTGTGGTGTGACCTTGTTTCATCAATTTATTTTTTTAATTTTAAAGCCAACACAATTGGTTTCACCCAATCCAATCACGATCTAATCAGGTTGGCAAAAATACATACGATCGGGTTTTGTTAACAATCCAATCCGATCTGAACTTGATATTTTTCAGATTAGGTTGAGTAAGATCGGATCGGATATTTTGCCCAGCCCTATTTAGTACCTTAGGTTTTGTATGTTTAAATTAATTTTATTCTTGCATTACGTCTAATTCAGTCATGTATATTCTTATACAAATTTAACAGTAAGATTTACTAAATATATATGACTGTTTTTAAAATTCACAGCACTTTTAAAAATAAATTTTATCAAACGTTTAATTAATGCTCTTTACAGTTGATTATTTTTACAGCATATTTAACAGCAGTTATTTTAAAAATTACAGCATTACCAAACTCGTCCATAGTCTACAAATAGTTGAGTTTATAGCTTTTGTTGTACCCTATTTTTACATGATCTGACACGAACAGTCAAAATCGAGTCAATCGGTACACATCAAGATGAAAACCAAGGTAATAATTATGAAACACAATTCCAAGGAGAAGTTGTCTTCCTCCTCATACTTTTGTCCACGCGGCACATTACTGGACATTCCGAACACGACACGAGCTCTGTAAGTCACTTCTATTCAAGAACTCTTGCCCACAAAGTAAAGACATTCTATTTTTCAAGCACTAAACATACCAGAGCTCCTCCTCTCCCTTTACTCTGTTTATTTCCAGTTGTTAAGTTCCCCTCACTGTTTGTTGTCTTACAGATCAAAGTCTCGATCACCGACCTTTTGAGCGAACGTCCTGAGGAGTTACAAGCTCATTCCCCCAGGAACCTCATTCTTATCGTTGGGCCAAATTACCGGTATCAACAACTTTCTTATTCTTTCTGTTGGCCCATAATTCCCACTTAAGATAAAAATGACTGACGAAGGTTGAATGATGTTATATAAACTACATTATGAAACTAGTCACTTTGACAGACTTTTACGTGCCCATTGCTTTTTCTATTCTTAATTATCAAAAGCATTTATAAAAAAAAAAAAAAAAAAAAGTGGCCATAGTTTATATTAAAAAAATGAATCCGGCTGAAATTTACCGGCTATACAGATGGCTAAACTAGCACCATTCTCAAGCTCAAAGCATTAATTACAAACGCAATGGCAGTTGCCAGAAACACACTTTTTTCCCAGGGCATTTTTTAGGACATTTTTCAGCGTAATCACCTTTGCTTTAACAGGGTCTAGGCAAATCAATGCATCTACAATGACTACGATAACAACGACTGGTGCCCATTTGGCACCTAAAACTTTCGCGCACCTCATCGCCAACACACATAATATATATGCGTCTTCTACTGCTTCTGCTGACACCTTTGAAACCGAAAAACCTGTCGAAAGAATCCTAAGAATGATCAACAACAGACTTAATTTCAGGTAACAAAATGATAGGTGTATCTACAATACAGCCACTGATCTGTTATATGTACTCCTAAAATTTCCTATGCTGTAGGTAACATGTATAAGTCAAATTTATAACAAAAAATTTAGAGTTTTCAACAGAGAATATAAGGGTTATAAATAACACCGATTGTACTATATTTATTCTCGCTAATATTTTTAAATTTACAAAATATATAATTTAATAAGTGCATATAAAAATTTTTAAATCCGAAGGTCTGTGCATTTTATAGTGTTGTTTAGTTTGAAACTCACATTTTAGAATTTGCAGACTTTCGCTAAAAAGAAAATCGTTAATGTATTTTATGAATGAATGCACAATAGCTTGTATGAAAGCCCGAGTTTGTACTCCTTGTTGCAATACAAATTCTTATAACTATTTGCTTTTTCTCATTATTAGTCTTAAAAAAAAAAAAAACCTCCATGGTCTTAATTAAATTATCAATGTATTTTACACACCTATACAGAAGCAAGTAGCTTGATATCCACCAATTAGTTATATATTCACTCCATAGAGTTTTAACATTTGAAGCAATTGGGGGTTGATAATCAAGACCACCTTCAGCCTAAATGTAACAAGGACTTCTAATTGATTTTTTAAAATACATCATCATCTTGACTGTAAGGAGAATCATGTGCCCAAGAAATAGATTCCCTCTAATGCCAAACCATATGTAAGATAAAATAGATGGAGCAGATGGAAGCAATGAAGCAAGGTCTAGCAGTAAATCTATAAAGAACGGGTTAAACATGTTTTCGATTTTGTAACAGTTAAAGTGAATCTGGACTATTCATTTTGTGGTTCATTTTTTGAATTCAGCCTACCGAACATGTATTATATCTGTATTCTCAGAATTTACAGTCACAATATTCATCATGGCATTAACTAGTCTAACAATTATTATTATACCTATTATTGTTGTTAAAGGACAATTAGTTGCGCAAAGTCCTGTATTACGCTGTTTTCTCTCTCACACAAGCTCTTAAAGTTCACTCATACAACTCTTAAAATAAAAGAATAAAAATTAAAAATTAAAAAAAAAAAAAACAATGTTCTTTTTGTATCCAGCCATCAACTTGGCAGGGTGCTATATAGTTTCCCGCAAACATAGACAACCAAAGCAATTTTGATAAAGTTTAAATTGTGAGAATCAGCGAAAATGTTGATAATAAAAACCTGAGTTATTGTTCAGGTTTAGGTTGAAGTCAAGGACCACAGCTTCTGATGGGAGGTAAGTCCTGGCAATAGAGGCTGCTTACTTCAAACTGCAGCTATCAAATCCTCAAAAATCTCTGGCTGCAGCTAAATGCAACTGCACAAAATTAAATGAAAAAGAAGCTAACATTGTTCAACCATTGCCCTTATTCAAAATTGTATGGATTGACATAAGGACGCTAGAATTTCATGCCTTCTAAAATTCAATACTTCTTTTGACCTCCTACAGTCCTGGCAACTAACATCATATGGTAGCTCTAGTCAATGGCCTTTTAACAAATTTCAGCTCCAACCCAAACAGTTAATCATCAAAAATTGAACTGCAAACCAAGTTAAAATGAGAGAACGATGGAGAATTGATCATTAAGCATTTTTTACTTACCACCTTTGCTAACCATTGTCTACAGATGGAAATGAGATTTCGTGAATTAGATAAATTATCCAGTATATGTACTCTGTCAAAGCAAGGAAGCGATAATTACCTAAATCATGATGGCAACTACTCTGTAGCAATCCTTTCACTAGAAATGAAATTCCATGAAATAAATAAATCAGCTAGCCAATACATGCATGTACTATGTGGAAGCAATTAAACAACAATTACCTGAATGATGGCACCTACTTGCTGTACATTCTCATCCTTGCTTCAATTTGCTGCATCAAATGATAATTTAGCAAAAAAGTATTGGTCGCTTCAGAATTTGTTCAACTCAAATATTCCGAATTAATGTAGACTTGTAAACGAGGTAATAGTTCAAACATGTCAATAATTTACTGCTTTTGAGAAGTTGGGCCACCAGAGCTTCATTCTTTTATTTACACTTGTATAAAATAGTAGAAAATATTGCGTATTCTTTGGAAACAAATTGATTCAAAATACTAAATGCTTCTTATTAGGTGATAAATTACAACATAGCAAGAGATGAAATTACCGGCGGCCACATCAAGTCACCTATGCGTTGATGTTTGGAATGTGAGAAATCTTAGGCCAGTCTTCTCCTTTGCCCTTTCTGTATTGTTTATTCAGAATAAGACATCCCCACGAAATGCACAATTCTTTCAATGTCGTCCTTTGATCGAAGCCGTCGGGTAGTGCCTTTAATTTTGAGCAACTTGAAAATGACAAGTCAGAAAGAGGGGCCATGATGAAGGTGTTTCCCATTCCTGTAATCCCATAATCCCACTCTTCCAATTCCTGCACGTAATTAATGACGAGTGAGGTCAATTTGGGGAAGGCAATAACTGATGATGAAGATAAAGATGAGTCGTTATCACTTTCTATTCCCAAAAACTTCATTTCCAACTCTTGCCACACTCTTAACAACCCATATACTGAGCTTTTGAAGGGATAGCAATATTCCCAAAAGAGGCAACTGCTCACAATGTTTGCCATCAACGAGTACTACACTCTTTAGATTGGTTAATGATATCATCCAGCTGGGGAAAACAGCTCCATCTTCTTCCTTGTCAAACCAAAGTCTCAAATCAATGAGGTTTTTCATTTGATCTCTTAGCCTCACCCAAATCCGACATGTTTCAAAATCCTCTGCTCCGTCCTCTAAGCATCTGTCTATGCGCAAAATCGTTTAAACTTTCAAATTAATTTCTGTTTTTTAAATTAATATATATTTTACCTGTCTATGCGCGCCAAAATATTTTCTTATGACATAACAACAGCTGTATCTCTCTGAGAGTAGATGATTCCTGCTCAACATTTAAAAAAAAAGAAAGCAAAAAAAGATTGCGAAATGAACAAAAGTAGATTTTGTAAATTAAGAAAAATAATTGTTGAATGAAGAACGTTAAACAGAGTTGTTACCTTGATTTTTTTCAAGCAACTCGTATCCGGTCATTCAGGGCATACAGTAATCTGTGACTATCAAATCCACCTTTAAACCCTGAATCCAGTACACAATTGATTAGAATTCAGCTCCAATTTTATTTAAAAATACAGAAATTGAGCCTAATATTTGAACTTTGAATCAAGATCAAAATTTACCCACGTCAAAGCCATTAGCGCTCTGTTCCTCATCTAATCCAAGGAACTGCAGAGCTCTCCTTCCGCTATCAGCTGCAGTAGCTGCAAACGGAAACATAAAATCAGGAAAGAAAATTAAAAAAAGAAACATAAGTGAAGAAAAATGATAAGAAAATACAGACCTTTAAAAGAACAGATTGTTAGCGAACCTCTCAAAAACTTTCCCATCAACTGTCGATCTCGTCAGACATCAACCTCCAGGAAGCGTTTGTCGTCGTCATCTCCTCACAACAGAAAGAGAGAAGAAAGAATGCTTCATTAAAATAGAAATAGTGCAACTTTAGTGACTTTCTTTGGGCAAGAGCAAAAACATGACAGCTTGCTGAGCCCTCTTCTTTAATACGCTGCCCGTAATGTCTCATCGGTCTATTTCATTTATTTTTGTTTTTTCCCTCTATCAAATCGAATCTTTCTTTCTCTAAGAAACCTCGTTTCTGCCTTTTTTTGCCCCTTCTAATTTCAGCCTCTTAACTCTCATTGCTATTAATTTTTGTCCGGCGATATTTTGGTCAAACATATAAGTATAGGAATGTGTTTAGATTCACTTTTGATATTCTCCTGTCCCTACCTTGTATTTATTTTCACTTTGATACACTGGCTCCTTGTTATTTGAAAATTGGTGAAAATTAGACCACCATATGAGTGGTGTTCAAAAGGTTTAAAATGGAATTATTCTTGTTCTTTCAAGAGAATTATTCTTTCGTCACAATCTGTTTACTTTTGTAAAACAGAATGGAGATGTTTGGGTGAAGAAACATGATAACATTGTGACAAATCTCTCTATTAATTCATGTCCTTTGTCAGTTAGTGTGTGCATGTGTAGATTGTATAGTTTCCTCTTTGCCTTGTCAGATCTCCATTTTCAGTCCTTTTTCCTCTCATCTTGAAAAGGCACACGTAATAGTTTGCCTATATAAACTCTCTCATTGTACTCTTAGTTGATTCACAAACTTGCTTCTTAATCTAATTCAGTGTATTAGCAGTTAGTAAATTAATTAACGTTCCCAACTCTTTAAAAGTCTTGTTGCCTCTTATTAACTTGCCTTTTCTAGTGGGAGAGAGATTAATAACAGAAAGGGTAAGCAAAGAAATGGAAGTGCTGAGGCGTGATCCTCGTCAAAGGTATGGATTAATTCTCTTCTCTTCTCTCAATTTTATATAAATCATTTGCTTAATTTCAATAATATCCTTTTGGTTTCATTATGTATTCATTCATAATAGAGAATATGACCTTTTGCAGGTCATTTACTATGATTAACATGTCGAGCAATGTAACCCATATACATCCACCGACTATTATTGGGTAAGCCTCTACTTTCATTCTATAATTTAAATTATTTTCACTATTACTGTTTATTATTTTCTGTAATTTAAATTATTTTCACTGTTGTGTTTATAATATCCTTTGGCTATTGTATACGTAATAGTGAAAATAATTTAAGTTATAGTAAAATTCTTTTCACTTTTAGAATTAGAGACTTATTTTATACTATCCGTAATTTGCTTAATTTAAATTATTTTCACTATTATGTATTTAAGGGAAAGAATAAGAAGTTAAGCCTTACACTAATGTCCATAGATCTTGTTTGTATATATATGATGCAACACCGTGATGTAAAGTCATGATTTGTTTCATCTTGCACCAAAATTGTGCAAATTAAGATGGGGGTGGTCTGGGCTGGGCTTGGCACGTGCGAGCCATAGCTTTGTGATCCAGGCGTTGGGCCATAGCCATAGATTATATTTAAAACGGACAATATCACATGTTCCTCATCATTTATGTTACTTTTGGTGTAGAACTTTATTATGCAAGTTAAAGTAATTATATCTTATTTTGACGGTTTTGCAGTGTGCAAAAAGTAATTATATCTTATTTTGACGGTTTTGCAGTGTGCAAAATTTCTCATCATCATCGCCAGCATACCACACACTCTTTGTATTTCTAATTCCATTGCTTGTCGGAGTTGTTGATATTAATAATGTTCAAGACGAAAATAAATCCTTGATGGAAACACACCCGATGAGTATGTGCCCGTTTCTGTCGGCTCTACTCATCTACGCCTTTGCATATTTTGCTGCCATGATATCGGAGCTTCAAATCTTCAAGGCAATTGCTGTGATCTCAGGATCTCTTTGCTCAGTCTCATTGGTCTCCATTATTTTGCCGTACCCATATGCACATTTCAGTTTCATTATATGGGGTTTTGTTCTCCTTCTTGTTGTTGCTTATAACAAGAGGCTACATGAGAAGATTTGGCAATTTTGGACCAGTTTTGGAGGAAACAACCAACAATTATTGCCAATGTAGGCTTGTTTTGGATTGTAGTTTAAAAGTTACAACACTAAAAGTATATAATAAACACTCACTACAAGAAATTTGACTTTTTAAGACGAATTCTTTTACGACATTTGTAGATTTTGTAATAAAATAGTACTTATTTTGATGATTTTTTAAAATCGTGGCTAACAATCTCATCCTGGCTCATGTTATATTTTGCAACCAAGCTCACCTGATCAAATGTTCTGCAACAAACATAAAAGGAAGCTCTCATAATGTTTTTTTGCCTGAATAAAAATCAGACCAAAATAGGTAGTGTATAGACTATTCATGTTTCATGATTTATCACCTGTGGACGAAGTAAAAATAAAAAAACAACACTTCAAAAAATTAAACCATGAAAAGAAAATTACAAATTGGCTGAGGAGTATATGCTGTTGCGTGATCAATTTTTGTTTTTCTCCCTCGTCCAGGCAGGTAATACACTGATACTACGTAAATCAATAAACTAACTTTACTAAGGTAAATACATAAAACAATTAAGCTTTTTAAAAAAAAAAATTATTCAAACAAGAAATCTTGTTTATTAAACACTAGAAGTGAAATCAGGATTTTTATTGGGAGGGACCATATCAATTAATTAGCGTACGCGATATTGATGGATTTTTCTTAATCTCAAATTTGTTTGAAGCTGCGATTTATATACGATTATACATATACGTACCAGTAAGAGAGAACACTGCTCTGAAAAGACCAATAATAACATATGAACCATATCTCAGCCTAAATCTTGTCTAACCACCCGAAGAACAAACAGCCAAAATGACGGTTTTGAGTGCGCGGTGTGGCGGAAGATTTGGGGGCAGAGCGGAATTAACCCTTTTTATTAATAAAGTAGTACACCGTACACCTTACATGTTTTATTTATAAATTGCACACTATTATTTCCACGTTTTATTTGTAATCACCGTACACCTTACACGTACTTAAAAATAAAAAATAGAGTAAAAATTTTAATTTTTAAATAACGGTTTTTTTTTTTAATGAAGAGGCAGGGCGACCAGACTGCGGCCCCATCGAACTAGGGGTGGCAAAACAAATAATCAAATCGTATTCGAATTGAATCATAAATGAATTTGGTCAAAATTATGCAGACTCAAATTCGATTCATTTATTAAACTAATTGAAGTCTCAGGATTTGAATTTCATTCGTTTATTAAATGAATATTCGGTTTGATTCGTTTAATTTGTTTAGTTGAATTAATAAACGAATCGAATCTGGATTCGTTTACTATTTGTTTATCCTATAACGGATTTATAATGAATCAAATTTAATATGAATTCGTTTACAAAATTATAATTAACAAACAAAAATTAAATAAAGTAAAATATAAAAAGACCACAACTTTAACATCCTACAAAATAAAAATTTAATGAGATCATCTGGCTGAGATCAATGATGCTAAACTCCTCGGATTGGTTAATGAGATCATCTGGCTGGGGACAACAGCGTTGGCTCTGTGTGACTCTATTGCTAATTCCTCCACCTTCTTCTTCGTCTGTGAAAATCAAGTCTCAAATCTGAGGTTTTTCTTTTTGTCAAGCTCTAATCTCTTATTAGCCATATCTGGCCACGTTTCAGAATCCTCTGCTCCGTCCTCTAAATATCTGTCGCAATTTTCAAATTAAAACATAAAGCAATAATGAATCTGCAAAATATTTTAAACTTCCAAATTAATTTCAGCTTTTCAAATATATATATATATTTATATATATATTACATGTCTATGCACACCAAAATAATTTCTGGTGACATAATAACAACTGGTATCTCTCTGCGAGTAGATGATTCCTGCTCAGGACTAAAAAAAAAAAAATTTTAAAAAGGAAAACAAAAACAGGTCGAGAAATGAACAAAAATAGATTTCGTCAATTAAGGAAAATAATTGTTGAATAAATAGAGTTAAACAGAGTTGTTACCTCGCTTTTCTTAAGTAGCTCGTATCCGGTCACTCAGGGCATACGGTAATCTGTGACTATCAAATCCACCTTTAGAACCTGAATGCAGTACACAATTGATTAGAATTGAGCTCGAATTTTATTTAAAAATACAGAAAATTGAGCATAGTATTTGAATTCTGAATCCAGTTCAAAATTCACCCACATCAAAGCCATTAGCGCTCTGTTCCTCATCTAATCCAAGGAACTGCAGAGCTCTCCTTCCGCTATCAACTGCAGTCGCTGCAAATGGAAACGTAAAATCAGGGAAAAAAATTTAAAAAAAAAAAACCAATGAAAGATGGTAAGAAAATGCAGATCTCTACGAGAAGAGACTGTCAGCAACCTCTCAATGACTTTTCTATCAACAAAGTTATCGTTCAACTGCCGGGACATGAACTTCTTCAGTGTCAGACGGCGATTAATCAAAACCGTTGAACTCATCAGACATCAACCTCCACTAAGCGACGCCGTTTGTCGTCGTCATCTGTTTTCTTGGTTCTCAAAAACAACAATTAAAATAGAAACACTGACTTTCTTTGAGCCAGAGGCAAAAACATGACACCAAGCCTGCTTGTAATGTTTAATCTTTACAATACTTACCTAGAAATTACTTAAGCCGCCGAGTTTCAAAATAGACCCCACGGTCACAAACTCATACTTACTTTCGCTTTCGTTATTCTTTTGTCCCCCTCATGTATTTAATTTCAAGTTTGATACTCTTCGGCTTCTTGTTATTTGACAATTGATGAAAATTAGACCCACTATCTTGCTTCAGCCGTGAGTCATTGCTTTTGTCATATGAAAGAAATGATGCCATTGAGTTCCAAACATGGGGGCCATTTCATCAAATGACGACATTGAAAGAATTATACATTTTGGGATGGCTACTCCGGGAACAGGTTACAGAAATGGCAAACAAAAAAGACTGATTTCTCAGAAACCTTACATCTACACAAGAGAATATGACTTGCCTTGGGTAATTTAACTATTAGTACGTTTTTATATGAGTGTAATAAATGAATGAAGCCCCGGTGGCTGAGGTAATTCAATTTGAACAATTCCTTAACCAAGTGACCATTTTCTCTTTCGGTTAATTTGTCATTTGGTGCAGCGAATTAAAGCAAGGATGAAAATGTACAGCGAGTAGGCGTCATGATTCAGGTAATCTTCGTTTACTTGCTCTTGTACAGAGTCAGTATATTGGCTAGCTGATTTACTTATGGAATACTCGATTCAAGAAATTTCAGTTTTTATAACGATTTTTTTGGTAACATTTTAAGACCATTTTCCCCTTCGCTAAACTTTTTTGGTAAAAGGAGTGGACAGAAATATTAACCTGAAAAGATGTCAAATAAATTAATCTCTGGTTGGTTTAAGTTTAAATATAAGTGGAATAAATTAAGTTCCTTCTTTATAACTATTAGCTGAGATGTGATTGAGCAATAAGAGTTTCTGTTACATTTAATTTTAATGTTCTTTTTTTTTTTTAATTTTGCTTGTATCGAATTAACATCAAATGTTTTCCACCATTAATCCTAATACCATGTGTATCAATTATGTCATAATATGATATTATCTTGCCAAAATATTGTCAATCCAAGTGTAAATTCTCAATCTTCCATGGAATTTCCACGACTACGCTCTTCTTTAATACAATGTTCAACTCTCAATTCCCCGTCATATTTATACCTAACTCAGGAACTTATCAACTAATCTGCCTCTTGCTACATTGTTTTATATATAGACAGAGAGAAAGTTAGGTTTCAGCGACAGTTCCCACACTATACAGTGCAGGAAAAAATTTCACAATGTTGTGAAAAAAGTAACTTTTGACACATTATAATTTTGTTGTAATTCTCACTCCCATTATATTCAGATGTAGTTAATCTTGATGATTAGAGTTCGGTGTATTTTGTTGCAAAATAAAAATAAGTCTGCACATATAAGATTGAATTTTTATTTCGTTTTATAAGAAATCAAAATTGAATATTTATTAAAAAGATTGTTGATGAAATTTGATTCAAAAATAAAATCAGTAAGAAGACAACCTGTTTATTAAGTATGTTAAGAAATAATCCAATATAATTACCAAATGACTTGTAATTGAGTTACATATTTAACATCAGTAACGGAGCCACTGAGGGACTTGTAGTGGCAGCTGCTCCGAATGTCTCAAAATTTCTAAACGATATGTTCTGTCATATTCAACATAAAAGTATAAATTTGTACTAAATGGATTAATTATTCAATTAAGTTTTTTTTAACGAAACATCTCATCTATTTATAATTTTAGCCCAATTATAAAGTTTAAATTAAGCCCAAACATCTAATTGATTAGAATCTGATGAACAAATGCCCAACCGAATGGAATCTACCAAACTCATTATTAAAAAAACAAAACCAAGTAAATATCTAAAATCATATTTTAGATTTTCATGATTTTGGCATTTTGTTCCCTTTCTCTTAAAGGCTAAACGCCTTGATTTCTAGCTAAAACTTTCATAAGGCAAATGGAGCATTACCTTTTCTTTGGAGCATAGCAATATTAAAGGAGAACAAAAGCAATGTTTGAGAAGTGTAAAACACAAAGACAATTGTAAATGTATCAAATATTGACATATAAATATCATAGTAAATTTTTTAATATATCATTATTTATTTTCTTTTTATATTGGTAAACATTGTTGTTTCTTGGATTCGATTTTCTAGCTACTCCACTATTCACCTTATTGCAAACCAGTAATAGACATTCTTTTCAATTTAAGATTGTTTTAGCTATAGACAGCCTCTATTTAAAGCTTCGATCATTAATCGACGAACTTAAAAGGGGTGTCTTCCCTTCCATGATAGGAATTGCGTTTTTATCATATAAAGCTTCGATTGTCTTCCCTTCCATGATCCATCATCTATTCATCTGTGCCATTTTCTGATGTTGGCTGTCTGCGAGTTACCAATTGGCACATACTTTATTCTGATAACTACAGAGCTACTAATTAAACCAGATTCTAGGGTTAAAAATTAAGTTTCCACTGGAGTGCTATGCTGAAAAGCATCTTGAATCATGTCCCTTTTTTTTATTATTTTTTATCTAGCGACAACGGAAGCGTCCCACCCATATGAGTGGTGTTCAAGAGATTTAAAATGGGGACTTTTTTATCCTTTTCTTTCCATCTTTTCAAAAGAATTATTCTTTCATCACAATCTTTTTTACAAAAGTAAAACAGATTGGAGATGTTTGAGTGAAGAAATATGCTAACATTGTGACAAATCTCTCTATTAATTAATGTCCTTTGGCAGTTAGTGTGTGCACTGTGCAGATTGTTAGTTTCCTCTTTGCCTTTCCATATCCCCATTTGTCAGTCCTTTTTCCTCTTATCTCGAAAAAGCACACATAATAATTTTCCTATATACAGTGGCAGACCCAGATAATTAAATTAGAGGGGGCTTGGTTCAAAAAAATTTATTTAATTTACGTTTTTTTAAATATTCACTCGAACATATTTTAAATCTTATAAACTCAAATTTCGTTACTTTGTTTTAAATTTTAAATAATAATTGTGATAAATTATTTATTTTACATGCGTGAAAATATCATTTTTCTAAGTAATTTTTATAAAATATTTAATAAATTATTTATTTTACATGCATGAAAATATCATTTTTCTAAATAATTTTTATAAAATATTTAAAAAACCAAAATAATGTGGCTATAGGAATTTGAACCAAAACTCTACAACCATCACATAACACTTTTATCACTGAACTACAAGTCTTTTATAATATAAAAAGTGTATCTAATTGTTATTTTTAACTCATTCAGAAGGGACTTGGGATACATTTGAAAAGAAAAATTAATGGCCCAGAAGGGGCTGAAGACCCTCGTGAACCTTAGCTAGGTCCGCCCATGCCTATATAAACTCTCTCATTGTGCTCTTTGTTGATTCACAAACTTGCTTCTTAACCCAATTGAGTGTACTAGCAGTTAGTCAATTAATTAACGTTTCCAACTCTTTTAAAAGTCTTGCTGCCCCTTATTAACTTGCCTTTTCTAGTTGAAGAGAGATTTGCAGCAGAAAGGGTATGCAAAGAAATGGAAGTGCTGAGGCGTGATCTTCTTCAAAGGTGTGGATTAATTCTCTTCTCTTCTCTCAATAAGGCATTTGCTTAATTTCAATAATATCCTTTTGGTTTCATTACAAAATTTGGGTTTCAAGTGGAGAGATAAATGCATTAATTCATAATAGAGAATATGACTTCTTGCAGGTCACACGCTGTGTGATTAACATGGCCAGCAATGTAACCCATATGCATCGACCAACTATTATTGGGTAAGCAACTACTTTCATACTATAATTTAAATTATTTTCACTATTAATAATAATAATAATAATAATAATAATAATAGTGAAAATAACTTAAATATATAATAGTGAAAATAATTTAAATTATAGACTTATTTTTACTATTAGAATTAGAGATTTATTTTATAATATCTATAATTTTCTTAATTTAAAGTCATGATTTGTTTCATCTTGCACCAAAATTATGCAAATTAAGGCGGGGGTGATCTGGGTTGGGCTTGCCACAGCCTAAGATGATATTTATAACAGACAATATCACATATTCCTCATCATTTATAGTACATTGATGTAAAACCTTATTATCAAATTAAGTAATTATATCTTATTTTGATGGTTTTGCGGTGTGCAAAATTTCTCATCATCATCGGCACCATACCACAAACTCTTTGTGTTTCTAATTCCATTGCTTGTCGGAGTTATTGTTATTAATAATGTTCAAGACGAAAATAAATCCTTGATGGAAATTATAGATAAGTATGCGCCCGTCTCTGTTGGCTCTACTGATATACGCCTTTGCATATTTTATTGCCATGATATCGGAGCTCCAAATCTTCAAGGCAATTGCTGTGATCTCAGATTCTCTTTGCTCAGTCTAATTCGTCTCCATTATTCTGCCACACCCTTATGCACATTTCAGTTTCATTATATGGGCTTTTCTTCTTCTTCTTGTTGCTTATAACAAGAGGCTTCATAAGAAGATTTGTCAATTTTGGAATAAATTTGGAGGAAACAACCAACAACTGTTGTCAATGTACACCTGTTTGGGATTGTAGTTTAAAAGTTATAACGCTATGGATGTGTTTGAAACTTAAGATTATGCAACACTATTCACATTGATTTATTATCAAGGGGATGTTTGGTAAAATTTGGGACCTTATTATGATGCATTATAATGCACCACAATGAGCCATTTAGCCGCATTACACAAACCAGAGGGAGCTTCGGGTTTGTGTAATGCGGGGAGCTTTTGCCTCAATTGAGGGAACTTTATTATATTATAATATTATAAAAATAAATTATTCTATTTAAAATAAATTATTTTATTATTAAACGCTAATATAATAAATAAAATATAAAAATAAATCATGTTATAATATTATTTAATTTAACAATACTATATTTTATTATATTTATATATATTAATAATTATATAAAAATAATTAATTTAATATAATTAATCATTAAAAAATAAATTTAAATAATATCAATTTAATATTAATATAAAATTAATACAATACAGTGTAACACTAAACTAGAGGTGTCAAAAAAATCCGTCCGGACCGGACCCAGCTAATTTGTTCCGGGCAAAACCTAGCCCGCATATGCGAAAAAACCGGATTCAGGCATTGAGTTTCAAAACCCGAGTGGGGCACGGGTACGGGCACGGCATCACAAACCCAGAACCCAGACTGTGCTGGTTTCTTAACAAATATATAAAAAAAATAATTAAATTAAATATATCATCCCAAAAAATCAAAGCCCAAATACCCAATTACATGTGGGCTGGGAGCCCGAATCAAAAACCTGTCCCTGGGAGGTGCTGGGCTTGACCCAACCCGCACGTGAAAAATCGAGACTTAAACTCAGGTTCGGACATCTATTTTAGTCATCCGGGCCGGTCCTGGGCAGCACCAAACCCGGACCGGACCCGGAGTTTTGCCAAGTCTGTACCAGACAATATACAACATTATTATAATACAATGTTAATACAATACAGTGTAATACAATACAACATTCGAAATGCACCTTAAAGTATTTAAGAAACACTGACTACAAGAAATTTGACCTTTTAAGATGATTTTTTTTACGATATTTGTAGATTTTTTCATGAAATAATACTTATTGTAACAATTTTTAAAATCGCAGCCAATAATTTCATTCTAGCTCATGTTATATTTTGTAACCAATAATATTTGTTTTAGGACCCATTAATTGGTCACCTAGGTAAATGTTTTGGGACCAACATAAAAGGAAACTCTCATAATGTATTTTGCCTGAACCAAAATGAGACCAAAACAAGTAGTGTACAGGCTATTCATTTCTTATGATTTATCACTTATGTACAAAGTACAAATTAAAATACAACACTTCAGAAAAGAAAACAATGAAAAGAAATTACCATTTGCCTGAGGAGTATATGCTGTTTCGTGATAAATTTTCCCTTTCTCGCTTGTCTAGGCGAAATTAATAGATTTTTCTTAATCTCAAAATTGTCGAAATTTGTTTGTCATAAATTCCAGTGCATAAATTCTGGATTGTCATAAATTCCAGTGCATTTCTATTTCTTTCCCTTTTCACTATAAACTTCAACATTTATATGATGAGAACCGAAGGATGCAATATTTACCTCTGCATTAGAATTCCATAACATTGCCAAAACCTCTCCCAGTCCATTTCCATTGATTCAAAAACTACAATCAAATTTCAGCTTTATCCTAACATCATTCATTTGCCCAGACTACAACTTTGTTTCACATAAGAAGACAATTTGTGGCCTGTGCACTTGGAGAATTTGCTTCAAAGCTAGCAACATTCGGGATTCCCTGAACATTCCAACTAAGGATTTTCATGGCTATCGATGGAGCTGGCCACCAGTTTTTGCCAATAATTCTTTAGTGATTGAATCAAAGGTCTCTATTTCCTCCATGTTTGCTACCTCCCAACCCAATTTAAATTTTGTCGCGGGGGAATGTACATAGACATCCTTTTGTGGGCTTCCTGCCTTCAGCCTTTTTTGTGTGGGGGCTTGAAATTTCTGCTTTACTCATGGGCCTTTTCTTAGTCATTGGCCCAAGTTTATTTACTTCCTATCCATTGTGGTTCCCAGCTCGGAGTTTCCATCTTCTACTTGGGCGTTTTTAGAGTTTTCCAAGCCCGTTATCCACCACCTCTTCATTCGAACTCGCATTTGCATTTTCGGATTTCTCGCTTTGCACACTTGTCAAAGCCAAAACCCCTAAATTTTTAATTTGTTCGTCCTCTCTATTTTCTCCCGCCTCTCTCACTTGCCCAAAACTCTCTGCATAGTCAGCTGTGAGCCTCTGACTTTGGCTACCATCAAGCTGTTGTTTCGGTTTTCCCCTACTACGTTTGCGTGTTCAATGGCCTCCTCAACCATGTGTTCAACTTCTATTGGCTTTGTGTACCCACCTGTTTTTGCTCGGGTCAAATCTGCCCCCGTTTCTATATTTGAGTTGCCTTGCATTTGCTGTTCTTGTGACTGTTTATGGCGTTCTTAGCTTATCGATTGCCGTTCTCTCCTGTCTTTGTATTGATTCCATCTTTCTTGGTTCTTGTTTTGCTTGAAGCGATTTGGGAGTGTAATGATTTTCAGCTAAAGACCAAAGGCAAGATCCTCTTTGAGCTGCCCTGTATATATTTCCCACATTTTCTAAATTGATGTCCAAGTTTACCACAATAGAAATAAAAATCCAGTAATCTTTCATATAAAACTGGTATTGGAATTTTATCCTCCCTCTCCTGCTACGAGAAGATGATTTTCTTCAAATGTTTAGTTATATCAACTGAAATTCTAGCTCTCGCATACTTCCCAATATATTCACAATTACCATTTGCCTCCACTTCTTCAACTTTCCCGATAACTGCTCCAAACTCCTCAACAGCATCTACATTCATGCATATAATATGCAGTTTGCGAAGATGAATGATGTATGAGTAAATGGCCTGTAAGGTAATGCTTCCAATACCCTTTGTTTTTATAAGGACTATCAATGCCCTATCGAAATGCCACGGACCACCACCCAGAACCCTTCTTTTGTCTGTTTCAAGAGCGAATTTGAACATGAAAATATTGTCTCCCAGGTTCTCAATCTTCATCTCTCGCATTGTCCTCCATACTTGTTGCATAGCCACACCCAAACCTTCGTTGTTGACCCTCCTTGTGATTAATACTTTTCCTCGTAAACATCCCTCAATATTTAAAACTCCTTTTGCTTTCATTTTGCCAGCAAAGGAAACCTTGTCCTTCTCTTCCTCCTCCAAAGTAATCGATCTACACTTCCTAATAAGCTCCTCCGTTTCGATAGAGCTTTCAATGTGTTCTACCTACCAAAGACTATTTTCCGATACACTCTTAACTCTCGGGCCTAAGAACTCACCAACCCAACACACTGACACTCTCTGTTATGTAGCTTCATTGTCAAATACCAACCAAATCCACAAGGGAGCAAAAACCAGAGCTTGAAACAGATACTCGAAAGAAACGATTGCTTAATTACAGTATTAATTTTGGAATTTGTATTTTTTGTGGTAACTGCGTTCAGTATTGTCCAACAAATTGTTCATTAATGACTGAAGAACGTGAACTTGTTATGACAAACCTTTTTCAACTTACATTCTAAGTGCTCTTTCCACTGAAAAAAGCTCTGGTGAAAAAAGATTAGACAGCCATTGGAACTTGGAAGTCTATCAAGACTCGGTCGATGTTGATTAATTAGAACGCTAAGAGTTACTAGGATCGAGCTTGATGTTAATATTCCTGAATGTTTTTAAGCATATTTCATGTTAATATTTCTCCAAGTTCTGGTAAGCATCTTTGAGGTTAATACAACTAAAACGATAAGAGTTGGAATTGTCCAAGACTTCTAATGCTATGCAAAGTATTCTACAATTAGCATGGAATTTAACAAATCAATGTAAGCATATCATTACTACATTTTAAAACTTTTTAACTAAAAGAGGACATTTGACTTGATAAGAAAGATGAAAAATCGTTATTATCATTATTTTTATTCACACCAATTAGCTATGGCTTTTATTTTTTTTGCATTGTTGCGTCTGCCATGATTCTTTCAAACTTTCAAACTTTCAAACTTTCAAAAGAAAAATGTGTAATGGTCATGTTATTTGACAACCAAATGTTTCTTTAGAAATTTTTAGCTTACATAACCATCGGCAATAACTTGACTCATCTCTATTTATCTTATTTTGGAACATTTTTTTATACAAACAAGCTTTGATATAAGACATAAGATATTAGTTGATCTCTATCATTCATCTAAACGATTACTCCATCGTTCAAGTTTCACTATTTTATCCTTTGAATATATTTGACTTACTATGTAATCCTAGATAACTATACTACTCCACCTTCTAGTTTTACCATTTTGTCCTTTAAATATTATTCCCTTAATAAGTAATCCTTGATAGCCTCTACCAGGTTGTAAGCCTCCGCCAGAAGCTTGGTTCAAGTTGAATGTAGATGGGGCCACAAATGTTGGAAAGAGAATGGCAAGCCTAGGGCCATCGTTAGAAATTAGAAGGGGGAGATAATGGCTGCAGGAATTCAGAATACAGATTTCCTTGGGGTTGTTGAATATGCTGAAGCTGAAGCTATAAAGTTTGGAATTAAAATGGCAATAGACACTGGTTTATTGCCGCTAATTGTTGAATCAGACTCAAAGACTGTTGTCAACTTGGTGAAGGGTTCAGATAGAAGGTTGAAGGAAATATCTTGGTTAATTGGTGAGATTCAGGATTATATGGCTCTGAAAGACCACTTCAAAATGAAATGTATTGAGAAGTAGTAATGTGACTGCTCATAGATTAGCTAAATATGCAGTTAGCAAACCGACCTGTGTAATTTGGTTGGAGGAAATTCCAACACATGTACGTCTTTTCATTTTAAGTGTTTAACAGAAGTTTCCAATTTTTTTTTTTTTATTCAAAAGTAATCCTTGATAGCTGTTTATCAAACTTATGGTATTGAGATCCACATAGGCTTATTATTACACAAATACCCATATTTTAGGACCAAAAGAAATTAGAACTATGAAAATTAGGCATTTTCTACTGCTTTATTATTAATAGTTTGCTGTAGGTGTATTTAGTGACAAATTGGTTGCTACGAATTACAGTTTTCTTATGCATATTTGACGAAAAAAGCACTAATAAAATAATATTTGTTAGTTCCTCCTTTTTTTTTCCCGAAAGAATGTTTAATTCATGAAAGAATCATAATGTCGAAAGGTACATTAATAAAAATAAATCAAACTACAATCCTCAGACACAAACCATTCGAAGCCATCCATTTATCCTTTTGAAGATAACCATAGAAGCTTTGAATATAATTGGGACATGAAGTATTGTATCGGACAAGTGTTTGATAATTTGGCACTGTCTGAAGGTTTTCTGTAAAAATAATAAAAAATAAAATTCATAATGATGACTGATAATGAAATATATAACTTCCTAATAGACCCAAATCCCAATACACCCTCTGACTTCTCTCACCCCCAAGCTCCCGAGTTTTCGGCGAACAAACCGAGTTATAACATTTGCCTGCTCGGTATCCTTGACCTGAATCATATAGACAACCGAACAAATTTACTCAAGTTTAATCCTGAGAGTTTCAAAACGTTGAAAAAGATGATATATAGCAAAGGGTTCAGGTTCCAGAGGTTCTGATGTGAGGAAAGTCTCGGCAACAGAATCTCCTAGCAACAGCTTATCACATCTAATTTTAGACAATGACACGGGCAGCCATCAAATCCTCAAATTTCCCAGCAGCAGCTATATGCAACCATACATAAGGCTGTCACTTGACAGCACTCCAAAATTTACGAAAGGAAAAGAAGTAACAGCCTTGAACCATTAAACTTATTCAAACGTACATGAATTGACATATGGGCACAAGAATTATTGCATGCTTTTTAAAATTCAATGCTTCTTTTGAGTTTTCACTCCCTGCAATCTAGGTAAGTAACGACATAGGTTAGTTCAATGGCCTTTTAACAACTCCAACCTAACAATTAGCTTCATAAAAAAATGAAATTGCGAATCACCTTTTTGCTCATCATTGTTTACACTTTATATGAATTTGCTGCCAATTACTTCCTCGAAAAGGTTTCATTTTCTACTCTGTTTCTGTTTGTTCTTTAACTAGTACATATGCCGAAGGTTATGAATGCAAACAGATGGAAAAAAAAAATTTGAAACATTTACATATTGCTGGTATAGAATTTGGTTGAAATACTTTATGCTTTTCAATTTGAGAACAAATAATAACAGAGCGGGAGAAGAAATCACCTGAGGCGGAGGATGATTGTAATTGCAAATCCCAATACACTCAAGCTCTCAAAATTCACTCACACAAAAAACTATCTTATTATCCTTGCCAGTGTCCTTGTCATCACACCAGTTTCCAGCAAACAAACTGAATTCTGACATTTACCTAAATAAGCTACTAAGTATCCTCAGCCTGATTACATGGATAACTGAATCAACTTTCCTAAAGTTTAATCTTAAGAGTTTCAAAACAGTGAAAAAGATGATAAAGCTGATAAAAAAAAAACCGTAGTTATCCATCGCGACAGGTTAAGGTTCAGGCTGATGAAAAGAACCACAGCTTCTGACAGTAACATGGGCAGCCATCAAATCCTCAAATTTCTGAGCCGCTGCTTAATGCAATCGTACTTAGGGCTTTCACTTGGTAGCACCTAAATGCATCAAAAGAAAAAGAAGCTAACAATGTCCAACCATGAAACTTATTCAAACTTTTGGATGAATTTGCTGCCTGGAAATGGTTTCATAATCTGAATGAAGGCACGACTGCCAATAGTAGTGTTTGGGAGGAAATATTAGCACTACGGCACAACGCCACGTGACAGCAAAGGGGGTGAGGATTTCAAGTAATAAAAACTTGGAGCACAGAAGCTAAAACCATAAAGTCGGTACCCGGGATACCCTACCTACACCATAAAGCCGGTACCCAAGATACTTTTCCTACACCATAAAATCGGTACCCACTCAGTATCCGGGGTACCCTTCCTACACCGAAAAATCGGTACCTGAGGTACCCCTCCTACATCTGTAAACTCAGTACCCGAGGTACCTCTCCTACACCTATGAAGGTGGTGCCCGAGATACCTCTCCTACACTTATAAATGTGGTACCCGAGATACCTCTCCTACACCTATGAAGGTGGTGCCCGAGATACCTTTCCTACACCTATGAAGGTGGAGCCCGAGATACCTCTCCTACACTTATAAATGTGGTACCCGAGATACCTCTCCTACACCTCTGAAGGTGGTGCCCGAGATACCTCTCCTACACCTATGAAGGTGGTGCCCGAGATACCTCTCCTACACCTATGAAGGTGGTGCCCGAGATACTTCTCTTACACCTACGAAGGTGGTACCCGAGATACCTCTCCTACACCTACGAAGGCGGTACCCGAGATACCCCTCTACGCCAATAGGTTCGGCACCTGAGGTATCCCTCTTATATTAGGCACCTCTCCTGGTACGGAACGGTCTGGTCCCCGAGGCCCACCTAAGGGTACGAATCCGTCATCCAAAAATATTCGATTTGTCAAGATAAATGTTTGAGTACCCTGTTGGAAAAGAGGGGACAGCCGCCTGCAGCTTTACAGAGGGGACAAACAGTGTACCAGAAACAGCAGTGGTCCCCTAACGGCTATGACAGGCATATCCCTGCCAAGGAATCTGGGACCACCTCACGACATACGCCACGTACCCCAGTAGGCAGGTACGTCATAGGCGCTCTCCTTGCGCCCCAAGAATATTCCAAACCGCCCCAAGAAGCACTGAAATATGGCAGCCAACAGGAAGGCGCCACGTCTTGGGAGGGTACATCTTATATAAAGATACCTCAGGTTTTACTATTCCATTGGATTCCTACACCTCACACACCTACATACTACACCAAAAGAAGGCTGAAGGTATTCTGAAACCTTTCATCACCATCTTAGAGGGCTGGCAAGCTCTCACCATCAGAAAAAAGCTTGAGTTGCTAACTTGAGCGTCGGAGAGTGGACGCCGGGTACCCTGGCCCCACCTCTAACCTCATTTCCTCTCATTTTGCAAGAGTGAAGCTCTTTTCTTAAGGTCCCCTCATTCATCTACAACCACCCCTTCCTACATCCTATAAATCCTGTTCTACACACACACACAACAATCTGGTGAGGTACCCTAGCTATCCTAGCTACCCCAAAATACAAGTTTATTGTTCTTAGATTGGTTTTGAGGCTACCATTTACCTACACCAAAATCAGCCTAAAACAATTGGCGCCGTCTGTGGGGAGCGCACAAAAAGCTTCCCCGCAGTTACCACATTAGTTGTTGAGTGTGTATCAGACATGGCACCCGACCTACCTCCCGATGCCCTAATGACGGATCTTGCCCAAGCAGGGGACGGCAGTGGGGATGAAGTTAGTGACCCCACAAGGAGAACAACCCGACCCGGAAAGGGTAAGTCCGTGAAGCAATCAACTGGTATTCGACAAGAGGAAGAGCCCATTCCTCACAAGCACTTTGAGGATCTCGCTCATGCAATCCTCCGAGCAGTGGGATCTGGGGTACCCGAAAGATCACCTCCACCAGCAATTCTATATGCTCCACCACAGCCGACAGATCAAGCGAAGCCAACGGCTGACCTACCCGAGGCCAGCAGGCCGAAGCATAAGCCTTCGGGTACCCGTTCCAAGTTTCAAACTAGAGGTTCTCACGATGAACGCTCCACTGCCTCCTGTAATTCCCGCAACAGCCAAGGCACCAAGTCTGGAAAGCGAGCCCGCGAGGATCTTCGAGATAAGCTCAACGCCAAAAGGGTTCCTCAGATGGCTGCCACATCCGCAGGTACCCCTAGCATACCCCATGAGCTTGTGGAAAAAATGGAGCACCTAGAAGCCCAAGTGAAGCTCCTGTCTAAAAAACAGCACATTAAACTTGCTCCGACGCCAATGACGTACCACTCGCCATTCACCATGGAGATCAGGACGGCAGCCCTCCCGGAAGCATTTTCTATGCCACAGATACCCCAATACTCGGGTACGACGGACCCCTCAGAACATGCCGAGCTATACCGTGACCAAATGCTTATCAAAGGTGTTGAAGAGAATGCCATGTGTCGGATGTTTACCCACACACTTACAGGCCCCGCAAAATCATGGTTTCGGTCTTTAAAGGCAGGTAGTATCTCCTCCCTACACCAGCTCCTATCCGAATTTATACATGAGCTTTCCTATGCCTCCACTCAAGATAGGGCAGCCTCCAAGCTTGCTTTCATTAGGCAAGGGGAATCCGAACCTTTGGCTGAATATGTGAGCCGCTTCCACCAAGAGGTGTTACACTCCGGGGCGTTTGGGCATCAACACACGCTAACCCACTTTGAGAAGAATCTCCGCTTGGGTAAACTATGGCGTTCCTTCCAAAAGCAACGCCCACTTTCCTATGGAGAAGCCTGTTCGCGAGCCCTCCAGCAGATCGAAATGGATGAAAAATGCCACTTGAAGCGGCAGGAGGACAAGGCGGAGGCTATGAAAGGCAAGGAGAAATAAAAAGAAAGTAGAAGCCCTCCCGCCAAGGGTACCCCGAGGTCGCAGCCCCAAACCTCCTGCTTCACGAGGAAGAGGGTACCATATTCCTGGTATTCCTAGTGTACCTCCCTTACCCCGATCTCCCCCGACAGAACAACGGGAGTCGCCTCCAAAGCCTCGATACGAGTCTTACCACCCACTGAACCGCTCTCCGGAGCAGATCTTTTATCAGATCTGGGATAGTGGTCTACTACGCCCACCCAAACCTATGAAGAGGTACCCCAACATGAAGCGTAGCCTGAAGTACTGCGAGTTTCACGAAGATTTTGGCCATAGCACCGCCGAGTGTTTTAGTCTGCGAGAGGAGATCTAGTCCTTAATTCTCAGCGGATACCTAAGAAAATTTGTTGCTGAATTGCGGGATGCTCGGAAATCCATGGAGCAAGGTAGGAGCAAGCATGTCACAGAGAATAGTCTTGAACGTGAGGCACCCCAGGGACCCAAGAGGGGCGTATATGTCCGAACGATCGTAGGCGGACCTACTCTGGCCAACCAGTCCAGAAGAGCCATCAAATGTTATGGTAGATCACTACTATCACCAGCCATCATTGTTGGAGAGGTTAGTTTTGCTGGCCGAAGTACACATGAGGTACCCAACCACCCCCTCCAATCATTTTTCACCAAAAAAAAAAAAAAGTGATGCTGAAGGTACCTCATATCCCAATGAAGATGCTCTAGTCATCACACTAAAGGGTGCTACTGGCGAGGTGGCTAGTACATTAGTAGACACTAGTAGTTCCGTGGATATCATTTTCAAAAGTGCCTTGGATCAACAATTGATTGAGTCGCCAAAAGTTACTCTATGTGCTACGCCACTTGTTGGATTTGCCGGGGATATAGTCATCCCTAAGGGTATCATCACACTACATGTTACACTTGGTAAGGTACCCCACCGTGTTGTTCAAATGATTGATTTTCTTATTGTGGATCATCTGGGTGCCTACAATATTATATTGGGTAGGCCTTTTCTAGCAACAACTAAAGCAGTGGTATCCATGCACCACCTCGCAATTGAAGGGGTACCTCACCAGCAGGAAGCTATCACTATTAAAAGGGATCAGCAGTCAGCTCGAGGATGCTATTCTATTGCCTCCAAAGTCGCTTATCAGATTACCTTTGACTCGCAATTGAAGGGGTACCTCACCAGCAGGAAGTTATCACCAATAAAGGGGATCCCCAGTCAAGTCGATGATGTACCTCACTATGATAGGGTACCTCAAGAAACCAAGGAGTTAACGATCCAGAGTACTAGGGTACCTTTTAACGGCTTGTTTGGGGTAAAATGAGAAGAACCATACCTCGAGATAAGTCGGTGGAACATGGAGCACACATGCTACACCACATGAAATGAACAATTGTAAAGCACCTATGGAGTGCTACCATACTGAGGAAATACTACTAGTAAAGGGAAGCACTTTATCTCTTTCTATTTACTTTATTTGTTTTCTTTAATTCTTATATATTCGTAATATTTGGTCGATCGTATGGGGTACCCAGGGTACCCTAAACTGGTCAGTTACACTTTTCAATTCTCCAGGTCTCTAATGATAATAATGGGTGATCTCGGGATCTCCATTCCTTTATGACAACAAAACATTGTCACTATTGTATTCAGAAATCGCCTAATTCCAGAGGAAACTGGGGTACCTGACCTATCCTGATCATGACGATCTACTCGAGGTGGCAGATCATGAGGTTTTCTACCATCTTGCATAAGGGTAGGCGAGCAGCTGCCTTTATCTCCATCTATATTGTCTATTTAATTCTAAGCGAATGGCGGATCATGATGGTTTCGACCATCTCGCATAAGGGTAGGCGAGTAGCTGCCTTTATCTCCATCTATTTTGTCTATTTAATTCTACGCGAATGGTGGATCATGAGGTTTTCGACCATTTCGCATAAGGGTAGGTGTTTGGGAGGAAATATCGGCACTATGACACAAGGCCACATGGTAGAAAAAGGAGGGAAAGATTTCAAGTTACAGAACTCGGGGCACAAAGATTACAACCATAAAATTGGTACCTATTCAATACCTGAGGTACCCTTCTTACACCCTAAAATCGGTACCCCTTCGGTACCCGGGATACCACTTCTACACCTATAAAGGCGGTACCCGGGATACCTCTCCTACACCTACGAGGGTGGTAACCGAGATACCTCTCCTACACCTATGAAGGCGGTACCCGGGATACCTCTCCCACACCTACGAAGGCGGTACCCGAGATACCTCTCCTACGCCTACGAAGGCAGTACCCAAGATACCTCTCCTACGCCTATGAAGACGGTACCCGAGATACCTCTCCTACACCTACGAAGGCGGTACCCGAGATACCTATCCTACACCTACGAAGGCGGTACCCGAGATATCTCTCCTACACCTATGACGGCGGTACCCGAGATACCCCTCTACGCCAATAGATTCGGCACCTGAGGTATCCCCCCTATATTAGGCACCTCTCCTGGTACGGAATGGTCTGGTCCCCGAGGCCCACCCAAGGGTGCGAATCCGCCGTCCAAAAATATTCGATTTGTCAAGATAAATGCTTGAGTATCCTGTTGGAAAAGAGGGGACAGCCGCCTGCAGCTTTACAGAGGGGACAAACGACGTACCAGAAACAGCAGTGGTCCCCTAACGGCTGTGATAGGCATATCCCTGCCAAGAAATCTTGGACCACCTCACGACGTACGCCACGTACCCCAGTGTGCAGGTGCGTCACAGGCGCCCTCCTTGCGCCTCAAGAATATTCCAAACCGCCTCAAGAAGCACTGAAATATGGCAGCCAACAGGAAGGCGCCACGTCTTGGGAGGGTACATCCTATATAAAGATACCTCATGTTTTACTATTCAATTCCATTCCCACACCTCACACACCAATATACCACACCAAAAGAAAGGCCAAGGTACTCTGAAACCCATGATCACCATTTTAGAGGGCTGGCAAGCTCTCATCACCATTAAAGAAGCTTGAGTTGTTGACTTGAGCGTCGGAGAGTGGACGCCGGGTACCCCGGCCCCACCTCTAACCTCGTTTCCTCTTATTTTGCAGGAGTGAAGCTCTTTTCTGAAGATCCCTTCATTTATTTGCAACCTACCCCCCTGTGAATCCCATTTTATTACACACGCACAACAATCTAGTGAGGTACCCTAGCTACCCTGGCTACCCCAAAAATACAAATTTATTGTTCTTAGATTGGTTTTGAGGCTACCATTTACCTACACCAAAATCAACCTAAAACAGTAGGTGACCTACCTTTATTAATATTTCTCTAGCATATTTAAATACAGAGCGAATGGCGGATCATGAGGTTTTCGACCATCTCACAAAGAGATTCACCATAATTTTTCTTAAGATTTGCTGAAATCATGTCTAAGTAAATCGCCATACGCTGATGGGTAAGATTGGGTGTACCTGAGGTACCTCATGCCGAAAAAACTTCTTTGGATACGCCAAGAGGGACCCTAAGAAAGCTCAAGGGTACCCGAGGTACCCCATGTGCCTAGTCAGATCTCAGAATATATCAGAGAAACAGCATTCAAAGCTATTGAACATGAAAGAGTAGCCCGAAAAAGAAGTGAAGCTGGATACCTCATCCGATTGCTCAGCCATTCACTAGTGTCACGTGTCGTTCCCACCTTTTATAAGTTTCTTTCACCTCCAATACTTGTCGCCTAAAAGAAACTGGGGGGATGATGTTTGGGAGGAAATATTAGCACTACGGCGCAACGCCACGTGACAGCAAAGGGGGTGAGGATTTCAAGTAATAAAAACTTGGAGCACAGAAGCTACAACCATAAAGTCGGTACCCGGGATACCCTACCTACACCATAAAGCCGGTACCCAAGATACCTTTCCTACACCATAAAATCGGTACCCACTCAGTACCCGGGGTACCCTTGCTACACAGAAAAATCGGTACCCGAGGTACCCCTCCTACACCTGTAAACTCAGTACCCGAGGTACCTCTCCTACACCTATGAAGGCGGTACCCGAGATACCTCTCCTACACCTATGAAGGTGGTGCCCGAGATAACTCTCTTACACCTATAAATGTGGTACCTGAGATACCTCTCCTACACCTATGAAGGTGGTGCCCGAGATACCTCTCCTACACTTATAAATGTGGTACCCGAGATACCTCTCCTACACCTATGAAGGTGGCGCCCGTGATACCTCTCCTACACCTATGAAGGTGGCGCCCGAGATACCTCTCCTACACCTATGAAGGTGGTGCCCGAGATACCTCTCCTACACTTATAAATGTGATACTCGAGATACCTCTCCTACACCTATGAAGGTGGTGCCCGAGATACCTCTCCTACACCTACGAAGGTGGTACCCGAGATACCTCACCTACACCTTCGAAGGCGGTACCCGAGATACCCCTCTACGCCAATAGGTTCGGCACCTGAGGTATCCCTCTTATATTAGGCACCTCTCCTGGTACGGAACGGTCTGGTCCCCGAGGCCCACCTAAGGGTACGAATCCGCCATCCAAAAATATTCGATTTGTCAAGATAAATGTTCGAGTACCCTGTTGGAAAAGAGGGGACAGCCGCCTGCAGCTTTACAGAGGTGACAAACAGCGTACCAAAAACAGCAGTGGTCCCCTAACGGCTATGACAGGCATATCCCTGCCAAGGAATCTGGGACCATCTCACGACGTACGCCACGTACCCTAGTAGGTAGGTACGTCACAGGCGCCCTCCTTGCGCCCCAAGAATATTCCAAACCGCCCCAAGAAGCACTTAAATATGCCAGCCAACAGGAAGGCGCCACGTCTTGGGAGGGTACATCCTATATAAAGATACCTCAGGTTTTATTATTCCATTGGATTCTTACACCTCACACACCTACATACTACACCGAAAGAAGGGTGAAGGTATTCTAAAACCTTTCATCACCATCTTAGAGGGCTGGCAAGCTCTCACCATCAGAAAAAAGCTTGAGTTGCTAACTTGAGCGTCGGAGAGTGGACGCCGGGTACCCCGGCCCCACCTCTAACCTCATTTCCTCTCATTTTGCAGGAGTGAAGCTCTTTCCTGAAGGTCCCCTCATTCATCTACAACCACCCCTTCCTACATCCTATAAATCCTGTTCTACACACACACACAACAATCTAGTGAGGTACCCTAGCTACCCCAAAATACAAGTTTATTGTTCTTAGATTGGTTTTGAGGCTACCATTTACCTACACCAAAATCAACCTAAAACAAGTAGAATACTTTTATTTGTGTTTTGTTTCTGTTTGATCTTGTAGCAGATGGAAATAAAATTTCCTGATTTAGATAAATCAGCCAAAACATGTACTTTGTAGAATTACCACAGTCTAGGCTTTCACTAAAAGCTTCTATTTTCGGCAGTCCTGCTCTGCTACCCGCTTCACATGTACATTTAGCACCAAAGAAATTGAAAATTTATCAGTCAATTGGTCAAAAGCTGAATTCATGGAGACTTGTAAATCGGGCACTGGTTCAAACAAGACTGAAGAAACTGCCGACAATTTTCCTCCTTTTGCTTCAATCCCTAGTCTAGCACCATTCCCACTCTTCATCACTTGCTCTGCAGTTGTCAAAAATGACTCGGTTCAAAATTAGATTACATTCAATGACAGACAAAAAAGAGAAATTACCATCATTGCACTCATATCAAAATTTTAGAAAATGTTGCATATATTCCTGATAGAGAATTTGATTCAAAATAGTTTATGGTCCTTAATTAGATAGCAAATAACAAAAATGCAGGAGAAGAAATTACCTTAGGCTGAGGATGATCGTAATTGCAGTGCAACCGCTTGATAATTTTGTCAAGGGCGCCTTGAAATGGTTTCATTATCTTTGTCTTCTGTTACTGGAAATCCTTCCACTAATAAGCTTCTCATTTCATATCCTGCCCTGCTCCCTGCATCATATCATACATTAAAAAATGGTAGCACATTAAATTGAGCTTGGTTTTTTTTTTTTTTTTCTCTTTTAATTGTCCTGGCCTCGAAAGGTTACTCAACTTCAAAGCCAAACAAAATGTAGGTTACGTAACCTGCAAAAGAATTGCTCATATTGCATTAATAAATCTTTTACAGTAACGTCACCCATATCACAAATTAAAAATCGTATATTCTTAGGGTATGAAAGTCAGAATATTCGAAAATATGATTTGCAGATTTCTGATGTAGAGATTGATTCAAGTTTACATATTTCCCAGTCTACATATACCACATACTTGAAGGAGTTCCAAGTTTTTAAGAGATTCAAGCCTACATGCTTTCCTGCCATCAATACCTCCTCCTTCACTCACATAGAACTCATCCAAGGTCCGAAGACTCGTTAATCTCCCAATCCCTACTGGCATGTTAAGGTACCTTAATTAGATAGCAAATAACAAAAATGCAGCTCTTTAAGTTTACAGCAACAACTAATATCCAACTTTTGTAGATTATACAACTCACACAACGTCTCAGGAAGTTTCCTTATAGATTGATTAGACAAGTTAAGGTACCTTAAATGAACCAACTTTTCTGTGTTTCTTGGAATCCGAGTCAAAGGCCCTAATTGTAATGACCGGACCCAATCGCCAAATTCTAATACCCTTAAACTTGTCGATTCCCTAAATAATTATCATTTAAATACAAATGAAAATATCTGGAATAATCAATTAAGAGGCTACACATTCTTTTAACTCCACAAGTGGAGACAGGAAATGAAGCCCCTTTGCCAAGGATTAACATTAAATGACGAACCTTCTCATCAAAAGAGTTTCTGGCATTCGGTCCACTAATTTCCATCGAAAGACATCCATTTTGACTTATAAATTGGGCAAAATCATGTACCATATCGTGCATCTTGCACTGCATAATATGATTATCACAACTTTTCGTGAACTCTTGAAAGAAAGAGCGAGAAGCTAAGATGCCAAAATGTATCTCTTCTTCTTGTTTTGCATCAAGATAACCTTGAGCCATCCATAATGTATCTTTTTCTATATTATAGTCTTTTGGAAAGACAGCACAATAAGTGAAACATTTTTTTACTTTGGACGGCAAATCATTGTAACTCAACAACAATGAGGATAGAATGCCTTTCTCAATCTCTTCTACTTTCCATAAATTACTATTTAAAATTCTTCTCCACTCTTCTTCGGTTTCTTTAGAGCGCATGAGACCCCCTATTATCTTTGCAGCAAGAGGTAAACCTTTGCACTTGTCTGCAATTCTTCGCCCAATTTGTTCTAATTTTTCACGTTCCTCGATGGGCCGATCAGAAAATGCTATCTTGTTAAATAACAACCGACATTCCTCTTTAGCTAATTCCTTAACAGAGATAATATCTGTGGATCCCATCATGGATGCAACTGACTCCTTACGTGTAGTAAGTAAAATTTTACTTCCATAGAGACCATTCTTTAGACAATGAAAGAATGGTTCCCATTTCATGTAATCTCCATCCCACACGTCATCTAAGACAAGAAGAAAGCACATCCCTGCAACAGATTCATAGATATATTTAACAAGAGATTGGAATTCACCTAAACGGGATTCATGACCATCCAACGCTTCAACAATTGCTTTGGCAACCCTAAACTCCTCAAAAGTTTCTGATACACACACCCATAGAATTTTATCGAACTTTCTCTTCACCTTGTCATGATTACAGGCTATTTGTGCAAGAGTAGTTTTGCCTATGCCTCCCATGCCAATAATTGAGATGATATGCAAGCCTTTTGGAGACTCACTACTCTCACACAACAGCTTGCTTAAGAGTTCATTCTTCTCATCAACTCTACCACAAATCTCTCCCTCATCAATCAAAGAGGTGCTCTGAACCCGCCCTGGTCTCTCACGAGTGCTGTTACTCCCATTCTCAACAAACTTAAATATATCTTTTTGAGTGGCAATAGCATCTAGCTTTTCATTAATTTCTCTGATCTTGACAGCAATGTCGCGACGTAGAATGATTTTTTCAAAACCAATGCTAGAGGCAGGGGAGCAGGAACATGCCTGCTTCTGAGGGAAATGAGTATTCTGCTTCATTTGCAATTTGCGCCGTGCAGTGATCCACTCATCCAACACATCTTCAATGTCGTGGGATACGTCCTTGAGCCGACCCAGCCAAAGTCTGACGGACTCCTCCTTCTCTTGCCTCTGCTCTGCATCATTGAGCACAGCATGAATCGTTTGAAGATGGCTTGTAAGCTTTTCAACTTCCTGTTCGACCCCCTTAACTAGCTTCACCTGCTTTGACACCTCTTCAGCAGAAAAGGAAATCAGCTGCTCCAAGAGAGGAGAAACGATGGCATCAACCATGATGTTGGTGAATAATTTGGGATGACAAAAGCGTAGAGAATTGAAACTGATGTTGCAAAAATGCTAAAAGTCAATTACGTTGTGAGAATGCATCCAGCCTTTTGCGTTCTTTTTATATGCTGCATCTCTGCATCTGCAATAATGCAAAGGAGTCACCACACGACAAAGCTGATGAGGAAATTAAGTGAATGTGAATACATGCAATTGCTGGGAAGTTTCAAAGCCTATAGAAAATTAAGAAGTAATTTTTTGTTTGTGATGGATGCAAGTAATGCAAAGGAATCCCCACAAGCTAAAGCTGATGGGGAAATTAGGTGGATCTAAATGACATGCAATTGCTGGGATGTTTCAAAGCTTACGGAAAATTAAATAACTCACTTTTGTAATATAGTAAATCTTTGTTGATTCATTTGTGGTGATGATTTATTTATTAATTTTCCTACATAATTTATTAATTATCTTTTTCATTTTCAAATCAAAATGTGATTATATTTTCCTTTTCACTTCTCTTTCTTTTATTCATCAACAATGATATCGAAAGTTCAAGGATTATTATTGATGTTTTCAAAAGCTTATTTTATTTGCTTATTTTGAATTAGGAAAAAGATACCTACACATTTGGAAAAATTAATTTTTTTAAGTTATTTATAATTGAAAAGATTATTTTTAGACATCCCTTTAGTTAATAATTATTCAATCTTTAATTAATAATTATCTTACAATTAAGAATTTTCATACAAATTATATATTCGATAACCTTAATGTTAAAGAGCTATAATTAATAAAATTGTCTAATCGCTAATTCATTATTAATTTTTCTAAGAAAAAATTTAAATTCTTTATCTATAAAAAAAAAAAAAACCTTAATTATTTAACATTGTAAAATTTCTTATGCTCTTCTCTTTAAAGAAAATTATTACATTTGTCAACTAACTTTTGAAGTAAAAAAAAAAAAGTATATTGAAATAATAGTTCTAAAGGAAGTAAAAATATATCTTATTGACTACTTTTTATTTTTGAAATATCTTACTATCTTGTTGATTATTGATATTTAAGATATAGTTAAAAATTAATTGAATTTTGAGCCTTTTTATGTTTCTTTAAGTGTTTGAAACTGCTGAATGTAAGGAGGACTCATAATAAAATTTCGCCTAAGACCCCTAATAGACTAGAATCGGCTTGACTAGTGGTTATTTTTTAATCACTCTAGATTTATTTAATTAATTATTTTGTACTGACTGGCCTCAACTTTACACTTTAATAATAATTAAAATAATAAAATTAATAAAATTTAATAATGGTAACAACAACAATAATAATACTAATGAGCACATAACAATAATATGAAAATATGATTTAATTAGTAGCGCATGTTAATTTAATTTAACAAACTTTGACACTAACATTGATTGTTTTGAAATTGATCGAGAAATTATGTTTTGAAAATGATGCATTTGCATGCGCAATATGTAATACAAAGGAGTCCCCACATGCTAAAACCGTTGGGGAAAGTGGATGCAAATGAAAATGCAATTGGAAGAAAGTAAGCGTAAATTTTGTCTGTAATAAGTACATGTCTTTCTTTATTGTTTGTTCATTTTTATTCTTTTGTCGTTATGATTTATGAATAGTTTTCCTACATGTGTTAAATTCATCGTCTTTTTCATTTTCAAATAAAAATGTGATTATATTTTTCTTTTCCCATCTCCAATAATTAGTCATCAACAGTGATATGGAAACGTTCAATGATTATTTATTCATTGATCTCGATTTGCTGGTTTCAAAAACATTACATGCTGTGGCTCAACTTAATATGCTCCCATAGTAACAAATCTAGATGCAATTTACAAATGTAGATATGATCATTTTGAGTTTTTTTCAAAATTTTATTTATTTTTGTTGATCGTTTTGGTGGCACTCTAATATATTGTGTACAAGTTATAGATGAAGATATTAACAGTTAGCATGCCAGTGCACTATTTTATCCTCCAGTCGTAAAATTTTAATTGTTCAGCAAATAACTTTTTTTTTACTATATGTTTGGGAGAAAATATTAACACTATGACACAGTGCCACGTGACAGCAAAGGGGGGGGGGGGGGGAAGATTTCAAGTAATAAAAACTTGGTGCACAGAAGCTACAACCATAAAGTCAGCACCCGAGGTACCCCTCCTACACCTATAAACTCAGTACCTGAGGTACCCTCCCTGCACTAATAAAGTCAGTATCCGAGATATCCTTCCTACACCATGAAGTCGGTACCTGAGATACCCTACCTACACCATAAAGTCGGTACCTAAAACATCCTTCCTACACCATGAAGTTGGTACCGGAGATACCCTTCCTACACCATAAAGTCGGTACCGGGATACCCTACCTACATCATAAAGTCGGTATCCGAGATACCCTTCCTACACCATGAAGTCTGTACCTGAGATACCCTTCCTACGCTATAAAGTCGGTACCCGGGATACCCTACCTACACCATAAAGTCGGTATCCGAGATATCCTTCCTACACCATGAAGTTGGTACCTGAGATATCCTTCCTACACCATAAAGTCGGTACCCGAGATACCCCTGCTACACCTGTAAACTCGGTACCCGGGGTACCCTCCCTGCACCAATAGATTTGGTACCTGAGATATCCCTCCTACATCAGGTATCTCTCCTAGTACGAAACGGCCTAATCTCCGAGACCCAGCTAAGGATACGTCTCCACCGCCTAAAAAATATTCAATTTGCCAAGCTGAATATTAGAGTACCTTGTTGAAAAAGAGGGGACAGCCGCTTGCCAACCCTGCAGAGGAGACAAAGCAGCGTACCAGAAACAGCAGTGGTCCCCTAACGGCTGTGCCAGGCGTATCCCTGCCAAGGAATCTTGGACCACCTCGCAAAGTACGCCACATACCCCAGGAAGCAGATACGCCACAGGCGCCCTTCTTGCGCCCCAAGAATATCCCAAACCACCCCAAAAATACTGAAATCTGGCAGCTACCAGGAAGGCGCCACGTGGTGGCAGGGTACATCATATATAAGGATACCCCAGGTTTTACTATTCATTCGATTCCTACACATCACCCACTGACATACTACACCAAAAGAAAGGCTAAGGTACTCTGAAACCCTGGATCACCATTTTAGAGGGCTGGCAAGCTCTCATCACCAGAAAAAGCTTGAGTTGCTAACTTGAGCGTCGGAGAGTGGACGCCGGGTACCTCGGCTCCACCTATAACATCATTTCCTCTTATTTTGCAGGAGTGAAGCTCTTTTCCGAAGGTCCCCTCATTCATTTATAACCATCCCTTCCTACCTCCCATAAATCCTATTCCATTGCACACACACAACAATCTAGTGAGGTGCCCTAGCTACCCTAGCTACCCCAAAATACAAGTTTGTTGTTCTTAGATTGGTTTTGAGGCTACTATTTACCTACACCAAAATCAACCTAAAACAATTGGCGCCGTCTGTGGGGAGCGCACAAAAAGCCTCCACCACGTTTACCACATTAGTTGTTGTGTGTGTTTCGAAACATGGCACCCGACGTACCTTTCGATGCCCTAACTACAGATCCTGTAAGAATGGGAGACGACAACGGTGATGAAGTCGACGACCCCACAAGAAGGATAGCCCGGCTCAGCAAGGGCAAGTCAGTCAAACAATCGACCGGCATTCGCCAAGATGAAGAACCCATCTCTCACAAGCGTTTTGAGGATCTCGCTCATGCGATCCTTAGGGCAGTGGGATCTGGGGTACCCGAAAAATCACCTCCACCAGCGATTTTATATGCTCCACCACAGCAGACAGATCAAGTGAAGCCAACGGCTGACCTACCCGAGGGCAGCAGGCCAAAACATAAGCCTTCGGGTACCCGTTCTAAGTTCCAAACTAGAGGTTCTCGTGATGAATGCTCCACCGCCTCTTGCAACGCCCGCAGTAGCCAGGGCACCAAGTCAGGAAAACGCGCTCGCGAGAATCTCCAAGATAAGCTAAAAGTCAAAAGAGTTTCTCATATGGCTGCCACATTAACAGGTGCACCAGAGGTACCCCATGAGTTCGTGGAAAAAATGGAGCATCTGGAAGCCGCAAAAAGCAAGGAAAAACCAAAGAAATCATAGGCAACCCAAGTAAGGGTACCTCGATTAACCAGCTTATCTCATACTCCTTCATGCGGGATCGGTTTCAACGTACCTGATGTACCCTGGGTATCCCCTGAAATGAGAGGATGACAAAGTGGAAGCCATAAAAAGTAAGAAGAAACCCAAGAAAACAGAAGTCCTTGCACCAAGGGTACCCTGAGGTCGAAACCTAGTCTCGACTACCCCGTGCGGACGAGGGTATAATACTCCTGGTGTACCGAGGGTGTGCCACTTCCCTACATCTCCACCGTCAGAACAACGAGAGCCACCTCCAAAACCTCATTTGTGGGAGGAGATTGAGTTGTTGATTCTTGGTGGGTACCTCAAAGTATTTGTTGCTGGAATTAGGGAAGCTCGGAAATCCATGGAGCAATGTAAGGGCAAGCACGCAATAGACAACAGTCCTGAACGTGAGGCACCCCAGGGAGCCAAGAGGGGTGTATATGTTCGAACGATTGTATGCGAACCTACTCTGGCCAGCCAGTCTAAAAGAGCCATCAAATGTTATCGTAGATCACTACTATCACCAGCCATCGTTGTTGGAGGGGTTGGTTTCGCTGGCCGAGGTACACATGAGGTACCCAACTACCCCCCTCCAATCATTTTCACCGAAAAAGATGTTAAAGGTACCTCATATCCCAATGATGATGCTCTAGTCATCACACTAAAGGGTGCTACTAGCAAGGTGGCTAATACATTAGTAGACACCAGTAGCTCCGTGGATATTATTTTCAAGAATTCCTTGGATCAACTATTGATTGAGTCGCCAAAAATTACTCTATGTGTTACGCCGCTTGTTGGATTCGCCGGGGATATAATCATCCCTAAGGGTATCATCACACTGCATGTTACACTTGGTAAGATACCCCACCGAGTTGTTCACATGATTGATTTTCTTATTATGGATCATTCGGGTGCCTGCAATATTATATTGGGTAGGCCTTTCCTGGCAACAACTAAAGCAGTGGTATCCATGCACCACCTTGCAATGAAAATTCCAACCGCGGAGGATGTTATCACCATCAAAAGGGATCAGCAGTCAGCTCGAAGATGCTATTTTATTGCCTCCAAAGTCGCTTATCAGATTACCTCTGACTCGTAATTGAAGGGGTACCTCACTAGCAGGAAGTTATCACCAATTAAAAGGGATAACTAGTCAGCTCGATGATGTACCTTACCATGACAGGGTACCTCAAGAAAGTAAGGAGTTAACAACCCAGAGTATTGGGGTACCTTTTAACGGCTCGTTTGGGGTAAATTGAGAAGAACCATACCTCGTGGGTAAGTCGGTGGAACATGGAGCACACATGCTACACCACATGAAAGGAACAATTGTAAAGCACCTATGGAGTGCTACCATACTAAGGAAATACTACTAGTAAAGGGAAGCACTTTACCTCTTTCTATTTACTTTATTTGTTTTCTTTAATTATTATGTATTTGTAATATTTGGTCGATCGTGTGGGGTACCCAGAGTACCCTAAACTGGTCAGTTTCACTTTTCAATTTCTCAGGTCTCTAATGACAATAATGGATGATCTCGGGATCCCCATTCCTTTATGATAACAAAATATTGTCACTATTGTATTCAGAGATCGCCTAATTCCGGAGGAAATTGGGGTACCTGACCTATCCTGATCATGACGATCTACTCGAGGTGGCAGATCATGAGGTTTTCTACCATCTTGCATAAGGGTAGGCGAGCAGCTGCCTTTATCTCCATCGATTTTGTCTATTTAATTCTACGCGAATGGCGGATCATGAGGGTTTCCACCATCTCGAATAAGGGTAGGCGAGCATCTGCCTTTATCTTTATCTATTTTGTCAATTTAATTCTACGCGAATGGCGGATCATGAGGTTTCCGACCATCTCGCATAAGGGTAGGCGAGTAACTGCCTTTATCTCCATCTATTTTGTCTATTTAATTCTACGCGAATGGCGGATCATGAGGGTTTCCACCATCTCGCATAAGGGTAGGCGAGCAGCTGCCTTTATCTTTATCTATTTTGTCAATTTAATTCTACGCGAATGGCGGATCATGAGGTTTCCGACCATCTCGCATAAGGGTAGGCGAGTAACTGCCTTTATCTCCATCTATTTTGTCTATTTAATTCTACGCGAATGGCGGATCATGAGGGTTTCCACCATCTCGCATAAGGGTAGGCGAGCAGCTGCCTTTATCTTCATCTATTTTGTCTATTTAATTCTACGCAAATGGCGGATCATGAGGTTTCCGACCATCTCGCATAAGGGTAGGCGAGCAGCTGCCTTTATCTCCATCTATTTTGTCTATTTAATTTTACGCGAATGGCGGATCATGAGGATTTCGACCATTTCGCATTAGGGTAGGTGAGCTACCTTTATTAATATTTCTCTAGCATATTTAAATTCATAGCGAATGACGGATCATGAGGTTTTCGACCATCTCACAAAGAGATTCACCACAATTTTTGTTAAGATTTGCTGAAATCATGTCTAAGTAAATCGCCATACACTAATGGGTAAGATTAGGTGTACCTGAGGTACCTCATGCTGAAAAGACATTCCTTGGATACGCCAAGAGGGACCCTAAGAAAGCTCAAGGGGAGCAGAAAATAAGTTCGCCAGTTGTGAATTTACATGCTTCATGAATTTGTTATGCCGATTCTTCGGTTACTAAAATGAGTTAAGAATCGTCATAACCTCCTAAAAGATAAGCAGCAAGCGTATCTAGATGAATCGCCATATGGGGTTGCTCCATCATGAAGTAAGGGATATCTGAGTGAACATCTAAGCTCAAGGGTACCTGAGGTACCCCATGTGCCTAGTCAGATCTCAGAATATATCAGAGAAACAACATTCAAAGCTATTGAACATGCAAAGGTAGCCTGAAAAAGAAGTGAAGCTGGATACCTCATCCGATTGCTCAGCCATGCACTAGCGTCGCGTGTCGTTCCCACCTCTTATGTGAGTTTCTTTTACCTCTAATACTTGTCGCCTAAAAGAAACTGGGGAGATGATGTTTGGGAGGAAATATTAGCACTGACACAGTGCCACGTGACAGCAAAGGGGGGGGGGAGATTTCAAGTAATAAAAACTTGGTGCACAGAAGCTACAACCATGAAGTCGGCACCCGAGGTACCCCTCCTACACCTATAAACTCGGTACCCGAGGTACCCTCCCTGCACTAATAAAGTCGGTACCTGAGGTACCCCTCCTACACCTACAAAATCGGTACCCGGGATACCCTACCTACACCATAAAGTCGGTATTCGAGATAACATTCCTACACCACGAAGTCGGTACCAGAGATACCCTACCTACAACATAAAGTCGGCACCTAAAACACCCTTCCTACGCCATGAAGTGGGTACAGGAGATACCCTTCCTACACCATAAAGTCGGTACCCGGGATACCCTACCGACACCATAAAGTCGGTATCCAAGATACCCTTCCTACACCATGAAGTCTGTACTTGAGATACCCATCCTACACCATGAAGTCGGTACCCGGGATACCCTACCTACACCATAAAGTCGGTATCCGAGATACCCTTCCTACACTATGAAGTCGGTACCTGAGATATCCTTCCTACACCATAAAGTCGGTACCCGAGATACCCCTCCTACACCTGTAAACTCGGTACCCGGAGTACCCTCCCGGCACCAATAGATTCGGTACCTGAGATATCCCTCCTACATCAGGTATCTCTCCTAGTACGAAACGGCCTAATCTCTGAGACCCAGCTAAAGATACGTCTCCACTGCCTAAAAAATATTCGATTTGCCAAGCTGAATATTAGAGTACCTTGTTGAAAAAGAGGGGACAGCCGCCTGCCAACCCTGCAGAGGAGACAAAGCTGCGTACCAGAAATAGTAGTGGTCCCCTAACGGCTGTGCCAGGCGTATCCCTGCCAAGGAATCTTGGACCACCTCGCAACGTACGTCACGTACCCCAGGAAGCAGCGACGCCACAGGCGCCCTTCTTGAGCCCCAAGAATATCCCAAACCACCCCAAAAATACTGAAATCTAGCAGCTACTAGGAAGGCGCCACGTGGTGATAGGGTACATCATATATAAGGATACCCCAGGTTTTACTATTCATTCGATTCCTACACATCACCCACTAACATACTACACCAAAAGAAAGGCTAAGGTACTCTGAAACCTTGGATCACCATTTTAGAGGGTTGGCAAGCTCTCATCACCAGAAAAAGCTTGAGTTGCTAGCTTGAGCGTCAGAGAGTGGACGCCGGGTACCCCAGCTCAACCTCTAACCTCATTTCCTCTTATTTTGCAGGAGTGAAGCTCTTTTCCGAAGGTCCCCTCATTCATTTATAACCATCCCTTCCTACCTCCCATAAATCCTATTCCATTGCACACATACAACAATCTAGTGAGGTACTCTAGCTACCCCAAAATACAAGTTTATTGTTTTTAGATTGGTTTTGAGGCTACCATTTACCTACACCAAAATCAACCTAAAACACTATAATATGTAATAAACATCTTTTTAATACAGTATAATACAATATAACATATAAAACGCACCTTAAATGTATTGACACAATCAATTAAAAGGATAAAAATTTTAATAAATCCCTAATTATCAATATATAATTATGCACTCAATTAATGACAGAAGAAATTGGATCACAATCTCAAATTTAAATATCCAAAGCTCTTACAAGTTTGCATCAAATTTCTTAAATGATGTAACAACGTTGGGATCTCAAAGTTCTTAAGTTTTGACAAAACGGACACAATGTGGTCATTTTAAGCAAACAGATCCCTGACTCTATTGAAATAGTTTGAATAACCGTCGTGTTAAGGTACACTCTCGCTAATCATCGATAATTTCACTAGTGACAAGGAGTACAGATGGGAAATTATATCCTTATTTGTAAAAAGATAAAAAGATAAAAACTCAGAGACTTAAATGTATTTATCCCCTTCTTAAATTTGTTTACGGCAACGACTCCAATAAATAATGCAAATGATGTATGACAGCGCAGCACAAACAGTTAGTATGAAATGCAACCTATTTGCTCATATTTCAATGATGCAATCTCTTAAGGATTTCGCAGAGACGAAATTTAACTTGGATGGAAAATGTTTGACTAATAAGAGTTTGTGATTGTTTTGTTCATGCATTATTGACAATGAAATAAACGTTAAGATAATTTCATATAGATGTGTCATTTTATCATATGCATAATAATTTTGTGAGATCATTGATGACGATTTTGAGCTACTTGATTAGATTGTCAAACTTCAATCATGCCTGCCGTAGATAGTTAGAATGTTAGATTCGAATTTTTGAGGACATTATTCAGTGCAATCACATCTGCTTTGACTAAGGTCCAGGAAAATCAATGCATGTACAATAACCATGCTAACAACGACTGGTGCCCACTTGGCACCTAAAACTTTTGCAAACCTCACTACTACATCAGCTGACACCGTTGAAACCGAAACACCTGTCGAAAGAGTCCTAAAAATGTTAACAACAGACTTAATCTTAGGTGACAAAACGATAGGTGTATCTGTGGTATAGCCGCTGATCAATTAGATATCCTCTTAAAATTTGGTATGTTACAGGTAACATGTTATAAATGAAGAGTACAACAAAACATTTAGGGTTTTCATCAGAGAATATGAGGAGTTATGACACAACCAGCCCCAACCTATGTGTCGAATCCGAGACGAATCATGCGGTCTAATAACTAGAACTTTTGGCATAAACTTAATTCGTGAATATATAAAAATAACCTCGACTATAAACACATAACAACCTTTATGCCTCATCCAAAAATATATATTCAAAACTTGCACAGTTCATGTCTCATTATACATACTTACACTACAAAAAATCATCAGTTACTGCATTCGCCTTGCCTAGATGGTAATCAATAATACAATCATAATCTGCAATCAACTTAACATATCTACATTGTCTCATATTTAATTCCTTCTGTGTGTATAAGTACTTCAGGCTTTTGTGATCTGTATAAATCTCACAAGTAACCCATACAAATATGGTCTCCAAGTCTTTAAAGCAAACACCACTGTTGCAGCAAGTTCCAAATTACGTGTTGGATAATTCAATTCATGTTGCTTGAGTTGTTGGGAAGAATAAGCAATTACCTTTACATGTTGCATCAATATACAACTTAATCCCTGTCCGGATGATCGTTATAAACATGAATCCTTTTGTATTTGATGGAAGTGTAAGAATTTCAGCTGCAGACAACCTTTTCTTGAGTTCTTGGAAACTCTGTTTACAGTCATTTGTCCACTCAAATTTCACTTTCTTACTTATCAGTTTCATTAGAGGTAAAGCTAGCTTGGAAAATCCCTAAACAAATCTACGATAATAACCTGCCAAGCTAAGAAAACTCTTAACCTCAAATACACTAGTTGACCGTTCCCAATTTACTACAGCTTCTATTTTATGAGGATCCACATAAATACCGTCAGCGAAAATCACATGGCCCAAGAATGCAACTCTATCTAACTAGAATTGACCTTTACTGAATTTAGCATAATGTCACCAATGTCTCAAGGTTTGTAAAGTAATCCTTAAGTGTTCTGCATGTTCCTCTATGTTGCGTTAATATATCAGGATATCATCAATAAATACAATAACAAACTAATCCAAATAAGGATGAAACAACCGGGGCATGAAATCCATAAATGCTGCCGGGGCATTAGTTAGCCCCATAACGAGTCCTGAATGCAATTTTGGTTACATCAGCATCTCTAATCTTCAATTGATGATAACCTGAAGGTAAATTTATCTTCGAAAACATTGTCGCACCCTGTAGCTAATCAAATAAATCATTAATCCAAGGAAACGAATATTTGTTACGAATAGTGACTTTATTTAATTGCCTATAGTCTATAAACAATCTCATAGTCCTGTCATGTCCTTCTTCTTCACAAATAATACTGGTGCTTCCCACAGAGATACACTAGGTCTGATGAATCTCGTATTGACTAATTCTTGTAATTGTACTTTCAACACTCGTAGCTCTAATGGAGCCATCCTGTATAGGGCCATAGAAGTAGCAGCTGTGCCTGGAATCAAATCAATAGTAAACTCTACATCTCTATCAGCTCATAAACCATGAAGGTTGTCAGGAAACATATCTAGAAACTCTTTCACTATAGGAATATCTTCTAGTTTCACATCACTGACTCGACAATGAATAACATGAGTCAAATAAGCAAAACAACCCCTTTTGAGTAATCTTCTAGCAGAAATAGTAGATATCATAGAAAAAGGCAAGATCAGATTCTCTAGATTTTCCAAAAGTTACCTCCTTTCGAAAATAGTCCACTATAGTGTGATGGTTTGTTAGTCATTTCGTCCCCAATATAGTATCGAAATCCCGAATGTCTAACAAAAAATGTCTAACAAAATCAGGTCTAGTACTATATCTTTATTACCCACTCTTATTGTACAATCTGAAACTACACTCTCAGCCAACAAATGATTACCAACCGGTGTAGCCACTACTAAAATACAATCTAGTGGCCTCATCTATCTATCCACATGCATGGCAAATGTTTGAGAAATAAAAGAATGGATAGACCCCGAATTAATTAAAATATATGCCTCACGGCTAAAACTATTCAAAATACCTGTCACAACATTTGGAGTGGCATGAGCTTCTTGCTGGGTCAGAGAAAATACACATGCCAAAGTATGTGGTCTACTTGGCTGGCTCATTTATTGATTACCACTAGTCTCTCCTGCATTGGATTGGGACCTGTTGAAAAATATGGGTCCTCCTCATTGGGAACCTCCCAGCCCTCAAAACTGACTACTGCCACTCTAAAAGTAGCGAGGGTCTCAACCTAGCATAAAACTGCTGCTCGATGTCAAGTTTGGACAATCCTTCTTCAAATGTCCCGGTTGTCCACACTAAAGGCAACATGACGAACCACTCAAACACTGTTCCATGTGAAGTTTTCCACAAACATTACACTGAGGGCAATTGTCTCTACCTACATTGCGACTTTGCTGAACACTGTCATGACTATTAGAAAGTTTTTTCCCTCCGAGAAACTCTGGTCGTCGATTATACTACTAGCTCGTTGAGAAATCTCTATACTCCATCTCTCTCTTTTGAGTTATACTACTAGGTTCACTAATTGGCCAAATAGGGCCTCGCTTGAGCTGTGTGGCTTAGCCCTTTGTGTTTCATTACGACTCCTCTCGATTCTCGTAGCAACTCTTACCAGTGTGCCAAAATTTGTACATTCTGTTCCGATTACTTTAGTCTTTATGTCCTCTCAAAGACTTCATTCGAACCATTTACATTTCTCTGTCTCATATGATACGACAAATGGGGCAAATCTCGATAGCTTAGAAAATTTATGCTCGTACTTTTCCACTGTCATTGATCCCTGTACAAGCATCATAAACTCATTCATCTTATCCTCTTGATAAATAATGGAAAAGAATTTATCAGTGAACTCCCTTTAAAAGTTTACCCGGGTAACAGATCCATGTCCCTCGCATCGGTGTAACACAAACATCCAGCAGTGATACGCATTACCCTCTAGTAGAAACTCAGTGAAGGATAATCTTTCCTCATCAATACATCTCATCACATAAAAAATCCTTCGCAGTCTGATTAACCATGACTCTAAACTCACAGTGTCAGTGGTGCCCTCAAAAGTCATAGCCCCAGAATCACGAGCATGCACAATGATGTTTTGTGTATCTGTACGAACTTCAACCTCCCTCTGACCAACATTAGTAATAAACCCTTCAAATCTATCCATAAAATAATCCATAGTAAGTCTCGCTACTGGCTCCTGATGAATATCTGGATATTGTTGGGGTTGAGGCTATGGCTCATGTGCATGCAGTACTGACTCACCTACAGTCTCTCCTAATGTTCCTCTCTATTCTCCAGTCACGGAAGTAAACCCATATCCGTTATAGATCTCGTACAGGGTCAACCACGTCTACGCATGCTAATATCTATAAATGTCATGATATCATTATATGAGATATGAATATATATGCGTCATGAAATGGTCTGCATAATCTATAACCTAGGCTCTGATACCAAATTGACACGATCCGCCCCGACCTATATGTCGAATCCGAGGTTAATCATGCTGTCTAATAACTAAAACTTTTGGCACAAACTTAATTCGTGAATATATAAAAATAACCTCTACTATAAATACATAACAACCTTTGTGCCTCATTCAAAAAAAAAAAAAAAAAATATATATATATATATACACACACATACATACAGTTGCGGACCCAGAAAATAAATTCAGATGGGGCTTAATATAAATTGATTAAAAAAAAATTTGGACAAGATAATAAAAGCCAATTGAAAAAATAATAAGTAAAATATTCAATTTCATTGACATAATCATTTTTAAAACTTCTTCAACTGTTCTCGACGTGTTTTCATGTTTCGAAAACGTCGAATAATAGCTTCATTGTCAACACAAGCAAATACATCTTTTTCTATGTACACAATTAAGTTATCATTCAGCCATTGATCACCCATTCGGTTTTGAAGTTGATTCTTCACAAAATTCATGGCTGAAAATACTCTCTATACAGTGGCAGTGGCTGCGGGTAGAATTAAAGCCAATGCAACTAATAGGTAAACTAATGGATACACCTTGTCCTTTTTAGTCTTAACTATTTTCTTACAAGTTCACAACTCCCTTTCAATCTTGAAAATTCTGCACTAGATCGCAAATCCGTAATGTAAACATCAAGTTGCATCTCAAGTGCTCTAAGATCTATTGCAGAAAAATCTTTAGGATAAAATTGAGCAAGTCGCAGTAATTTTTCCTTGTCAAAAGCTGCAAACAAATCATTTGGCCATAGAGAAGCCAAACAAATAAGCAACTCAGTATTTGACTCATTGAAATGATTATTTAGCTCTTGAAGTTGCATGTCTAAGACAGCATAAAATAACTCAACTCGATAGCAGTGTAAATTTGTGATCTCTCGAGCTTTACGGCGTGACTGCCCTGGAATTAAAAACAAATAATCCATGTCTAAAACATCAATATCATGCTTGCTGCAAAAAGTAGAAACTTGACCAAATAAAGAATCTCATCCACTATCTCTGAACTTCTGAAGGTTATGCTTATAAACTTCAAAAATTTTTTATATTAAAGAATTGCTCACTTTTAACAAATGAACATTTACTTTCGGAATTTTGTATATAGCCATCACAATGAGAATTGATGAGTAGAGTTAGAGAGATGTAGAACATTAACTCTTCATTCAGCAAAAATCATCAATTCAAACTTCAAACTTCAAAATAGCAGTCAAGCACAATACCTTTTCAATCTATGGTTGGTCTAGCGAGGGATGAAACTCATGAAAGGCTTAGCGATAGAGGCAGCGGACAACAACGAGCTGGTGGCAGAATGGAGACATCGGCAGTGGCGGCGGCCAAGTTTAATTGTGATTTAGTGATTTGCATGTTCATGATTTTGGGATTTGTTTTTTTTATTCTTTTAATTTTTTATTATTAATTTAAAATAGTGAGTTTTGTAAGTTAATTTTAAATAATAATTTGATTAAACTCAAAAGTCTTAACATTTAAATGGATTTAATTTAAAAGCCCAAAATACCTTTTTTTTGGATTCAAAAAAGACCAAAATATTTAATATATTAGTATTGGACTTAACATTTAGAAGGGGCTTTACAAGCTTAATTTAAGCAATTTTAAGGGCCTTAATTGGGTCTGCACATCTATACATACATATAGAAACAAAAGCAACATAAACATGCTCAAATTGCAAGTCATGTAGGAGCAATGTGTCTCGTGGCCTAACCTCAATTGACTAGAACTGATCTGCGCAAAATCTGATTAGTGTTAAAAATTGTATATTTATTAAGGGGAAAAATGTTATTTTGTGCTTATATTATAATTTACATTTGTATTTAAGTAATATATTGTGAAATTTTAATTATGTTTGTAAATGTTTGATCTTGTGTATTTTTGTGTGTTTATTAGATAAAAATAATAATTTCACACAATTTGAGGCTCCAAACAAGGTATGGATGCCAAATTTGGATTTCAGAGGACCGAGAAGTTAGTGCCATTATCTACGAATTTTGTTGTGAAATTATAAATTTTTACCACGTTAAGTGTGGTAATTGTGAAATTATAAGTTTTTACTATGTTAGGTATGGCAATTGTTACTAGAATGAGTTGGGTGTGCTTGAGTGGATTAAGTTAGATTTATGTTTTGTTAGTGGGACAAGTGTATGGCAATGATATAAGTGGCCTTATTTATGTGTGTGGTGTGGATTAATCATGTATTAGTATAAATAGATCCCTCTCTACACCTTTTATTCACTTCTTTCCACTTAAATTCTTCTTCTCATCTCTCTTTGTAATATATTTTGAATAAATAAAATTAGTTTTATTTCCAATTTTCAAATACCATTTTTTTATAATTATGTGTTTTCGAATTTTAATAATTACTTTTATTTCAATTATGCTTAACTAAATACGTACTAATAGTTAGGGTATCGTGAACTTCTTAGTAAAAATATGATTTAATCAAATTATATTTTTAATTATATAAATTAAATTATTTTCTATCTAATTTTA